>VZRQ01007977.1:82696-106829 GCA_013397975.1 Machaerirhynchus nigripectus | reverse complement strand
CGGCCTGCATGGAGCCACGGGCCATAGCCCGGCCCCGCCGGGCCCAGCAGCCAGGCCCAGCCCGTCCCACTGGACCGAGCGGGCAGGCCAGTTACCTGTCCAAAGGCCAGAAGCAAGAGAGCAATTCCCGGGCTTGTTCGTCTTTAAATGTGCTTTTTCTTACAGAGCCATGTCCAGTTTCTTAATTTGCTTAACAGCTCTATCAATATTCAAATTAGCCAACTGATCAGTTCTATCAGATCTGGAGGAAGTTACAACAGACCCTTGCAAAAAACACCACTTCCGTGGCTGGTGGAATTTTTTTTTTCCTAACTAAAACTCCAAGGTGTTCTAACCCATGACACCATATGAGTCCTTAAGTTCAGTTTTGTAGGGTTACTCCATCCTTCTCTGATTTTATAAATCCAGTCTTCTATTAAAAATACTCCAAAACAAAAATTCTTTTTTACTTGAGAGATTCTTTTTTTCTGGGGAAAAAAAAAAAAAAAAGTAATTCAAGCAAATTTAAATTAAAAATATTTAAGTCATTTAAGACAATAAATGCTTTCACATAATTGAAGGCATGCACACTGGTGTGCCTCAGTGCATGGTTTTACCATATTTTATTCATACATGTGTAATAGATTTTGCATTTTGTATCTCCAAAAATTTTGTTTGCATCTGCTAAGGATTTGGCCTATAAGCAACATAAGTGTTGGCATAAATAGAACAACGTTAATGACTTAGAAATAAAGAATGTAATTGCTGCTGTACATCCATGTGAAAGATGAGAGAATCTGACAAAAGATAAAAATGTAACATCTCAGCATCTTTGCTGTATGGCGGTCAATTGAAGAATTTTAAACCTTGTTGCTGTACACGGAAATGAGTGAAATCTTGCCAGAGTTTTGTTGCCTTTGCTGTATCTCTTCTTCTGCCTGCAGATACCTGGGTGACAAGAATCTTCTCTGTTCCAGCACCTTGAGATAGCTCTAAATTCAAAAAAAATGCAAGGAGAACATAAATTCTTTAATCTTACATATGGCATCTCTCAAAAAAGAGAGAAAAAGCATGTTAACCAATGAATCATTGCAGATTTCTGTGGGGAAAAGACATTTGAGGCAAACAGATATTTTCTAAAGACTTCTGTTAAAACTGTGTCTTGTAGGAAGTACCTCTAATGAGCTAGGAAATTGAGTGATACCTGGCATGAGAGTAATGGGAAGGAATTCTAGTGGACTTACTTGCTGCTATTTCATGCAACTCTTTTTCACAATTTAAACTTGGTCACTGATTTCATATTCGCTTTTGCAAGTATTCTTCTCTTTATGACCTATAAATTGACAAATGCAATGTGTCTAGATGCACTTCAGAATACTGGGATAATTTTTGTTTGCCAGAGAAAATGTTCCTGTACAATGTGCTGAATTATCCTAGTGATTTCGAAGCATCTCTTCCTTTTTCTTCTTTCTGCCTCTCTCTTTTCTTTGCCATGAGCCAAACTTTTCTCTGATGTCACACTGTTTGGTCGATGGAGTTATATAGCAAGGTGTGCAGAATTAGTCCCTGATAAGCTTAGATCCTGCTGATATGCATCTCTTCACTGGTTTTCTGTGCTGTCCTTGTTAAGGTAATTGCCAGGCTTGTGAAAAGGGTGACATGCACCTAGAGATATGCCAGAATGGTAGTTTAGTACTGATTCAATTTGTTCATGGTCTGGTGTTTGGTGTGTTCCTGGCTGCTCTCCCCAGAACTGAGGAGTGAAAATACTTACTGAGAGTAGGAGGTAAAGCTGACCAAAATAGTATATCAGGTCAGGACAGGGTTGCCTGCTGTGAGGGGACCAAGGCCAGGTTAGTATAGGTGGATTTGAAATAAGACATTTCTGAGTATTACTAGGAAGTGAATCCTCCCCAGGGGAGAAAGAGCAGTCCTTTCTTTCAGGTTATGTTGATTCACCAGATCAGTTCTCATCACAATGTTGAAGCATTAGAGGGGTCTAAGAGAAGATTTCTCAGAGATTTGCAGCAGCAAATTAAGAGGTTTTTTTCCTTTAGCTCTCTTCTCTGTCCTCTTCCAGAGACCACTATTTTCAGACCAAAACCAGTAAAGAATATTAGAACATCAGTAATTATAGATGGCTTGAAAAAGGGGAAACTGTGGATTTTAACCTAGGAAGTCTGCGGTGTAGCAGGGGTAGAATTGCAATTGTTTTCAGAATAGCCAAGTGGATTTTTTTTTTTTTTTTTGTGAGCTACAGTTCCATTCTGCTGAAAAGAGCGAACAAAATATTTAGACATTTGCATCCTTATCTCTCACCATAGCTATGTGGCATTTCTGGGAGCAGTTTCGGGAAGATATGTTGAGACTGGGTGCAAAGGGGGTTTCAGGTGCAATGATTTTGGTGGGATGAGAGAGTATTTCCTCTCCTGTCACAGGGGAAAGCACAGGAGAGTTTCTTCTTGTACAGTTTCACTCCACTAATTCCTTGAAAACTGTGCTTGCAAACCTGACTTTGTGCTTAACCAATGCCAGCCAAAAGCTGTGTCCCCTTGCCAGCTTCCAGAGTGATGAATGTGCTACAACAGGATCAGGTGATGTGAGGGAGTGGATGAGACACACTGCTGTACCCAGGGAAGGGAGAATAACAGCAAGAGAGGAATCCATACCTTCACTGGAACCACATGAAATCACCACCCAGGGTCTTCCTGCACACTAAAATCTCTTCTACAGTATAGTACTTCGGTATTTATTTCCCCTTTCTCTTACAGTTAGCTAATTTTAGGCTGAATGATATTTTTAAGCCTTTTTATGCAGAGAAATTACCTGCCAATCACATAACAAAGTAATTCATCTAGGTTGAAATAAAATACTCCTAAGCTAATCAAAATCCTAGTGATGTAGAGATTATTCCTAGGGCATTTACTTTATCCAGTTGAATTGGTGCAAGGTGTTTGTGCATGTTAAGAGTAAAAATCAGTGGACCAGCTCCTGGAACAGAACTCACTAGAAGAAACTCAAAAGCCCCTGGACCACTTTCTGTATCACTTCTAGGGTCTGCTATCTGACCCAGCATCTTGAGAATGTTTTCATTAGAGGCCTTGTAAGCCTCAGGTGTACCTAATCCATGAAGGACCTGCAGAGGGTATGATGAGACGCAGACTTTGTGCCCCATTCATCATTAACATCATGTCCAGCGGAGCTGATCAAAATTACACTTGCTTCTTACTTCAGCTTTTTTTTTTTACTCCACTACTCACCTACTTATAACAAGAGGAGGAAAGTTCTTTATGCCATTAGAATTTAAAATCTGGTAATGAGTAGGTACTCACAGAAAAAAACCATGATTGCCTAGGCTGGTGAGAAACCAGGTCCCATATTTAGCTCTAATCCTGTTGGCTGATTACTTAAAAATCTGGTGAGAGCAGGGAATAGCAAGAGCCTCACAGAGTAGGACCAGTCCCCCTGAGATTTCTGGAAGCCTTAGCAGGGCTATCCAAAATCCCCAGCATCCATCCACTCACTCATTGATACAAAGGCTGCATTACATATGAGCTCTTTGTTCTTTCCAGAAATCTTCCCATCTTGTCCACACATTTTCCATAAACCTGAATTCATGACAGTTTCATTCATTTGCCCCCAAGACTGCCCATGTAGGGGAATATCCCTATCCAGAGTACAGATATGTTGAACTGAAGCCACTAGCTCTTGATCTGAGAGCAGGAATTTGAGAGCAGTAGATTTGCAAGTATAAGCTTGATTAAGTAAAGCTCTGGGAAATGCAGGCATGAGTCACTCGGAACATGCCACTTGTAAGAAGGAAAATATGGAACAAATATGTGTTGCATATTTTTAATGCTCCACAAAGGGTTAATTTGAATGAACCTTGTAACATTTGGTGGGTTATGCTTTTTTCTGCTTTTTTTTTTCCTCTTTTTTTTCTGCCTCCAAATAAAGCCTTATTTTTCACCACAAGTCTCGATTTCTCCAGGACTGTATTTTGGTGCTTCCTGAGGTATGGTGTTTGCTGCACTTCAGTTGTTTTCCCTAACGTTCCAAAACCATTCTGAATTGTTTGAGCACAACTCTTGCAAACTGCAGCTATTTACAGATTAGATGTTTTCAGGAAATCATTCAGTAGTTGTTGGAGGCTATGTGCTTTTGAAGGTCTGGCTCCTCACTTTCCCAGCCCATTGTTTGGAGCAATTCTGCTCCAAATGCCTTCTTACATGCAGTATGAATTCTAGGATTTGACTGTTCTTGGGATGCAATTTTAGCTTCAAGAATGCTATGTACATTATGTGATGGCTCTGAGATACTGCTGTCACAACCAAAATCCTGCTGTGTGTGGCGCTGTTTAGGCACAGGGAGGCAGATCTAAATAAAGAACACACAAGGGATTTTTGATGTTATGTATTAGAATTAACATAGTATGTGCAAGACAATATGAACTTTAAGCAGGTTCCATTTCCTTTAGTAAAGACAGAAAATTCTGTAAGTTTCCAGAAGCAGTTAGTATTTTGCTGAATGTTAGCAAGTGCCTAAATTTCTGTGGCATTGAATTGCTTCTGAGAATGTGATGGCCCAATTGAAAATACCAGAATGTGTAATTTTGCAAAGGTGCTGTGAATTTCAAATCAGAGTATTCATGGACAGATATCAGACATAAAGAAGAATGGAGATGTCCACAAATATAATGATAAACCTTACTTATAGATTTCAACAAGTAAAAAAATTGGATTTTTTGTTTCTCATTTGAAAAAAATAAAATCTGTTCATTTCTCTCTGAATTTGGTCTTTCCTTCATTTTAGAGCCAGAATAGAGGACAACCCATGCTACTAATCGCTGTACAGAAATCAGGAATACAACTTTTACTTGGAAAAGTGTCTGAAGAAAGATCACACTCCAGGTCTTGTATATTAATAGATATTGATATTTGGTTTTGAGCAGCTGGTGGTTTTACTGAAGCACACTGCTACTTTCCATAGCTTTACAAAGCACAACAGGAACGGGCTGACCCTACCTGAAGGGGTAGGAGTGGAGTTACCCCCAGCATTTGCACCTGGCAGGTAGACACTTCCTGCTCCCTGAATCCATGGTGTTAGAGATGCGGGTCCCCTGCACCGGTTTTATCTGGAATCATGTTCAGTTTCTTCCCAGGGGCTGGTGTGGGCTGTGTTTTGGATTTGTGCTGAACACCGTGTTGAAAACACAGGGATGTTTTTGTTATTGCCCAGCAGTGTTTACACAAAGCCAGGGCCTTTGCTGTTCCTCACATTGTCCTGTCAGCCAGGAGGCTGGGGGTGGACAAGGAGCTGGGGGGACACAGCTGGGACAGCTGATCCAGCTGAACAAAGAGGTATTCCAGAAGGCATCATGCTCAGCATGGAGAGCTGGGAGGGGGGAAAAGGAAGGGGTTTATGTTTAGAGAGGCAGCGTTTGTCTTCCCAAGTCCTTGTTACCAGAGCCCTGCTTTCCTGGTGAGGACTGAACTTCTGCCTGGTCATACAAAGTGGTGAATGAATCCCTGGCTTTGCTTTGCTTGTGCTCACAGCTTTTGCTGTACTTATTGAACTGTTTTTATCTCAGCCCGTGATTTTTCTCACTTTCACCCTTCCAGTTCTCTCCCCCCTGCCCCCACTGGCATGGAGGGAGTGAGTGGATTGGGGCTGAGTTGTCATGTGGGGTGAAATCAGATAACTTCTGAACTTGCCCCACAGGCAATGCAAAGCTTCATAAATCTCTTCTGGGTCTCCCTCAGTACTTAAACAGATGCTCTGAAAGGCTCCAGGCCACAGTGGAAAAGACTTTCCTCAGGCATTCAAAAGGAATTGTAGAATTGGTGAACACAAAGCTGCATCTGGAGGTACCTCTTCAGAGGATGGCATGGACTAGGGTGAGGATCTTAAGGACTTGAAAACTATGGAAAGCAATTTATTTTATTTTGCATCTTTCATAACCTCTTTTTGAAAATAGACTTGGCTCCCTTAGACTGCTTTATGATGCTTTGTCAGAGTAGTCTGAGTATCATGAAATACAAAAGTGTTTCGCTTCCAGGATGTTCAACACATTCAAATTTTATTTTCTTCATTTTAGAGGTGAGGTATAACAGGATCAAAACTGGAGAGTTTTAAAACCAGATTCGTGGTCAGTCAAGGTTATGAGCCAAAATGTGAGGCAACATCCATCAGTTCACAAAACAAACAAACAAACCAACAAAAACCCAAAGAAATGAAAACCCAATATAAATATGACAGGTCTTTTCCCATTGGATCCATTTCTCTTACAGTTTGATGATAACCTGTAGTGCTGACCTCTGCAGCAAATGAAAGGGTCTCTGCATTTATCTTTATGTAACACTGCCACTATTCCTAATTTTGGAAAGTCAGCTAGTGATTTCACAGAAGCTGACAGAGAAGAGTTTATACAAAAATTATTATCTTCTGATTAAAACCAGAATAACTTCCATACATGGAGAGGGAATAAATCAACATTCTGACACTTCATAACACATATCTGGCAGTGCAAGCTTTACTGTTAGCTAAAGAATGTGTGTCCCCCCCTGACCTATGTAATGATTCAAATCTGGGTAAAACACAAGATAGCAATATTGAAGCGAAGTTGTATAAAAAACCCCCAAAACCAAAGAAACAACAACAAACAATCCCACAAACAAACACCCCAACAACAGCAAAAAACCCAACCAACAAAAAAACAACAAACCAAAACAAACCTTCAAGAAGAATTCCTAACATACGAATTTCTGATGTTCTACATTACAGGGCTAGATGCTCCCATGCAGTTATCAGTAGATGAGAACATTTTCAAAGATACATCACACTGCACTTAAAGGAATCAGAAAAGGATGAGTGCCAACCATCTTCAAGATACAATTTCAGTTAAAAAACCCCAATATTTTGTGTGCCGCTTTCACAACAGTAAAGTGTTCGTTTTTTAGACATGCTCCAGCTATGAGCATTGCCACAAAGAGAGGGGTTGCAAAAGAGCAAGAGCCAAACTTGGGGAAAGGCTTTTGTGTTCAGTCATAGGATCTGTTGTAGCAAACGCATGTTGGAGACAGGCACGCAGGAGTGCATCACTGTTCTTTGTCCCATAACTTCTTTTACTTTAGTGGTATAATTTAGTCTTGGGGATATTATATGTATATATGCAGATAGGAACAATACAGGGCATGTACAACTGACCCTTTTTGACAGCCAGTGAAGGCACAGAAGCTGACTGAGAGGAGTTTCTGTTTAAGCAGTCAGCAGCCTCTTAAAACAGCCAAGTTAACATTTCTGTGCTCAGCTAAGATAGCTCCTGTTAGAAGCTGAAAGTGGAACATTACATAATCCATTATGGATGGATGCTTGAGAAAAGAGTTGTTCTCAGCACAGATATACTTTGTACCAAGCAGTCATGTACCAAGCAGTCATAGGAGGCTCCTACATCCACAGGGATGACTGACTTTGCAGAAGACAGGCACTGAGCCTGTGGCAACATAACAGAAGTATTAACTGAAAGGCATCACATTAACCTTGTTTTTTCAAAGGGCATAAAAGATAAGGTCAAACAGCAAAAAACTACAAGTGAGAAGAAATCAGAAATGAGCAAATGTTCAAACAATGGAATGAAAGACAACTTCAGTTTACAACGTAGTAGTATTTTTCAAAGAAAAGCAAAGAGAGACAGTGGTCAGATCTGCCAGTCTTTCCACTCAGAACTTTGTTCCTTGAAAGACACATTCCTTATAGAGGGGAGATGTGGATCCTCTCCCACAACGGGTTATAGGACCCCCAGTGTGCACTCTTTCTGCTGGAAAAACATCACAGAACTCAAATGGTTATGTTCTCTCTCTCAAGCCTTGACTACACTGTGCCATCCAAAGAGTTTACAGAAGGCTCTGAGGAAAATAAATGAGGAGCAAAGGGAATTTTGTCAAACTTCTCCATACACATATTGCCAAGTCAGCTGCAATTGCAAGCAAGAGAGAAAGCAGACGTAGAAATACCGTTCTCTTTTCTGCCACAAGTTTTACTTTTTGAGTCCCCAGTCCTTATCCTGGAGTTGGATGGGGGGTGGGGGAGGAGGTTGCTGTTCTTAGCAGTGGATGTTTTTGATCTCAAACAGATAAGGTAACAGAAGTAGTCTAAAGCTACCAGTTTCTTGAACAATGGGCTGAGACAATGAGACACATTATGGGTCGTCTAGAGACAGTCATCCCGTTAATGCAGGAGCCAGCAGAAGCTTGGATGCTTTTTTGAAGATCTACAGCCTTTCCTCAAGAAGAAAGGGAGCTGCTGTTGTAGGCAGCCATTTGAGAATGCAATGGGTATTTACTCTGAAGTAAGACTGTTATCCAGAACATTTCAAAATTAGCATGTTCTAAGGCAAGTTATGGGATCTGTTCCAAAAGATCTATAAATCATTTGCATCAGAAAGGTTAGACTGATCTCGTTTTGGGTGCTTAGTGTTGTGTTGACTGAGAGCACAGATTTAGCCTGTTTATCTCGGCAGGATATAAATAAATGTTAGATCACACACGAATCTTTTTATAATGAAAAAGTTTTAGTATAGAGGAAGAAAATCTAAAAACTGCATATGTGATGTTCCTTGAACTACAGGAACACATTCACTCCATGCTGAAGCACCGTAGTCAAATTCTTCCCTCCTACCTTTTAATCTCTGTATCAATCCTGCCGTCACAAAGGTATCTGTAGCTTCGTGAGTGTCTCTACCAGGGCTACTGCTTGCAGAGCACAAGAGTTAAGGCTGCAGGCAAGGAAAACAAGCCATGCATAAAAATATTTATTTATATCCTAGATAATTCCTAGATGTACTGAACTAGTCATGAGCCAGTCACTTCTACACAAGCTAAGAATTTATATTTGGCTCTTCTGACTATTCCTGATGCTCTGCATAGAAGGAGCATGATTAACATTTTGCATTATCAAGTCTGAATGCTGTTAGTTGATGGTATCTGGCCACCTTCTTCCTACTCCTTCTCCAAAGATGTCAAAGGCATTGTGTTCAGTTTGCTACTGACAAGTTTCTTTAATTGATCAAATTATGAGCTTGGGGTGCTGCCCTGAGAGAGGCAGGAAACAAAGGGTGGAGCAGCACCGAGGTGTTGTGGTCATGCTCTGTTTAAAACAATGGAACTAATGGGAACTAAGCCAAAGGAAGGGCCCAACTGGTACCTGAAAGCTGAGCTTTGCTTCATTAACTCGAAAATACATATTGCTTTTCCAACCTGGTGGCATTTGCTACCCTGTCGTATGTTAATGAAGGAAAACCTGCACATGCTTCAGAGATGTGACTTAAGTCACTCAAACTCCACCTGATCATAGAATAGCATTAGCTAGAACTTTATCTTTTATGACTCTTTCCTATGATCTGTGCCTCTGACAGCATCTGAGCACACTCAGCTGAAACTAAGCTTAATCAGGGGTGAAGTTAAGCTTAGTGAACAGAGTTTAGTTAGTCACTGGCTTCAGTATATTTAGTGCTAACACAGTAAGTGCATTTAACAACAGCAATTCTGAACCTGCATAATCTGTTGCTTCAATAAACCACACTACTCATGAATCAGCAATTGTGCAAGTACTAACTGAATGAAACCAGAGTTACAGTGCCAAATTGGTTGGAATCAGAAACAAAGCCCAGCCGTACCCAGCCACTCTGATCTCTGAGTACCAGCTGGAATGCAATTGGGTTTATTTTCTGCCGAATTTCATCCTCTAATGAAACAGAAAAAAAAAATCTGTAGTCAGCAGGATTGCCATGGATGAAATGGTGCAAAAATATAACAGTGCATAATTCTGAGAGGGAATGGAATGGGCCCAAAAATTTTGGGAAAATGACCATAAAGTGGTGTGTAGAAGTGTGTAAAAGGTTAAAAAAATATAATGACAAAAGAAGTATTTGCACAGTATTATAGACTCACTTATTTGGTGCACAAAAGAAAATCAAAGTGTACTGTCTCCCCCCCAAAATTCCAGATTTAGAATACACTCATTTGAAATACAAAAATAAAGTATTGAAAACTTTATTGACTTTTGAAAGAGAGTACTAAGAAAAAGCTCGGTACATGAGTAGACCTTCTCATGACTGAAACCCAAAACCTAAAAACAGGGAATAAGGAAATTAAAAAGTCTGCAGCTGAAAACTGAGAAAAACAGCTGCAGAAAAAATCAGGCCTCTTACTGAACCTGTTGCCATTCTTGGTTTTGACTAAAGAAAGCCAAAAAGTGGAAAACTGTTCAGGCCCCAACATATGGGATGGAGACATCTGGTGAAGATAATGATGAGATGGAGGAAGGTTCTGACAACCCCAGTACCCATCATTTCCATCCTTATGAGGCTGAAGCCAACTTTTGTAAACTGCCTTGTTGGCACAAGGGCACAGATGCAGTAATTACTATGAAGCAGCAGACAACCTAAATATAAAGGCTGGTCACCAAAAAGGAAAACCTGCAGGAACTGATAGAATTTTAAAGAATGCCTCACTGCAAACATGTCCTAATGGCTCCCTGGTGATCAGAAATTAACCTGTGCTGAAATATTGGTTGGTGCCACTAAAACCCATATTTCAGGGTATGATTTGTTGTGTGACAAAACATGGAAAGTCCCCAGCAGGTCAGTCTGGAGTTTTGCTGGACGAGGTGGAGGAGAAACAGCATCTTTCTGTCTGGAACAGCTGGGGTAAAATATGGGATATTAATTAATGATTCCACTTAATTTCATCAAACTCAAGTCACATTCTAACTTGAACACTTAGTATACCGGTTTGTTGTCAAGAACACATACTCAGCAGCAGCACTTTCACTACATTCGAAAAACACTCCTTAACTTTCAAAACCTTCTAACCTTTCCCTGGGTATTTGCTTCCAAAGTAAACCATTTGACCAAGAAAGAAGTAGAATTTTGGTTCTGCTTTATTCCAGTGAAGAGTTTCAGTCTCACTTATAAAAACCAGGGAGAAGGATATTGGTGTTTTGCAGATGTTGCATAATCCAATATCAAATGACTCACAGACCCAGTTAGCATCAAACTGATTTATTACAGGCACTCAGTCATGTTTCCAGAGGAGTTAATACAAAATTCTCACTCAGACCCTCATCACTTCTTGGTGTTCCTCTGATGTTACTAGCAGGGTGTCAAAACTGATAGCAGCTTTCTGGCCCATGTTTGCCTCTGGATCTGCATGCTGTTTGCAGTTGCAGCTGATTTGGTGGTCTTTACTTGTTGTCAACACCCCCTCCAGAACCTTCCATCACTTCAGTTTCAGAAACCTTTGCTTCCATGGCTTGCAGAAGCTGTGACCTTCTCTGCATCAAAGACAAGAAGGATACAAAAAAGTGGAATATTAATATATGTAATTGATCAGAAAGACTCACAGTTCCATGCAGTTTCTGGGCCCATTACATCTTGTCCTTTGGATAGTATTTCAGAAGTGCATAAACCCATCAGCTTTCCATCAATGCCTGGTCTATTGCATTATTTTTCCATTAAATGCACTGCAAGAGGTCAATTGATGGAACACTAGTATTTGCCCAAGGTAGTATATTTGGCCATGGAAAATACCCTGACTTGATGGAAGAACTGAAGCTGAAATCAACAAGATAAATTTTAAATGTTTGTGCATCCTTCTATGTTAGTTGGTGCTTATTAGTGAGGGCTGTTCAGCACAGGGACTATTTTCTGAAGTCTGAGTTTCACTGAAGTGCAGTTCCAGGTGGGATCCTTCCATCAACCCAAGATTCACTGTCACAACAGGATTCTTGCAGTATTTAATGAAAAGTCAATGCAGTAAGGGTCACCCCTACCTTTTCTGATAGCTATACCTCTTTGTTCTCAGTGTGATTGTCTGTCATGTGTCTCAATCTTCTGCCTAAAGTTAGATAGTGGCTTAATGGAAGCAACAACCTCCATGGACAGACAGAAAATTTGTTTTCCTTTTGATAGCCCTGACACTTATTGGCAACATGGTGTACAAAAAAAGAAAGAAAAAGGTGATTTTGTACCCTGAT
Organism: Machaerirhynchus nigripectus; assembly: GCA_013397975.1. Lineage (NCBI taxonomy): Eukaryota > Metazoa > Chordata > Aves > Passeriformes > Dicruridae > Machaerirhynchus > Machaerirhynchus nigripectus. The sequence continues at coordinate 94,817 of VZRQ01007977.1, read as the reverse complement.
TTCTGCTCTTCTCTATCCGGAATTGAATTAATCTTGAGACTACCTTCGCTGTTGTAAGAAGTTTGAGAAAAATTAAATCAGGCCTTATGGGTGATTGATTCAGGCAAGCTTAACAGAATTGCCCAGTAGAGAGGTATCGATTGCTGCATGTTTCTCCATAAGAAACTTATGGGTAACAAGGAGAGGAGAGAAAGACTGTCTCCCATGATACTATTGTTCAAAGATACATGGTACTTTAAAAAAGTTTATTGAAAGATAATACCGATGCAGCAAATAACTGATATATTCACCCTTTTAAAATCAGGATGTCCACTTAAAAAAAAATTCCCTCCTGCTCAGTAGAGAACAAGGTGAAGTCAGGGAAGGGGTAACCAGAGAAATGTTTCTAAACTAGGAAATTGCATCTGGAATTTCACTTTATAAAATGCTTGTGTTTCTTTACTACAGTATCTTCAAAGTCACTGAAGGAGAGTGAAGTGAGCCAGTGAATGTGTTCTCACATGTTCTCTACATTCTCACGTGGTCCTCAGTAAAGGAGCAGTACCTGCAAAGTCTGTGACAGAACATTTTAAGATGGATCTACAACTTGTGCTGTTTCCAGAAGGAATCTGTCTCTTGCAGCTGGCAGGAAGAAATTAATGTGACTCGGAGGAAGGGGCTCTGCTATTTGTTAGTGTAAGGCATGATGAGACCATGCCATGTAAAAATTTAGGAAAGGGAGACCCACTTGCTTTCCAGATTATCCACGGATTACTGTGCCTGGGCTGATTAGACCTTGCCCTTCTTAGTCTGCATGTTATCTGTCTTCCAAGCCCTTGCAGAACCTTTATGATGCAGATTCACTGATAATCTTATAGATAATCGTATCATATTATAATTTTATATTGTTTGACACAATAAATCTGCTCATTTTCAACATGAACTTTCACAACCACAGATTCACAGTGTGGTTAGACTAAGTCTGAGAACACTCATGATCACACAATCACAAATAGTGAAGTTTATTGATTGCTATGACAGAATAGGATTTAGAAATTACTATTCATGAGCACACTGGTTACCATGGACTAAAGTTTACCTAACAGGCATCCTTATGGGGAGAAATGGGTACAGCCTGTCAACAGTCCTAGGACAGAAGACTGATATCCCTCCTCTCTTAAGTTACACTTACATTGCTTTTTTTGAGGGTGAGGGAAAGGTAAAGTTGGTGTCATTTCATGATCAGGTGGGGTTTGAGTGACATATGTGTAAAGCATTTACAGGTTTTACTTCATTAGAGTACACAAAGCATGAAAAGCAATATGTATTTTTGAGTTAATGAAGCAAAGTTCAGCTTTTGGTCCTGGTTGGGCCCTTCCTTGGCTTTGTTCCCATTGGCTGCATTGTTTCAAACAGAGCATGGCCACAACACCTCAGTGCTGCTCCATCCTTTGTTGCCTGCCTCTCTCAGGGCAGCACCGCAAGCTCCCTCAGTGTCCCTCCTCCCGGGGCTGCAGTTTGCTTGTTTCTGGTAAATTACTGCCCCCACAGACACTTCCCCTTGCTGAGCTTTGTCTTTCTGTGTTTCCACAGACTGAAGTGGCACACGTACTTCTGCCCTGAATTGCCAGCACTCAACAACAGCTACCCTTGAGATGGAGGTTTTCAACAGACCTGGTGAGAGGCATCATCTGCTGAAGATCAGAGCTTCTTTGCTGTATGTGGGGCACAATTGTATTGGCCAAAATGGGGTTTTTATTCTTGACATGTTCAAAAAAGGAAAGGCTGAAGAAGAAGAAAGTGACAAGAACAATTGCCACTTCTATCTGTCCCAGTTACGGTGAAATACTGCACTTACAGCTCTTACCGAGTACATCTTGCTATCTTAACTTTTACTGTTTTTTACTGACTCTGGTACACTCACTATCTTCTAGTGATTCCTGAGATTTAATTCCCCTAAGACATTTTCATCCTGAAACAAAAAGTTACAGTTTTAACTAGATTATGTAGCTGCTTTCTCATACTTGGACTGCCCTGTTTTATTTTCCCAACCAGATCAGTTAAGAACTAAGAGGCTCTAAATTCTTCAGTTTGCACATACAGAAGCCTTTATGGCTCAGATATTACAGGTAATGATGGGTCTTATATATTTTTACGACGTAGCAGTCATAAAACTAAAAGTCATCACAGTATTTGAGGTGAGCTTTTAATTGTGCTCATAACTCACTGAAAATTCCTCACTAGCTAGCCAGCATGTTACTCAGTTCAAACATAAAGTTTGTGCTTGCTAGCTGGGAGAACAGAGACAGCTCAGGACTGAGGTTGTTTTGGTTAGTTTTGTTTTTCCTAGCTGTATTTAAAATAAAAGAAAGCTGAAAGGTTTTAATCACAGGTTTATGTACTCATCTGTACAGGTAGCATCCCAGTGGATCGTACTGAACTGTTGTAGATCTCAGTAGCCTCTTTGACTCCATGTTACTGCTAAGTAACCCCTTTCATATTTCCTTGAGAGCATAGTAGGGAGACTACACCATATTCTTGGCAGGTCAGGACAAGCTTATGTCTTCAACCTGAGAATATTGCTACTCAAAGTCTTTTTTTTTTTTTTTAAACTCTAACACTTACACCCCTCACTGTGTTGCCCATCCTGGTTTAAATAACTTCTTAGTCTCCTTCCAAGATCATTAATTTCTAAGCAGACTTAAGTTCCTACACCTCCCTAGAATACTTAGGTATTCATACAAATGTACACAAACCTATCCTTAACACAGCTAGGAGAGTTTCTAATTAACTAGGACCAGATTATCTCCCTTTCCTCTTAATGGCTTCTTAAAGAATGATTTTCTGAGTAGTGAGAGAACTTAGTCTTTCTGAGAGGCTATTAAAGATGAATTTCAGAAAAAGGTGTTTGCAAAGCCTAAATATTCCTTCTGCTAGACTGCAGAGGTCCTACATTGCTTTGCCTTTTAAACTTTCCAGTACTATGGCTGAGCTTTTACAGCTCCTCATTTAGTATGAAACTGAAGGACATTTCCAGGGTAACGAGTCTAACACTATGGATTTCCCAGAGGCATTCGTGTGGAAGCTGTTAACAGATGGCAATTTGAGATTGATGCACTTGAGTAATCCAGCTGATCTTGGGAAAATACGAGGACAGAGGATGGGATGGTTTCTGGTCATCCCCATCCCAGTGTCATCCTATCACCTGCATCAGCTGTACAAGTGGCCGTGGCTAATAGAAGTCACACCTTGTGTTTAGTGTCTAAGTGTCTTTACCATGAGAAAATTCCTTTATCAGAAAGGTGGCTGTTAGAAGTGGTCCCTGTTGACATGAGAGGTCAGTTTAGAAGGTGTCACATCTTCAAAAGCACATAAAAACCACGGGGAACACTCAGGAAACAAGAACACAAGTGTTCTACTTCTAGAAAGTTATTGCGTTAAAATTTTCGCCAGCTCAGACCGAACATTTTTTGTCACTTTAAAAGAATTATTTTTCCTGTGGCAATTGCTTAAATTCTTGTAGCATACAAGCCTAGCTGACAACAAGCAAACAAAAAGATTATCATGTGTTAGAGTGTAGAAACATACCTGAAACAGGACAGTGGGAAAGAACTTTGACCTGATGACCACAATTATGCACATTTACCACTAGGAAAAAATATTTTCACAAACACTTTTATTTTCTTCTTCAAGCCTTTTGGTCTTTTGCTATACTCTTACTTGACTTTCCTTCACATAGCCCACCCTGGGGAAAGTAGATCTGCTCATCTTACACATCAGACTGTTGAACTCTTCACAGGGAATAGCAATCAAGACAGGCAGCATGCAAAAAAAACCTCAGAAAGCACCAGATGGCTGCAAAATACACTGCATTTTGCCAGTGTTCTTTTTTCCTTCTGAAACAAGGGGGTTTGTTTGTGTGCAGCTGCATCTATTTCAGAATCTCTTTTCCTTTCTGGTACATTCTTTCCTTTCCCTATATCACAGATTAATTGAGGTGGGAAGGCAGCTCTGCAGATCATTTGCTCAATCCCACAAACCAGACAGAAGAGGAGCAGATTGCTCAGAGTCATGTCTGGCTGGGATGAAAACTCTACAAACCCTCTTCCAGTGTTTGTCCACTCCACTCTACTTGTAATAAAAGGGTAGTTTTCGGGTTTTTTCCCCATAAAATTTAAAAATACAATTTAAAAACGCAATTTTCTGTATTTCAGTTTGTATCTATGATAGAGTAATATTAATGAACGCAGAAATGGGTATTCTAAATACAAGAATTAGAATCCTTTTTGTTAAATTAATAAAAAGAAAGCCACAAAACTTTTCTTCACATAAGTTTGGTTGACTTGCAGTTACTTATGTACAGTGTTAGTTAGGAGGTGGGCACTCCACCCTTACCAGGTAGTTAGAAGCATCTGATTAAAAAACCAAATATTTATGTGGACTCTCAGGAATCTGAATTAAAAGTATGACTTGTTTAGGGTCTAAGCAGAAGCTTTTCAATAGGAGAATATTTCTCTTGTAATTTCTTAGGTTTTTGTATTGAACTTCTGTGATTCCTATGTTTTTTGCTTGTCCCCTTTTTCTCCAGTATCAGGAGTAGTCTTTGTTAAATTTTCTTTTATTTTATTGTTATGTGTTTTTTTCCTTTTCCATTTTTCTTCTTTTCCTTTTCTTCTCTCTTATGATTCTCTGGAGAAGTTTGAATAGCATTTATTTGAAAGGCAGCTTTCATCAGGTAGCAAAATTCAGGAGTTTGAGCTGTTTTGTGGGAAGAATATGGTTTTTTTTTCCCTCTACACAGGACTAGGAAAGGAGTCCCATGCTACTCTCCTTTGTCTAGGAAGTGAGAACTGCTTGGACTAGTGTCCTGCTGCATCTTCATGGGAAGCAGAAAACAGCTAACAGCAGATACGAGATTGTTTTTTGCAGCTGGTGTGCCTGCAGATAATCAGTCCTTGACTTCTTCAGTCCTCCCTGTTTATAGGCAAAAAGGAGGATACGAACTGCTTTAAGAGCAAATAGTGATACTAGGGAAAGCTGGCTTCCTGAGGATCAAGGCCACAGGTGTGCATCCCCATAGTGTCTCACGAGGGGTGTCTCGTGGTGTCCCCCTGCTCCCCTTGTTAGAGTGTTAGAGGAGTCAGTCAGGTTCTCACTGCTCATTGCCCATTGTAGAACACTTGCAAATTGCAGCATTTTTGAGACCTCTGTCTTTTTTTTTTTTTTTTGGATGAGTTACAAGGGAGGCTGGACAAAGTCAGCTGCATTTTCTCACCAGAGCTTTTCTTAGGACTAAGAATTACATTTGCATGCAGTTCATCAAGTTGAAAAGGATACAGGTACTTGTTGTTATAACTGTTTCTGTGTAGCCACAAGCCTTTTCTGCATAAGTAGATATTTTTTTCTGATTCCTCCTGTGCTGAGCTCACACAGGCACTGGGTGGGATGCCAATCTCATGACAGTGGTCTGCAGAATGTCAAGTGAACAGGCCTTCCTGACACCACCAAGGTACCAATTTTAGTTCCTAAAATCTCTTTCTGTGCCCCTTTTCATTCAAGAACACTCTGTTTTCTTTTAGTTGTGTATTCTTTTCTCACATTAATTTAGTGACAAGACTGGTGTAAAAGGTGCTTTCCTTCTTAAATCTCAGTGATGGATATTTTGCACCTCCTTTAGTCCATGTCCTGCATATTTCTAATGAAAGTCACACATCTAAAAACCCTTTTAAAAAGAAAACTGGAAATGTAGCTGTGTGTTTAGTTTGAGTATTTAGATTTCTTGTGTTTTAACAATCTACCAAGACACTATAGTTTGCATAGCTAGAACTATGATAATCCTGTTTTTTTGTTGAATCCTAGTAAAACAGGATTGATGGCTACCTATCAACACATTATCTCACATTGATCTAAGCTGTCTGCCTTTTCCGAGGCATGAACAAGAATAACTATGCTTTAAAATCTGTTACTTTGACATGTTCCTAAATGATTTTAGTAATATGGATTTGATAACTTTCCTGTAGAACTGCTAATTATTATCACACTTTCAAGTGACTGGTTTCTTTTAATGCTCTCAGCCTCTTTTGATATCTTCAGCCTAAAAACTTAGAACCATTTTATACTGTGCAAATGGTTCTTCCTTGAGGTAAACATTGTATAAGTCTATCCCTACTTTGAGAAAGACTTATTTTAAGAGTAAAAATCTTTAAGTAAGCTTGAATGTAATCAAGTAATTAAGTGAAAACATTACTTAAGTAGTCTTGAATGCCTGTGTTACATAATAGCTGGCAGATTGTGGTAAATTTTCAGATGTGCCTTTGAGTTGCCTAAAGCTGGTGAAGAATTGATGAAGAATAACATGAGCTGGGCCCTGTGCTTATCTTGCACCTGGCTCAGGCAAGGCTTGAAGACTGAGATATATCTGGAGTGAAGCGAGTCCTCTCAGCTGATGTTGTTTCAGTGAGGCACAGGAGAACATCTGCATTTCTGCACCAGCCACTGGCCTCACTCCCCCTTCACTGTGAGAAACAAGCCTTGTTATAAATCTGGTTTGTTAAGGAGATAATGAAAAAACTCTCTGTTGAAGGTCAGAAAGCTTCTACTGCTGCCTCAGAGGGTGGAGGAGGACCCAAGTGTTTATTTTACCTTTTGTATCAACTATACATTCTGACCAAAACCAACTGAGGCTCTCATTTACATATTAGTTTTCACCCCCTGGAGAATGCAAATGAAGAAAAAAAGAAAACATGCCTTACACGTACGACCATGGTCACCAACATCCCACCCTATAACAGGCGATCGTTCCACCCCTTTGGGAAGGGCAAAAATTAAAGTATAAAAGAAAGGGGGTGTTGGTGGCAAAAAAGGAGAGGGGGAAACATCTCTGCTTGCTTGGGATCGGTCCACGGGTTCTGTCTCTTCTCCTCTTTTCCTAAAGGGCCAATTTTGGGTAAGTTCTGTGCCTCCAGCTCTGCTGGAGAGGACATGGGATTATTTATATATCTGTGTCTATGGATCATTATATAGANATCCCTCTAATAGATCTCCATTACTGCACCCCGACACTCTGTAGCCAGTGCACCTCTCACTGGTAGTTCTGAATCTGCCCTCTGTTGTTTCAGTGAACTGATCCGTGAATTTTTTGTGAAGTTCAGGTGAACTGACATGGAAGTTCGTGATTCTCGATTGTGTAGGTTCTTTATGAACTCACCTGGGGCATCAAAAGCTGGTAAACTACACTGTTTGTGAGTCTGTGATCATGAAAGTTCCTACTGAATGTGACCAGGCTGATAGCGCCAAATTGACTGTAAAGAGAAATGAAGCCTAGCTGCTCCCAGCCCCTCTGATCTCTGAGGACCAGCTGGAACGGATGGTTGTTGGGTTTTTTTCCTGCCAAAGGTCTATACCCTTATCACCACAGTAGTTTCGAAAAACAAGAGAAGGAAACATACCTTTCGAGTGATGCAGAGAATAGAAGAAACCTTTTGTGCATTTTGTTCCCCTAACTCTAACAACAGCTTTAGTTAGTCTCCTGTGTGGAGCATTTTCTTCTGTTATATTACATTTCAGATACACAGATTTTGCCTAATACAGGGAAATAGAAGTTATTAAAATTATGGTTCTGTTGCAAAAACTTTGAGCAAACATCTTTCAGGCTCCACTTAAATTTCCTTTGAAACTGTGCAAGCCTGGCCAGCTTTGCATCATTTGATCTTTACTGGTATCATGAAATGTGTCTGTGTACAGCCAGGAATTCTGTCTCTTGAAGGCAGCTGGCTCTGTGACTGAATTCCACATCAATTTTGACCATGAAGTTTGCATTTTCTTTAACTTGAGTAAAGTGCTGTATTTTCAAGGGAATAGAATACATAGCTCACACTGAAATGTGATGTCCCGCTGCTCACAGGCAAAATCCTTTGGAAAAACACTTGCCTAATATGTAACATTTTTCATTTTTGTCTGGAGACAACTAAGTTGCAGTTTCCTTAAAGAAACTGATTAAGGTCACACAAATAAAATTGAGAAGCTACTGAAAAAACTTTGTCTAGAGATTTGCAGGAAAGTGAACAAGAATGGGAGAAAAAAACGCCAAAATTTTCATTCCTGTAGGAGGGGAGAGGTAATACTTTATTCCTTGTTTGTGAGCAGCAGCATAAACGCAGGAGGGATTAAAGTGTTCATTGTCAGCTGGGAGGGCTAACAGACAAGAAACATCGCTCAAAATTTATGTGGAAGATTGGTAGAGAGGTGCACAAAATTCTCCCTAAATATGTGCTGTGTGAAGTGAACAGCTATTATTTATAGGAACCCTTGAAAAGTGAGGGTGTCAGTTAAAATACAACTTCGAGGGATTTTTATGAGAGTGGGAAGATGGTTACACTTTGCCTAATTATGTACAATTTTGTGATACCTCATTGTAAATTTCAAATTAGAGAATACCTGCAATATCCAAGGACTGCAAATACGTACATGTTATTAAACAGAGTTCTTTTATATTCCAAGTACTCCTCTTGCCTATTACAAAAGGATAAAATTATGCTGATTAGAAGAATCTGATTTCTATTAAGCTATTTGCCAATACACTGTGAGTTGGCACCATGATATGAGAGAAAATGCCAGTTTTTACTGCAATGGTCTTTATAGTTAAATTACACTCTAATAAATACTGTAACTAACAGTCACCCTCAGAAGGTCATTTTATCTATAAGAGAGCTTATTCTGATTGAAGAAAATAATAATATTCATTTACATTTTTAGCCAAGACTGTGGACCCTACATGGTATACAATGATGAAAAAAACCAGGGCTAGATTTACTTATTGAAGAGGCGGGGGAAAGTAAGAAGCTCAAATCACAGTAAATCACAAATCACACTACCAAACTGTCAGAGTTTTCTGTACTGTCTCATTTGGGTGAGAATATCAGTTTCCAGTCACAGAGATAACTGGTGTCAAACCAGCAGACAGTCCTTACTGGAGCACGCAAGTTAAATGACAGAAGTGCAGCAGTTCCCTTGTTCACCTGCAAGTCGCAGGGGGTTTAAGATTTCGGCAGTACAGGTGGGCATGAGGAAGGATTTCTCCTCAGGCATTAGCACAGGCACCCTTCGATGTTACTGTGCTGAAAAAACAGACAGTGATACCTAATGCAGGTATTTTCTGAGCACCTGGTTGGTCTCAAAGGAAAAGGTTCTTTGCTTCTCACACTGATCTGCCTTTGTCCTTCTTCCTTGATGACTTCAGGGATCAGGTGTTTGGCTTTTCTTCCTTGGGCTTAATTCCTAGGTTCTGCGTGATGTTATAAACAGGAACTGGTTGTGCCTTGCACTTTCTTTGTATTGCAAACAGGTGCTGTTTCTAAACTCCATGCATGCAGGTTCTTAAACTTCTGTCATGCGCATTCAACCAAGCACTTTTTTGCCCCTCCAAATTTGCCAAGAAAACAGGAGTGTCCAAAATTATCTTGTGAAGTGCCTTCAACTCCAGTAAACTGGCTGAATGACAAGTGTGTTTGTGGAGCTGGTAGCACTCAACAGACCAGCTGTGCAAAAGCAGGGCTGTTTCAGTTTCATGGATGTGCTTGCAAGAGATTGATGTTCTAAAAAAACAAAACCAAAACCAAAACAGCTGGGAGATAGGGTAGGGAGAATCTGTGTTTATGAATCTTCTTTTTCTTCCTATGGCATTTAATTCAAAGGTTAGGGTACCCAGTTTAACTCAAGAGACACACAACTGAAGTGACAGTTAATTTCATACTCTTACATATTTTTTCCCATATAATTGCTTATTTCTTGATTCAATGTAAATTATTTTCTTACCTTATGAAGGATTTTCAATATTTCTATGCTTCCAGAATTTAAGAAAGTATACAGCTGCAGTAACTGAAGTGTTTTTTGCTGGTATTTCCATCAGAAATTATCTGTGGAATTTTCAGGTCCCTGGAAATTAAAAAAAAAATATTTTTAAATAGGAAGGAAGTCATATCCAGAGAAAAAAGAAAGTTCCTGTAGAAGGGCATTTCTGAGATTAAGAAGTCTTCTCTCTTACAAAAGTCAGGTGAGACAAAAGCTAAAATAAAAATATATTCAATGGTACAAATTAAATCCTATTTTGGTTTAATGTTTTTTGGATGTGCAGAATGTCAAGAAACAGGTTGGTATATTCAGCAGATGCATTGCTATATGTAGGTCACAAGGCAGATGAGAAGATGAAGATGTAATGACAACTTCAACAAGTGATATTAGAATTTGAATAATGAGAACTCTGTACCCTTTTCACTCCAGATCATGCTGTGCAGTACATTTAAGCTCTCCTGATGAACCCTTTGCCTGCTCTGAATACTTTGGGAAACTTGGTGTTCTGTACCATCAAAACCTTTGGAAAATATCTGTGAAAAACAGAAAAAAAAAAAAAAAAGAAGAAACGGTGACAGGAATCAGTTGCATTAAATACGTAAAGTTCAGCTATGGCTTTGATGATTCTGAAGCTCTAATCTTACAGTGTCCTGAGTTACAAAAATACATTAACTTCACCCTTTTCCCTAGGATTGTAATGGAGAGTCACTCCAGAGAGACCAAAGTAATCCATAACTGGCTCTTTCTTTCTGTTTTTCTCCCCCATGCCAAAACATTCAGCAGGACAAGGTCAAAGAAGAAGAAGAAGAAGAAGAAGAAGAAGAAGAACAACAACAACAACAACAACAACAACAACAACAATCACATTCCATCAGGTGTGTGCAAATAATCTCCCTCACAGGAAAACGGTGGAGATAGTGTGGTGTATTGCTGACAGGCTGTGCTTTCAGCCTTCAAAGTTTCTTCAGAAATATACTATATTTTTAGATGGAATGTGATATATCTAGATTTTGGGTTGAGCTGTTGTGTTTCCCCCCCTTATTTTCACTTTTGCTAGGTACACCTTCTTCTTCTGTAAGACAACTTGAAAAGTGTAATTTATTTAATCATTTGTTGCTTGGATACTGTTCCTCTTCTTTGACCTAGAGCTGCAAAATCAATCCTAAATCAAGCTAACACAAGTTGAATGAAACTCTAAAGTAGCTTTAGACTAAAAATAAGCATAGCATTGCAAAGGCATAATTTTTTTCCCAAGAATGACATAAATCTGCCCTTGTGATGGGATTTTCTTCTGTGTTTTTCCTGCGGTGGAGTTAAACAGTCCTAGCAGCTAGAATACAATGCAGATTATTCTGTCAGAAATAGTTTTGACTCTCTTTATAAAAATAACTATTCTAATGACTATTTATTTTCTTTTGTGCTCTTGGAGAACATCACAGAGACACAGTCCCTTAGGAATACTGTGCACACTTCCCCAAGATTAAAATTTGGATAGCAAAGAAAAGCTTCTATTTCATAACCAAGTAATCTGTAAACATTTAAGAATCACTTCTTCTGCTAGAAACAATATTGAGCAGTTAAATTATATTTTGTTATATAAGAGTCTTGAAAAGACAGATTTCTCTTTGAGAGAAAAATACTAAATGTTGGGAATTCTTTCATATAGAAGCTTAATATGTGCTTGTCTATATCCTGTAGATAATTGCAATATTGAGTATTAGATCTGCCTAATAGCAGGTTGAAGGTCAGTGGCATCAATGCTTTACAGTCACCACTAGTTTTGTCTTTTTGGGCAGCTAGAAAATGAAAAGAAAATGAAAAATCTAGAAATGAAAGACCAGGTATTACACAGGCATCATCTAACTAAACAACCTCATTATTTCCTAGTTTACTTATTCAGTTCAGGGTTAAAACCTCAAACACTTCACAGCTGAGTGAAGATCTATCCATAGAAATGGAAGGGTCTCCTTTATGGAAAGGAAAAAAACATGTTGCCATCAAAATCTGCAGAATTTTTCATGTCTTTCTTACACCTTTTCCCCATTCAACAGGAGTTTAATAGAAAACAGGAGAGGGGAAAAAGGGAGATTTCTGCCAGGAAAACTGGGAGCTTGACTAACATAGAGCACATGAACGAATGTGATAATGTTACTTACAGCACCAGTTAAAACCTCTGTCATACCTAAAGGATGCATTTTGCAGAGGACATTGTGTTTAGGTGGGAGAAAGTGTACGCAACAAACCATAAACTGGGATACATGGTACTTTTGCTGAAAATTACTCCTGAACCTTC
>VZRQ01007977.1:70374-82587 GCA_013397975.1 Machaerirhynchus nigripectus | reverse complement strand
CCCAATAGCTGGGATAACCCCTCCCACCCTCCCAGCCTCGGCAAGGCCTGGATTCAGGGCATTCCTTGAAGAGGACCTATGCCAGCCCACTGAAAAATTACTCGGTAAATGAGTATGAAATTTGGTTTCCCTGAAGAATTAGGAGCAAACTATATTCAGGATAACACACCAGGCAGAAATGCCACTAAGCAACTGAAGTAATTGTACAAAGATTGAATTTGAAGCCCAGATATTAATTCCTTCCTTTCAGGGACCACTGCTGACTGGCATGCCATTGTTGTAAGCAGGTTTTTAACACTTTTCAGACATCCTTATTATGTCAGCTGCCTCTGTCTGCAATCTTTCACAGCATGACCTGGAAGGAGAACCTTTTCTTTTTATGGTTTCTTCCCTAGATCACTGAATTAGCCATCTAGCTCTAGTTAAAAACCTAAGTCTAGCTTTGATAGGTGTGTCTCTAATGATCACAATAAAACAACTGGTGAGTAGAGAGTCAAGATCACAGAAGATCTGTGTAGAGGGAGATTAGGTAAATCACAGCAGTCAATCACAGCAGGGCTTTTGACCCCACCTCTCTCTCATTATTTTTTGTATCTAACTGTGTGCCTCCTCCCTTGAGAACCCATGGCAAGAACTTAGTGACTCAGATTTAAAGTCTATTCACCTGTACTATGCAAAATGATAACGAAAAAGATATTACTTCCATTCCTCAAAAAATTTGCTACAGGAAGCATGCAGATCATCTTAACTTTGTATTTTAGACATGTTCTTTCCGGTTTCACAAGCAATGAAAGTACTCTTAGCTAAAAAGCTGGCAGAATAATTTTGAGCTTTTCAGTCATGCTAACTATAGATTTTTTCCCCTCTCATTCAGAATCTGTAATTTTTGTTCTGGAGACACCTTACGTCATCTTCTCTTTTAAAGATTGACAGAAATGCTGTTACGCCTTTGTCAGACTATCGTTCATCATTGATCATGAGATCAATATTAATCCAATTTTTAATAGAGCAATTAGAAGGTCAAATACCAGAGATACTGTAGTTTCTATTAACTGAGCTGAACACAGAAGCCATGAAAATGAGGAACATTTTATTTTCAAATTTATTAGAACGACATAGCTGAACAAGTTTCTCCATCTGTGGCTCTCTGCATAGAGTATGCTCATAAATGACATGTTAACTCAAAATCCAGATAGTTTACAAAAAAGAAAGAAAATTGCTCTTGAGTCTGTCATTGTGTCCCGAGAAGTTCAGACAAATGGATTTGCACTGTAAGTGAATTAAAGCAAATGAATGACATGATATTTCTCAAATTTAGGGCATTTTCTAAAGTAAGATTTTGATTTTTCTCTCAATTCTTCTTGGCTATTTACAACTTCTTTGGAGAAAATAAGGCAGCTTTTATCATACCAGTGATAACAGGGACTTCTTGAAGGTATAATTGCTCTTGCTCTTCCTTATCAGGAGTTGTTTCCCAGAGTAAGGAAGGTACTAGAATTTTATGTGCCTCCTACCATGCAGGAATTGCTCTTATTAATAGCCTTATGCCAACTTTACTAAGAGGTGCTGACATCTGGGATACCTCTTCCTATCCAGCTCTCCCCAGCACGAGATTTTGCTCTAGTGATGCTTTGAGAACTTGAGGCTTTAAAAAATGAGTCTTTTCTGTGCAAGAGCCTGTAAAGTCTTTCCAAGACTACCCCAGCTGTCAAAAAGTTTGATCAGTTGTTATCCTGTGACATGAAAGTTTTACAGATCTCTGATTAATGTTTTTACTGTGCGTTATTCAAAGTATTAAATCACTGTTGCCCACGCTTGGGAATACACATTATTATTGTTTCAGGTCCCACTGACTGTAACATGCACCACCCAATTATACTGCCGTTTTACTGAATAAGGTTGACTGAGTCTCAGCTTTATCAAGTTAGTGTTCTGGGAAAAGGAACTGTGTACTTAGAAACAGCACTGTGGTAGGATTTAGTTGAGGTATGATTTTGGCTTTATAAGCTTTCGAAATTAATTTGCATTAGGAGAAATTGAGACAGCCTTAAAACCCACATTTGATGCCATGACTACTTAGCTCATTTTTATCTGTCATGATAAATGGGGCATGACATCTTTTTACATTGTTCATTAACATTAAACAGTTCTGATATAGCTGTTTGTTAAATATATGTACAGCTTAGGCAGAATAAAACCTGATAGGCTTGAAACAAAACAGGCAATAAAAATTGGTACCTGCTATTTTAAATACATTTTCTTTCCCCACTTCTTCTTTGATCCCCTCTTCTCTTTGATAAGTGTTTGAAATTACAGGTTCTGTATTTCTGGTGCTGAACACAGGCAAAGATGAAGCTCAGGCTGCCCAAGCAGCTGTGAATCCCACCAGGCAGACCCTCTCCGCTTTGCATTTCCAGAATGAGGAGGGACAGCAACTCGACAGCAATACTCCTAGAATAAACAGGCACCACTTCCACAAAGGGTTGCAAAACTGGACACAAAATGCAGTCAGACAGTAATTCCACCTTTCTGCATCTTTTGGTTACCTTAATGTTACCTGAGGGGTGAAAGTATCAGGCCCTTGGGTGAAAAACTTGTAATTTGGGTGTTGGGGCTTTTTGTTTAGTTTTGTTTGGTTTTCTTTCTCTGTTTTGCTCCTTTTGCAGGTTTTTTTAGTGACCATAGTTCTTAAAGGAAGAGCAGAGGATATTGTTGCTATTCCATTCCCCAGAGTTCAGAAGTTTTCTGAGACTGATTTGATGCTCAGTGTCCAAGTGGGAAGGGAAAAACTCCAGGACTGTGAGTTTCCTTACATCAGGAGAGAGGAGCCTAGTTTTCCATCCTATCTGAGTTAATGATTTAGCTACCCACTTACCTAACTTCCTGATTTAGGTGCCTGAAGGCAGATTGTGTGAAGCCACTTTCTGCACCAGTGTTTTGCTCTGTTTTGACAAATTGGTGATTAGAGTTTTTTTGTGTACTGTTAAATGAGCTGCAGAGTGTGCAGCAGCTGAGTTTGACTTTTGGGTATAACTTTATGACAGTACTTATAGAAGCAGCATTTGTGGAAATCAGCTTTTAGAGACTACAGTCCAGAAGGATCTTTATCACTATCATTTGCTATAAAAGATGTCCCCATTTTGCTTTTTAAATGAATTAGTTGGCTGAGAATGTCTTTTGCCATTCAGTTTTCCTCATAACTTTTATCTTGCTCTGGACATACAGTATCGTATTATTAGAATGCCTTGTCACTAGTAGGTTATTTGGTTAGTATTTTAAAATACAGGAAGACAAAAGTGTCCAAGAGTGAGAATAAGAGTAAGAAAATGGAAATAGATTAAACAGGTAAATGCTGAGAATTGCTTTTAATAGGAATCCTGACAAAAGCCTTGATAGAAGACATTTTTCTGGGGAAAGCAGTATACTCAATAGTGAAAATTATGGCTTTAAGACAGCTTTTCAGAGCATGTAATTAAACAGGGATGTGGCTCTGCACAGATGCCCGGAGCAGTAATGAGGGTCCACTCTGCACTGAGATAAGATGAGCTAGGAGTTTTAGTACCAGGCTTATAACACAGAGCTTGCTGACAGAAGGAGGAGCAAAGTAGCTGTTGTTTTGCAGAGTGTAATTGTTTATCTTGATTGATGCTGGAGCACTGCAGCAAGGGGATGATTTACAGGCTATGACCAGCCTGGTCTTATTATCTCAGTCATGCAGATGACTTCTGTGTCAATTGGTCTCTGAGTACATTGTCAGCTTCTACTTTCCCAACTAGTAATTAGCTAAAGATCATTAACAAGGGGGGCAAGACCATGAGACAAGATGCCTCTCATGTTCCAGGATAAAAGCTAATTATCTGAGTTCAAGAGAAAAAAAAAAAAAATCAGAGTAATGACGGAATTTAAGATAACTGCTCACTATACACAACTCTGGAGCAATTTTTCCATACTTTAAGCCTGTTATTCTGTTGTCCCGTCTAAATGACCCCGATTTTTTTTCTATTTTTATATAGTGATTACCAGGGGTTTTATTTTTTTCTGAACTCCTGGGCTTCAAGGTATAATGTTCTCTGCTTTGGTGTGGCCACCTTGGTTTGTGTCATCCACTGTTTCACTTCCTTGTTTTGGAGCAGTGGAGCTTTGCTGATACATTCTCGGACAAATTAAATCCCTTTTTATAGAGCTATTGACTAGTCAATAATTCCTTAAATTAATTTATGCAGTTGATTATCTCTACTCACACAAAGAGGTTAATTGTATCACATAAGTGATTTACTTGCTCTTCCTTTCTGCTGCTCATTTATTATTGTCTTTGTGGAAAAGCTTGTGGATGTGTGGATTTGTAGCATGTGTGTGCACACTTTTGGGGAGCAGACGCAGCAGCAGGCAGGTTCTGGGTTCTGCCTTGGGGTCAGGAAATAAAATAATGAGAAATATTCTGGAACAACTCAGCATTATGTGATGTCTTCCCCCTTATTAGCTCTTTGTAAAATTAGCTTCTCAAAACTGCCAGAATGGAGGGGCATTTGCATGCATCCCATATCTAAATGGTTTTAAGTGAGGCTTAACTGACCCAGTGTCTTAAATTGCACATGTAAAGAGTAAAAACACAAACCAGATTTTTCAAGAGGCCCAATTCCTTAACACCCAGATATGAGATCAGGTTCAAAGAGGTTGCCTAGAGAGGCTGTGGATCTCCTGGCTGGGGATATTCCAGAACTGTCTGGACACAATCCTGTGCTGTGTGCTCTGGGATGGCCCTGCTGAGCAGGGAGGTGGGACCAGCTGACCCACTGTGATCCCCTCCAGCCTGACCCACCCTGTGGTTCTGTGACCTCATGCTAAGAGAATCTGATTTGGTTTGGTTTGTGCTAAGCAGCAATTGTTACAAACTGAAAAGGAGAAGATTCTGATTTAAAAAAAAAAAAAAAGATAAAAGCAACTACAGCGTAGTGAGTCTGGCAGAGGAGCAGGGACCCAAGGGGGCTGTGAGAGCCCTGTCTCAGGAGGTTTTCAAGACACGACTGGATGTTGTATGATCCTGAGCTGCTAATCTGAATTTAGTGCTGACAGAACTGTGAGCTGGAGGCTGCTCTAGAGATTCCCCCTTGCCTCTTTCAACTTTAAGACTCTGTGAGTCCTTAGGAGCAGACTCCAACGAAGTTCTGAACCCTAATACATATTGAAAAGTAGAGAAATCACTCTGTAGTACCTGTGTAAAAATGTGGGTGAATTCAGTCAGCTTGTATTTTTCACCTTGGCTGGCAATTTGCAAAAACGATCTTGACAAAATTTTTGGTGTCTTGCCTTTTCCCCCACTGATACAATTCCATTTAAAATTTTCCAGCCCTGGTATCTTGACTGATGCCTGAACCAAGTGCATGCACACTGCGCTACACCAAATGCAAATGATAAAGGAAGAAAGCATAGACAAACATTCAATCTGAAAAATGCTTCCCAGACCTTTCAAATAGGAGAGGAATGGACAAGTTTCCAAACTATTTGCTAAACAAAACAGAGGCTAAATTCTTTATGAATAGGATTAATAATTGAATAGTCAGTCAGCTTTAGCTCTAATTTTCTTTCCCTCTGCTGCATTACTGTGCTTACTAAATCATTTCAGAACACAGGTTCCCAGGTGACCAACTTTTCCCACCCCTGGCAAACCTCTAAAAGTCAGAGAAGGGTCAGGCACATCTCCTTGGAGGCCAGGTTCATTATCTAGCTTATTATAAACAACATTTCCTACTTTGCTGCTGGAAAGGAGGGAGTAAGATGGGGTGTAGAATAGCTGAACAAGGAAAGGGGGAAAAACAGGTGGAAGGAAGGTAAAAATGAAGTGGTATTTGCAAACAAAAACTTCCTCTGTTTTCAGAATTAATTCAAACAGAGGAATGACCAAAGTTTTTTTGATGGGAAAATAGATTGTGAAGAGAACACAAAAAGATGCAGCAATTCAGAGACAAGAGATGGTTGCTATGTGTTTGCATGTAAAAATAAAACAAAAAGAATAAAAAGGTATCAGAGGCCTGTCGTTTTGAAAAGAGGACTTTTTGAAAAACAAAAAGGGACAGGGAAACTCTCAATTTCAAAATACAAATGAACACTGTGGCAGTTAGAATAAATCAATAGTTTGGTAAAATGAACCTGCTCCTGGGCATGAATTTTCAGTGGATCTCTATATTCATAGGAGACTGCAAAAGAAAACACCCCAACAGCTGCACAAAATACAAATCAGGATTTGCTAGTGACTGGGAATTTGAGGATCAGGGGGAGGAAGGGGCAAGTTGCCATTGCTGTCCATGCAATTGGTGACAGAGACATTTTTCGAGGACACATTATGCTAGGAATAGGCTGAAGGGAGCTGGAAGCATTTAAATAACAGAGAAATGTGTCCATTCTTTCCCACTTTGTGTATTCTTTCCTGTCCCTTCTACAAGAATTTTTTTAGCCTATTAATCTGTCTGAATACCTGAACGCTACCCCCGCCATTCTGATTTAGTCAGTCTAAGCCTGTCAAGTTATTCCTTTGTCTGAACTCCTCAGTCACTCCCCTAATTTTTTTTCTCTTGCACTATGGTATAAAAATTTTTTTACCTGATTTTATTGCCGTTGATTCCAGGATTTCTGGATATTCCCATTACACATCTTTGTTCCTCTCTCTTCTGTTCCTCTCCAAACAGACAGTAGCTGCAGGAACACTCAGTGTGCTGAAATGGCAAAATGTTTCCAGACATAAACTTTATTGGCATTATTACCTGCTCTAGACTTGGTAGCTGAATTTAAACTAGAGTTTGGCTTTCAGTGCAATAAAATATTGAGTCAAGGGGGAAGTGTGATCTTTTGCCAGGCTTTGCTTCTTCTACTTCCTGCAAGCCTTTGCTCCTTAGCAAGTGAGATAAATTTAACATCTGAATGCTTTTAGTACTATGTAATTGTTCTGCACTTTGTCAGTAACTTTTACAAGTTGCACACTGTGACTGTGCAGATTTTCAGCCAGCTAGAAGAAGCCTTTGGTCATTCTTGTGTTTGGGTTATTTCTGAAATGGGAGGAAGTTTTGTTTTGGAAATACCACTTCATTTTTACCTTCCGTTCACCTGTTTTCCCCCGCCTTTCTTTGCTCAGCTATGCTACACTCCATCTTACTGCCCCCTGGGCTGTCAAAGCACTTTCACACTGCTGCAGTTTACTACAGGAACACCAATTATGTCTCCTACAGCGCCAGCCCATTGATTTGACTCAATGATCTCTGAGGTCTTTTCCAACCTTAGTGATTCTATAGTAATTCAAATTCCTAAATTTTCATAAGGCTTTTGAAAGGGCCCATGTCCTTTATGGAATGTCCAGGGCAGTGTGTTAAGATGCCAAAGTCCTACATGTGACTCCAATTTCCTCCAAACACCCATGGGCTCACCAGGTTCCTGCCTGTGGCTCGAGGAATTTGGGCTTGCTGTGAGGGGACTGTTTAGAACACGGACAAATCAGGCCAGTTTTAAGCTTTATTGAATTAATTCATCAACAATGCCCTTGCTGCTGGTGGCCACTTCTCACACCACGTTAATCAGCACTTGTTATACACGGAACCATTACATTAAACAATTATATTCTAAATTAGCTGTGCCTTTTACAGTGTTGTGGAGCTGATACCAAACAGGGAGCCCAGAGGGCTGGAGTCCCTCCTTGGAGCTTGCCCTGAAGTCAAGGTGAGTGGAATTGAGAGAGCTTCAGGGAGAAAAATCAGAACTAATTCAGTTTCTCTCTTCTCAGGGTCTCCCTCCTCATGCCTGTCTTTATGCTGTTGTCCTCCCTGACCACAGGGGGAGGTTTTCCCTTCTGCTCACGCTTCCATTTATTTTGATTTTTTCTTCCCACTCATCTTTCTTGTGTGACTTTACCCACTGTTGCCTTTTGGAATGATCACACCACTCATATCCTTATCTCAAACTGTATTCAAGTATTACAGAAACCTTGCATCCTATTGTTATTCCATTTTCCTACACTTATATCCAAGTTCAAGCCAAAATGACCTGAATTTCATGCAGATTGGTACTTCTGTGATTTGTAGGTGAGTCTCTGCTTTGGCTGGAGTGCTGATGCATCTGTGAATATCCACCCCTTCCTCACAGAGCTGGAGGAGTGCAGAAGGATTTCTTCAGAATTCAGAGGTTCACTCCTGAGTAATTCAGAGAGAGGGAGCAGTTGGGAAGTCACCTCTTTCAGCCAGGGGCTGCCCAGGGTCTGTTCCAGACAAGTCCATCTGTGTCAAGGAGCTACAGCCAAGCCTGGCCAAGCCCCTCAGCCACAGGTGGGGCAATCTAGAATTGGGAATCTCTGGGTGAGTAAAGGAGTAAGGAAAAGTGAGTACAGGGCAGAAGGGGGAAGAGCACAAAGAGGCAGGTGCTGCCAAGCAGCCCGGAGCTGGAGCAGGTGTGCCGGGTCTGGTGAGAGCGTGAGAAGAAGGAGCTGCACAGGAGAGGACTGAGGGTGACCTGTCCCTGCAGGGCTCCAGGTGACAGGGCTGGGGAGGACACTGGGCCCTGGGGAGGCCCTGGGGGAAAGGTGCTGGGATGTGTTTTGTCTTTGTTAAAACCTTCATTGGTTTTAACTGGCAGTAAACTAATCTTCAGCAAGTCAAGCCGGACTCACCTGCAGCAGCACCAGGCAGACAGAATCCCTGCAGCTGTCTGGGCCATGCCACAGGCTTTCCCATCCCACTTCCCTTCATCTTGCTGAGGATGCCTGGCAGGGATGGATGGATGGATGGATGGATGGATGGGTGGATGGATGGATGGATGGGTGTTCTCTCACCCTCCACAGCCTTAAAGCTGTGATCAGACAGTGCAGGAGGCTCGTTCTTAGAACATGTCCTGTGACACACTCTGTGCTGCTGCCTGTGATTGGGAAGAACTGAAATTGGTGGCCCAAGTAAGTGCCTTCAATCCTGTCTTCCCAGAGGTTTGGGGCATGGCAGTGTGTGAATACCTTGCTTTGGGAGATGGTCTCTTCATGGCACATCACCTGCTCATTAATTGCTTTTCTAGTTAGCCTTGGCACCACTCAGATTCAAGAGAGGATCAGAATATAATTCTTATTTTCACCAGAAGAGATGAAATAACAGAATGAAAACCCTGCAGCTGAATCTGCAGAGAGGGGCTGACAGCAGCAGTATCTCCCACAGAACTGCTGTTGTTGTTAACCTATTTAGGAAGTTGGATTTTATATCAGTCATAAATTAAAGTATTTCCAGTAAGTGATGCTTGATACTTCATAAATACTTCATCAATTAAATGCTCCTTCTGATGCCTGCAAGCTCAGATGTTACACTTCACATCATTAAAATCCTCATTTATGACCTTTGCAGCAGAGAAGTCATATCCTCTTTCAACTGATGGATTTTATTATTATATCATTATATGTAAAATTACTGTAGGAAGATGTTTGCTTTACATGGTTCAAAGATATGCAGAGTTATAGACCAAGACCTTCCATGAGCTCTGACAAGAAGCAACTTTAGTGTGTCCTTTATTTTCAGGAATTGAGTGCAGTGTGCATGGGACAGGCTTTTATGTGCAGAGCTGCCACCTGGCTGAAAAAAGGATGGAATTAAATAATGTGTAAATATTGTGTATGTTTGCATATAAGAGTGCTTATAAGAACAGGTCAGGTTTGCTTTAGCATCCTAAAGGCTACTGAGTTTTATTTCCAGCATAATGAAAGGGTCAGTGGCTACGAGAAAACAAGACAGTTGTGTAGCTCAAGTCTATTCAAAGTGGCAGCAGACCAGGACTTCTTGTGAAGTTATTAATGATAAAAGGGTGTGAGGGAAATCCTTCTTGCTAAAAGCAAAGGGTCAAAGTAGTTTTGAGACTATCAGGAGTTGAAATTACTTTAAGCAAAAGAACACTGGGGTTTAATTCCTGTGCACTGTACAGAGGCTTCTAGATTTTATTTTACACCTTAAGAGAACATGTTATGAGAGTTATTTGCATTTAACAATGCTCCAATTTGTCATTCAAAGCTGATTGAAGTCAGGCTACCAAGAAACTAACTTTGCAACAGGTTCCTTTTATGTACACTTCATGGACATGAGTAGTATTAAAGGCAAGTGTCACAAAAATTATGTCGCAATGCACTTCTGAATGCAATTTTTATTTGCTGTGCTTTCTAATCAGCAAATACAAGCTAAAAGCTTCACTGCAGAATGTTATTTTATTGCAGTAGCCCATGGATTTGTGTGGTATAATCAGCTCACAAAAGCTGGAGAAATTAAAGTTGTTAGAATGCCACACTTTGCTTTCTAGCAAAGAACAGCAGCCTGGGGTTTGGGAGCTTCAGTGTGAAGGAGAACAGGGCTGCTCCTGGCTGTGCCAGGTGTGTCACCGTGTGTTGCTCACACACACTCTGAAGTGAGGTTTCTGACACATCACAACAGTGTGGTGTGAGGGAGGACTTTTCCAGGGGCTTCTCCTGGAAGTGCTCTTCTGAAACCATGGACACCCACTGTAAGGGCACAAGAAAATACTGTTTTCTTTCCCATGTGTCTTCTACCGAAGTAATCCTTGCCCTTTCTGTTAGGCTCTCTGTTTAATGTTTTCAGATGTGATTTTAGAATAGCACATACTTTTTTTTTCCCCCTGAGCCAGCCCTTTAAAAAATGCTACTCCCCATGCAGTGACCTGAACAGCTGAGTTTGTGTTTGTATCCACCAAATGAGGAACACACTACAGAGACTGTTAGAGCTGATGAGGCACAGCCCCACTATAGGACTGTCTTCTTCAAATTCACATTAGCAGCTGGATATGAGCTGGCATCGTTCCATGGACTTAATAGTATCATAGATTTTAGGGACAGAAGGGGCCATTATTGCAATCAGCGTGCCTCTCTTCCTATGTAAAATGAACCTCAGAATTTCAGCAGCTGATTCCCGCGTCAAGCTTGATGACTTTTACTGGAACTGGAGCATATGCTATAGAAAAATACCTGTTATTTTTTCAAAGGATCAGGCAATGGGGTATTCCCCATGGCCATTCCACCTAGCTAGTTGTTCTAGTGGTTGATACACTTTTCTGATAAAAGACGTATGTGATAAGCAGCTTAGATTTTCAACACCTGAAGCGACTGTTTTCCATGTGCTTTTGTCAACCAGATCATTATCCAAGGTTTTCCTGTGTAAGCAGCCAGGTCAGGGTCTGGTCCCTTCTGGCATTGCACACATTTCATAACAGCTAAGAAGCTGACCTGCTGTGTCTTAAGAAATGCTAAATATACACAAAGAAGTAAAGCTTATGCCTGTTAAGAAGGCAAGCCCTGAATCATACACCATTAACTGTGTGGGTTGGAAACAAGACCCTTATGTGTGGATTGTGCAGACTGATTTCAGCAGAGTGAATTTATCTGAGAGCCTCATGAGCTTCACACTTCCCCTGACAGCTCATGTACTTTGGTGCTGATCCATGGCAGAGATAAGTGTCAGTCAAGTAACACAACCCTTCACAGGCTGGTTTGACTGACAAGTCAAGCTCCAGTTGGTTTAATTTCAAAAGGTCTTCACCCTGAAAGGGCAGTATTACAAAAATGGCTGTTGAGTTGCATGCTCTCTCTGTTTCTGTTTTGTAAATGTCTGCAAAAAACATCTTGAAGGACTTGGATTTAGGACTTCATCCTGGGGCACGTAGTTAAAAGACAATCAGTGCCAAGGGGGACAAGGGCTGTGGCAGAGGGCAGGTTTGTTTCCCAGTGTAGCTTTGTAAGTAGCAAATTTACTTGCTGGAGGAGGAGGGAGCCTTGGGGACTGGATGGCTTGACAAAAACTAGAGGAGAGTGAATTCATCAAGAAACTTGGGGATTTCCTCAGGCAGCTGACTGGTGGCTCCCAAGGACTCCCGAGGCAGAAGCAGCTCCTTCTGTAAAAGCATAGAGGGTACCAAATCCCAGAAAGGAAAGGAATGGAGGATGGGAGGTATGAAATTGAGGAGAGCCTGGAGATGGAGCAGCACAGACCAGTGTCTGGAGATTTAGCTTTAAATTTACTGTTTTATTTAAACAAACTTAAAAATGGATGTTGTTCCCAGCCACAGACAGGGAACACACAGCTGTGGTTGCATTTGTGAAGGCTGCCCTTAGATCTAACCTAAAGATTTTGATTAAATTATTCTTTATAATGAAAGCTGCTTAAGTTTTCTTTCTCATCTGGGTGGTTTTTTAGTTCTATT
>VZRQ01007977.1:49994-70185 GCA_013397975.1 Machaerirhynchus nigripectus | reverse complement strand
TTTTTTTTTTTTTTTTTTAAATAATGAAAATAGAGGAAACAGTTCAGAAATTATGTGGGAAGATGAACTGATGGGAGATATTGAGTGTTTTAGGGGTCATGCCAGAGCTTCACCATTTTTCTGATGTCATTGTCTTATTACAGGTGCTAAAGAAGGCCTGGCGGATTTTGTGAGTACCAATGACAGCTGTGAGGGGTGGAAATGGGCTGCAGAGACAGGATCGGGGGCATATTCAAACTTGAGGCTTATTGACTTTTCAAACTTGAAAACAGTCTTCTCTCTCATGGGCTATGCATGTGTGGAATTGCCTGAACAACGCCATGTGTCACACAGGTAACCCAAGAGAGTTTTCATGGCTGTGGCCGGGGATGATCCCTGCAGGGGCAGCTGATGATCTGTGTGGCAAAAGGGGACAGAAACACACTTTTCTGTCTTGTCTCTTTTTTTGTGCCATATCTCACACTAACAACTATTGACCCAGGACTGGGAGATGAAACAAATCTGGTGTTATGGTTATTGTGTCAAGGAGAGAAATAATGGTTTGATAATATCAATGTTAGAAACACGAGTCCGCCCTTAAAGTGTTTGCTAACTGTGGACATCATCAGGCTTTTAAAAAGCGTCTGTGAGACCCTTCTGACAGAGTTTTCTGGTGATACATTTGTAGCACTTACTGTTCTACATTTGCTTAAAACTTTTATCATAAAGAAAACCTCAGCATAAATAGTACAAACTTTCCATGTGTTTTGCTGCATATAGATTGTCATCAGTCTCCTTGCAGTGATGCATTAAAAGGTTTATAAACACCCATCCCTTTTAAAAACTAATATTTCTTTTGTAAATTGTGTCTCTGAAAACAATGCATTCCCTCTAATTCTCCTATTTATAATTTTTTTCTCCTTTAGATGATATTTTATTAATGAAAAAGAACGATTTTCATCTTTTGCCCAACACATTGTCTTTGCACCGCCCTAACACCTTCATATACAGACATTATGTTGACCATTTCACAGCACATCATCACAACATGCTAACAGGTTTCCTTTCCTTGTTACCTTTGTTAAAATTTATTTCACTGCTGCTCCACGTCCCAGTAGAAGCAGAAAACGTTGTGCAGTCATTGTGTACTAGTGATACCCTAATAACTTTGTTTTGGTAACCATGTGAGTTACAGGAGGGTGACTCAGTGAAGGCAGTAGCATGTTTTGCCATAAAACCTCCAGACCTTTTTTTGAATAAACCTCCTTTTCCCACTCATTTATTTTATTCTCATTAGAATATGGATTGTCCTTCATCTCCTGATTATCAGGCATCTTGACAGCAAGGCAAAGTGTTTCTGTAATTTTGATTCACTTTATCTAAACCAAGCATTGGTGGGGGACAGGGAACTTAGAACACTCATTTCTAAGTGAGTGTTGAGAACCTGCTTTATTGTTGGGATGTGTAGACGGCCTCATTTATTGCTTGAATCATGCTCTAAAAATACCCACATACAAACTTAAACTTGTGATTGTATCAACAGTGAAAAACCTTGCAGCTGTACCTGCCTGTTTCTGATTAATTTATTTTAGACAGAATCAAAACCTCTGAATTTTATTCAAGAGTAAACAAACTAACTTCTGAAACATGAAACATTTTAGGATATGGAAGTTTTTCCCAGCCACAGACCCAGACAGTTTCAGTAGGTCTCATCCTAGTGAATTCAGTTTTGTACTCTTTAATTTACCCTGGACAGTCAGAATGCATCTGGGGTTTTTTGTCTGGTTTTTGGGTAAAGAGAAAAGCTGGGTCCAACATGTATTTGCATGAGGAAAAGTCTTGCATATTAGAATTATACACCTGTATGAAAAAAAAATCTTGATGGATTGATTGCAGCTCTCAAAATTAGTGAAGTAGAGGACATCCCTTACAGGTAGTGTCTTTAAGTAGATGTCCATAGTCTTTTTCCTTATGAATAATCACTGAGCAGCTGAGAAAATTAATACAATCTTATTATCAATCCCCTGCTAAATCCTGCAGATTTTTTAATATTCTGTCATTAGCCTTTTATAGGTTTAACCAACAATTTTTACTCCTCAAAGTTATAATATCAAGAGTATGTCAGTGCTCTGCATTTTAAACATTTTAGTAATCACTTTACTTCAATGGATGGAAAAGCATTTTTAAAATGAAATAGGAAATCTGGTAGAGAGGTTTCAGATTATTTTTAAAAGCTTAAACCTTGCAGGTGATGTTGCTACACTAACTATTTCAACAGAATATTAGCTGAAGTATTTCCATGCCTTCTTTCAGTATTTACTCATATGTGAACCAAGGATCTGAAGTATTAGATTTTCAGTGTTAGACACTGAAGTTAGACTCAATGGTCTTAAAGGACTTTACCAATCTCATTTGATTCTCTGAGACTGTAATTCTGTGTTTTGGGTTGGAATAAACCAAACACATATGACTCAACTTTATGTTTCCAACTCCCCTTTTCTAACAAGATTTATATTCCCTGTAATGTTTAGTATGTTATCAAAGGACAGTAATTAATTTTAGCACGGGAGAGCTCAGTGTATTAAACATCATGAAACAATACACTAGAAAATAGATGTCCAGTTTTAAAATAATTAGCTCAGCAGCAACCTTTACCCCTGTGGGAAAACTTATACTTTTTTTCTACAATGATAAATATTAATGTTTTCCCCAATGAGCTTTTTAAAATATAAATCACTTCTCCCCCCTCTTTGGGTACATACAGGATAATTTGCATTTATATTATCAAATGAAAATACAATAAAAAGTCAACAAACTATTTCTGATCAAAAGCAGACCTGCAATGTGCATGAGTCAGATAAATCTACAGAAGTAAAAGAGGATTCTGGTCTTATTCTAGATTTCCTGGAGATGGAGAAAATTACAGTAAAAAAATGTTCTGCCCCATTCAAGAGAACCCATTAAGTTAACCTGGTTTCACTAAAGATATTGAAGAGAACCCACCCCATACACTACCCATCAATGCTTCCAATTTCACATTACCTGAATATTTGCCATCCATGAAATGGGAAGCTTTATTTTAGAAACAGCAACATGAGGTATTGCTGGAACAAATCTTATTTGTGAGGTGGAATGTTACAAGATTCTACCCTTGAGATCAAAGATGTTCCCAGTGCCAGCATGCTCAATCCAGTGAGGGAAAAGGGAACAAAGGCCAGAAAGGGAAGGGTCTACATCAACCAGCTTTTAGACCTTTTCTCAGAAGGACAAATTAAGCTGGATTTCCACTCAACAGAGACAGTGAACTTCCCCCACGGCATTTCTGAGATGGACTCAGGTGCTACTGTTTCATGATCCTCCACCCGGGAGGGTTGATCCATGGATGACTGATGGGGAATTTGAGATGCGTAAACTGGGTTAAAGGACAGGGCAAGTCACAGCACCAAATCCTCCTGCAGGATGGGTTTGAATCTGTGAGTCTCATCTGAAAGCACGAAGTGATTCACCCACCTGGCATGCAGGTGTGAAAATTCAATAGGTTGTTAAGTATTCAGGCTTTTAAAATTATTTTTACTGCCTTGGAAGTTGTGTTTTATTCACACAGTGTTGTGATTACTGAATTTTCAGATTTCACGAGTCAGGGAGGAAGGGAGAGAGGAAGAAAGGGAAGAGGAGGGGAGGAAAAGGTAAGGTAGTGAGGAGAGAGGAGAGGAAAGGGAGGATGGGTAGGAAAGGGGAGAGGGAAGAAAACAGAGTGGAAAACAGAGGTAATCAGTATAAACTACAAAATCATCAGCTTTTCCTGTTAGCATTATTGTTTTGTCACTGTATTGGTTTTTTTCTTTAAAAGCAACTGGTGTTGGGACAGAGGTGCTGTAGCAGCAGCAGTGGTTTAGAAATACTGTGGCCAAGCTAATACTCATTAGAAGAACTCATGAGTTCTTCTACTCATTAGTTTCACAGGTGTCCTCTAAATTACTCTTACTTTACTGGTATAGTAATCACTGAGGTTTAATTATGCACACAGGGTTTAAGTGAAAACATTTTGTAATGCAAGAGGTGCATTAGATGCAGACGAAAAAGAACAGTGAACTCAAAGCTCATTGATTATTTTGAGCAAAAAGAGACAGGACGTTGCCAATCTCTTTCAAAAATTGATTTTAGGTGTTGTTAGCTGCAATGCTTGAGTAAACCTGCAAATCCCTTCTGATTCTAATAAATTAATTACTTATTGCCTTATAGGTCAGTTGCACAGTCAGCGGCAAAGCTGTCACATATAAGTTCCCTTCCTTAAAGCACTGAGATAATATGCATGCTGTGGAGTAATGCTACATGTAAGCATCTTATTTAATGTGTTGATGTCGCCTTCTCTGATTAGAAAACCAGTGTTTTGAGAAAATAAAGCAGACAGGCTTCAATGCACAAGCAGTTTCTGCACTCTGCAAGAGTCCAAAGCACAAGCAAGCTGGAAAAGTGTTATGAAGTGGAAGTTTAAAATTCAATGATTTCAAGGGTCAATAAACTCATAATGGCCTTACCCAAGCATTGCTTGGAATGCCTGCCTCAGAACTGCTGTGAGAGGAGTCAGAATGAAATGCTTTGTTGTGATACAAAGTGGGCTTAATATGCTGACAACGTCTAATCAAAGTGAGGCAGTTCACAGGAAACAGTGAGATTCTTGGGAAACTGAATTTTCGGATACAGCAGGTCCTGTGAAGTTTCTTTAGTCAGTCCTGGCAAGAAGGGATGACAGTTTGCACTCCTCTTGTCTGTTGAACTCCTCTCTGTGCCCCTTGTTCCTGTTAGCATCAAGGTGTCATGCTTGACTATGAGTCTGCAAGACATACTTCATTTCAGAAAGGGTCCTATAATATTTATCTACCTGTGATTTTAAACAGAAGATCTGAGTAAAATAGAAATTAAAAATAATTTGACCTCTGTAAGTTCTGTTTTCACCAAAGTTCCTCTTTTTCAAGGATATTTAAGCACTTGGAGGGAAGGACAGATTTTGAATCCCTGAGATGAGAAGCCTCTTTGAAAACACATCCTTCTGGATCACAGTAGTGCCTCTGAACAAAATGCATATTCAGAGCTGTGAAACTGCCAGCAGACAGGGGCTTCTCTTCTCTGTGCTGTGGTTCAACCCTTCTGAAATTGCTTACCTGTCTCCACTGACTGCCCAGAAAGCTGAATTTCCTAGTGTGAAGCACCTCCACTGCATGGGCTGCCTGCCAGGATGACTGGTTTTAGAAGCAGTCATTTCATGACCAAATCTATTTGTCTTGAAAAATTTACTCATTACTGTCACCCTAGGATGAGTTAGAAACACCTCTTTACACAGAGCCTCTCTTGATGCCAAGCGTTCTGGCTCATCTGTGTTTCTCTTTAAGCTGTTTGCATTGATGTGTGGAAGAGAATACTTACCTTCTTCTGCTTTCCTAGATTACTTTCACTAAACCCCCTGGGGTTTCTACAAAATCTGACCTCTTCTGCAGAATTGCCAATAATCTAACACATTGAGGCTGTGTATTCTAGGAACTGACAGTGGAAATACAGAGGGCTAGAATCAGGTTTTTTTTGTTGTTGCTCCATCTGTTTGAACTCAAGGACTGAGCAAGGAACAAATGAGAAGAAAACATGCACTAATATATCAGTTATAGCTTGAAAGTTTTATTGCCAATAAAAAAACACTTAGATAAATAACCAGTTTAGGGGTTCACAATGAGTCTGAGCTGGTAATGGAGTGGAAAACTGCACTGCTCCAGGACTTGCTTGGCTTCCATTAGGTAACTGTTCAGTCATCTTGCTCAAGTACAACACAGCAGTGGGTCCAGAATATTTTTCTGATGTGTACTCCCAGTATGCAATAATGTTAATTTTTTAATGGAGAAACTCAATGGAGGTTTCACATGACTGGCATATATTAACGGCATGTGGGGTATTACATAGCAGTGGTCATATTTGAGTCTCAGCTGCTCAGTTACTGTTGTCAAATCTGAACATCAGGGTGTTAGTGCCTATAGTTTTCACAAGCAAAAATAACTTGTTTTTGAGGTGTGCACAGACACTTACTGGTGTGTATTACTTCCTGCTTCTGCTTCCAATAATTAAGTTCCAATAGTTAAGTTTAGAACTCCCAATTATGAAATGGACAGGGACACATAAAAGCAGGCAGTAGGTATTTGCTAACTCTTTTTCATAGGGGTGAGGTTAGCCAATGTTAAGAGCAGTTTATGTATCATTAAGAAATACAACTTTATCTATCAATTGTAAATTAAATTACTTCCTCTTTTGTAGTTAGTGAAAGTATATTATACTCATTTACCAAGGAGGAAATGGAAGGATGGAAAAAATTAAGGAAGAATTGTTGCCTCTTACTGAAGTACATAGTTTTTGTGGAGAATTCCTCCTGTCACAGCAGGCTTTGTAAGGAAAATACATTCCTTGAACCTACAGATTTTATTAAAAAGGCATTGAATCTTACTCCCACAGGTTACATGCCCAGCACACTATATATTGTTCTAGGCCAAGGCTTTGCTTTAAAGCAAATATATTCACTTGTGTACTCACACAGCAAGGCTGTGTCAGAATGAACATTGCTTGCCAAAAAACCAAGTGCACAGGCTGAATGTTGAGAGAAATTCAATAGAATGTCTCTGTTGCAGGTGAGGAGCATGGGAACCTTGCTGTAGTTTACAGCTTGACCTTGTGATTAAGGTGAAGTTGTGCCATTTTCTCACCATTCTGCCGGTGAGGAACAGCCAGGGGTCTGCCCCCTGGTCAGAAGTGTCTGGGGGCTTCAGACTGCTCAGCTGCAGGGGAGGTGGAAAAACAGACACAGCCCAAGCCTCTAGAGATTTTCCTGTGAAATCACGGGGAGATCCAGGTGGGTTAGCTTCCTGTACAATGAGAGACTTTTGGGAAAAACAGTTATTTCTGATGGCATATGAGGTGAGAAAATGCAGGGTTACTGCTTGATTTCTGAAGTGGGACATACTGAAATTGTTATCTAACAGCATCACTGACTGCACCTTTCATGGCCAATAGGACTAAATCCTGAACTGCAGTAACCAGCCTGCCAACTTCAGAGTCTCTGGACCTCAGTATTTCACGTAAAGTGAGAAATCCTGAGGCAGAAGTGTTGTCACAATTTTTTTCTGAGATGGTCATGCCTGGATGGTAGACTGTATGTTTATTTAAAGGCTGGAACAGAGAAGACTTCAGAAGATCCATGAGTGAATTACATGTCCTGAAAAAAATCCCACGGCAGTAAATCTACATACAGCAAAAACCTTTGATCTAACAATAATTTGAAAAATTACCAAAACCAATTCAGAGCAGATTTTATTTTCAATTTTTGTTTAAAATATTGTGCAAGCTACATTAGGACCTGTTAAATGTGAATAGAAGTGTTGACGCCTACCTCCTCAAATGTCAGCTTCTGAAAACTACTTCTTTTCTTACTTCAAGTCCTATTGCTAGAAGTTATTTGAGGTTTGCGTTGTTTTTTTTCTCCTTATGGCTACATAACGGATCAATTGAAAGGAAATACGCAAGTGAGATTATTGTAGAAAGTTTGACATGAGCTGTCTTTACATAATTATTTGCAGTCGTAACTCTGTCTTGGATGCCAAATTATTAGAAGAGGCATGTATCTGGAAGCTGCAGCTTTTTTAGCAGTTTTAACTAGCTCAAATGTTTTTGAGAAATTTGTGTCTGGTTTCCTTGCTTTCACAGATCATTTTAAATCAGCAATATGGTATAGTTGCATGTAACAATTGGAAGGATCACTTTCCATGCATTTAGACGAGAAAGCCAATAATTATTCCAGAGTCAACATCTATTGGGAGAGGAGGATCACTGGGTCTTCTCTCTCATAGGAGATCTATCAGAAAAACAGCTTTGCATTAGCGGATAAAACCCAGGACTTTTCACACTGGTTGCTTTCTTTGGGGAGATCCTATATGCACTCTAAAATGCCTATTTCTATGTAGACTGTTGCAACAAAATATATGTGTACATCTCTATCTATCTGTCTATCTGTCTACCTATCTCAGGGAATTTGGGCTTGCTGTGATGGGACTGTTTAGAACATGGACAAATCAGGCCAGTTTTAAGCTTTATTGAATTAATTCATCAACAATGCCCTTGCTGCTGGTGGCCACTTCTCACACCACGTTAATCAGCACTTGTTATACACGGAACCATTACATTAAACAATTATATTCTAAATTAGCTGTGCCTTTTACAGTGTTGTGGAGCTGATACCAAACAGGGAGCCCAGAGGGCTGGAGTCCCTCCTTGGAGCTTGCCCTGAAGTCAAGGTGAGTGGAATTGAGAGAGCTTCAGGGAGAAAAATCAGAACTAATTCAGTTTCTCTCTTCTCAGGGTCTCCCTCCTCATGCCTGTCTTTATGCTGTTGTCCTCCCTGACCACAGGGGGAGGTTTTCCCTTCTGCTCACGCTTCCATTTATTTTGATTTTTTCTTCTCACTCATCTTTCTTGTGTGACTTTACCCACTGTTGCCTTTTGGAATGATCACACCACTCATATCCTTATCTCAAACTGTATTCAAGTATTACAGAAACCTTGCATCCTATTGTTATTCCATTTTCGTACACTTATATCCAAGTTCAAGCCAAAATGACCTGAATTTCATGCAGATTGGTACTTCTGTGATTTGTAGGTGAGTCTCTGCTTTGGCTGGAGTGCTGATGCATCTGTGAATATCCACCCCTTCCTCACAGAGCTGGAGGAGTGCAGAAGGACTTTCAGTGAGAGAAGGATTTCTTCAGAATCCAGAAGTTAATTCCTGAGTAATTTAAAGAGAGGGAGCAGTTGGGAAATTATCTTTTTGCAGCCTGGAGGAACAAGAATTACTCTAGTGAAATCCTTGTAAGAGTTGTGTCACTGTTTAGCTGGATGACTGTCTTGAGGAAAAGTGAAAAATATTAGTATATTAAGCTGCATAAAATTGCTATTGCCATTTTAATGTACAGAATTAATCGAATTTGATGAATTAATCTTCTACAAGTACATCTTAAAACTGGTATTTCAATATTGCATGTTGGAACTGAATTTGTTCAAGACTAACTCTGCTATATATCCAAGTTTTTTCTCCCATTTTTATGTCTGACCATCAGACTGAAAATTATTTTCACGGCCTGGCTAGTGGGGATTCAAGATGTAAGCCAATACATGCCAACTGATCTACTCCTTTACCAAACAGTTTCTACTACATTATACATGACCAAGAGTGTGTTTAATGAAGTGCTTATGACAATAAGTGTAGTGTCAGCTCATGTTTTATGTAATAGAGGATTAAATATTTGCATGAATTGAGCATAAACTTTCTGGAGCTGAAGATTATTTTATGTATTGCATTTACAGGGATATTTTTTGTAAAAGAAAAAGCCACCCACTGCAACCAAAATGTAACCCAAAATACGTGTAGCACGCTGACCTCTCCAATAAGGGATGACCCTTTGTGTCCTCTGCTATTTCCTAAAGATGGCAACATTTTGAATGGGAGAATCAAGTCAATGAGTTAATTAGTTTGCCATCTATTTCTGCCTTCTGCAACCAAAAATATTCCTGATGACTGAAAGGTGAGATAGGAGTTGGATTGCAGAGATTGATAGGTTTTCTTTGTGTGTTTGGGGGCTATAAATAGGCTTGCACTACTTCAGCATCTCACCAGGGAATAAAGTTTCATCATTTTGTTCAGGTCAATGAACATTGCACAAAGTGATGACTATATACTATGACATGGTGACTTATTTGTGTTTCCCTCAGCAGTATGTTTTGTCACTCTGATATTTTAGGATCATGTTTACTTGAAGTTGAAACTGCCATAAGACATAGAAAGTTCTGTAGTGTCCTCTGCCCCCTCCAAATGATCTCCATGTTACAAGGAAAAGATGCCAGACTGTTGTTGTGAATTAGCCATTTGTTTGTTATGACTTGATAATAATCAAGAGATTGCTGAGAAACCTGTCCCACATGTATTTGGCAAATCCAATGAAAAATGGCCATGTGGGGGTCTGTGTGTCAGAGAAAACATGGCCAGCCTGGAAAAAACCTGATTTTCAGTCCCTGCAGTAACTGGGATAACAGTTTCTGTGGAAGGTCAGCCATTGCCTGACTTTTTGATTAATGTTTCTCATAATTTCTCCAACAGATGCTCCCTATCACCACCAGTGTACCTGACTGGATGCTGCTCTGCAGCCCCTGAAAGTCCAGCCAGAGGAAAACTACGAGTAGTTCCCTACAAGGATGATGTGGCATAAGTCAAAAAATAGGAGGAGGAAAAGACAAGGCTAAGTCAGGTTGTCTTTGAGAGCACACACCTCCCTTGGCTGTGTGAGGACTGAGCCTCCTCCCGTGATTTGCATGGGTGAAGTTTGAGCCTTGACTGGGAAAAGAGGGAGAGATCAATGTAATTGCCGGCATTTCATTAATGAGCTGTGATAAACGTTCATTAACTGCTCCATATTGCTTTGCAGAAACACACAGCTCCATGATGGCATACCTTTGGTGCCTGTGCCATCCACCGGCTGTAGTAAGATTCCAATGAAAAAGAATTATTTTCCATTTATCAGCTTGTGAAGACAAAGAAAGTCCTGAGCAGGACTGAGTGATGTTTTTCCACAGCCCTCAGTGAGGGAAGCTGAAGCCAGAGCTCAGAGAGGGAGGTAGTGCCCTCTTCAATGTTACAAGGTGGTTTTCATGCACACTTCACAGTCTCCATCTGAAGTCCATTGTATCATCATCAGATAATGTTTTTTTCTGGGCTAGAGAGAAGAGGTGGTTACATTAACAGCTTTCACACTCCCTGAGCATTACCTATCTAGCTCGCTAAGGAATTTGGAAAATTAATTAATTCTTACTGGAAATAAGCTGTAAGTTTCAACTGACTTCTTGGAAAATCAGAAATTCAATTAGTACTTAC
Source organism: Machaerirhynchus nigripectus (assembly GCA_013397975.1). Classification (NCBI taxonomy): domain Eukaryota; kingdom Metazoa; phylum Chordata; class Aves; order Passeriformes; family Dicruridae; genus Machaerirhynchus; species Machaerirhynchus nigripectus. The sequence goes on along the minus strand of VZRQ01007977.1, from coordinate 59,255 downwards.
ACTGGGACAGCTATAGGATCTATGTTTCATGAAACCAGCATTTAAGGACATGAGACCCTGCAGCTTCTCTGAGCCACTGGTCCTTTTCAGAAGAACCAGGGCTGTGCTGGTTTTACCCACTGTTCCAGATTTTCTGAGCACCCTGATGCAATGGGAATCTTTCACCTGCTTTGCCCCTCTCTCAGGGCAAACTTCTGTGGGTCTGGTAAGTCAAAAGTGACAACAACAAGCAAAACGCAGTGATGTCCCATACAGTATTTACAACCTGTATCCCAATGCCCCATAAAGATTTTTAATTTGTAAATGAAACTACAGAAACACTGGGTGGGGAATACATCCCTGTGTTACCAGCGCTGTTTTTAGCACAAATGTGAAGCATAGCCCCATTTTAGCTACTCTGAAGGAAATTCACTCCATTCCAGCTAGAACCAGCACAGTAATGATTTGAAAGCATATTAAGACAGTGTATTTCCCTTTGGTTTTGACTACTAAATTACTTGCAAAGCATCTTTACTGACACTGTGCTTTTTTCCCCATATGGGAAAGGATGGTGATACCCCCTGTGAGAGCCTGCCCTTGTTCCTCAGGCTGGCTGCTCTCTGCCCATGTTAGTCTGGCTGTCTGGCTGTGCATCCATGAATGCAGGTGTTATACAGGTGTGCTTCCACATGTGGGCCCACTGGGAATGCATCCTGAGCCTCCCCACCCATTGCACCTTGGGCACGAAGTTGTGATAGCCAATCCTGTCTTACCTTTTGCACTTCTAATTTGCACACATTTCTCTCTCTTGGCTCTTTTATCAGTTCTTCAACTTTCCAGGCATTTTCACATTTGGGAAAGGAAAACTTTCAGAGCCTGACCTCTGTCTGTGTAGATTTTGACTCTGGAATGACTCTGCTGCCTTGACTGCAGTGCTTCATTCTGAACATCTTACTTTGTGTCCCCCTTGTATTCTGTAGCGTGCAAGTTTTTGATAAAATTTTGTTCCTTAACACGATTTGCTCCCTTAGCAAATGCATTCTACTGCTTAAGAAATGATCTTGTGTAGTTGCTTGTGGGCTCAGTGTGAATTATTGAAGGGCCAAGTTGCATCTGATGTGAGACCTTGCTTATTGTGAACAAGTATATGTGTGTGTGGGGGGGGTTTGGCTCAAATCAAGTGCTCAGAAGAGAAACCCCTGTTGTGATGCTGCTGACTTCTGCAATAATTTTGGTAATAACAGAGTTCAGGAAGTGTCTACTAATAAAGTTTGTAGGGTGTACAGGTCAGGGCTTTTAAAAACAGCTCCTCAAGTCATTCCAGGAGAAATGGCTCTTGTTACTGGTTTGTCATAATTTCCTCAGAATCATTTGCTTGGTTTTTTTTGCTTTCAGTTTGGTAACCTTCCTCAAGGTTTCCCTGACCTAGCTTTTTTTACCCTAAAACTGTTCAGTTTTACTGGCTGGTTTTCTTACTTTAGTATCTTTCAGGTTTTCTTGAAACTGTATTAGTAAAAACCATTTAGTAAAAAAACCCAACCCAAACCAAACCAAAACCCCAAAAACCCAAAAAAACCAAAGCATAACAAAGCAAAACAAAACCACAAAANCATTTGAATCAGGTTTTTTTTTTCCCTCTCTTTATCTGCACTGGTTATCTGCTAATATCTTGATATGATTGCAGCTTTTTTCCCTGACTTCACCAAGATTTCTTGACTTCTCCAGCACAGGTGATCTCTGACTTCTCCAGCTTTTCTTTATAGAAAAGGCTTCCTAATTTTGACTGACACTGCATGTTACTGACTATGGATTAAACGCCTTCTGTTGCTACACGAATGCTTTTTAACTCACACACTCTTAGTACTTTCAAACAATCACATGGCTCTTGGCAAATTTTTTCATAAAGAACTTGCAGTATGTTGATCTGTTTTCTGTAGGCTCATCACTGAGGCTGAATCTTTACAAGACACTGTCTCCTGGCCAATTCTCTAAGTGTCATGCTCTGAGGTCAAGGTCAGTTTAAAAATTTTCATTCTTTTTTGGGTGCCTCGCAGGAAAACTTTTACAGTGGTGTTTTCACTATACCTTGTGTAGGTTAGTTTGTAGGGTGGCACAGTCCTTTATGTCTGTAGAACCACCCCTGGTTTTGACTGGATCACTTTGGTGCAGCTGCCATCACTCAGTGATTGTCTATAAAGCTACAATCTTAAGTGTGCAGAATAGCCCTTTGAAAAGTGTGGTGGGGATAAAATGCTAAAATTAATTAAAACATATCCCTGTTCCTTTCTCCAGTCACTTTGGTCAATCAGATCCTTGCCCTCTGATGGTATAAACCTGAAAATATATGAAAAGAAGTCCAGTGATCTGCTGCAAAGATCACTGAAAGTAATGGAAAAAGCTCTCATGATTTAGAATGTATAGCCTTTGGAGTATGCACACAGTTTTATTCAGGTTTGAATGGAGCTGAGCTTGAGGAATCAATGATGGCCTCAATTCCTTGATGCACTGCCACAGGGCACACTAGTAATTGGTAGCTGATGCTAATTGTGTAAATGCTTTAGTTCAAGTAATATAAGAGAAGTTATTGTGGGGGGAGATATTTAAGTTCACAGTGAAATTTGTAAATGTCTTTGTTTGAAGAGGATTGTATTTCTTAGGCAATGTGAAGTGCAAACATAAAAACTAGAGAGCAGTGGTAAGATTGGCATGCTGAATGATCAAAATCTTCAGTTTCTACAGCTTCAAATTCTTATTGCATTTATATCTTATTGACTCAGTAACCTTTCAATATTTTCCTTGATATTTGATTTAGTGGTAAATAATCATTCTTAAAGACCTACTTGGAGATGAAAGTCTGATTCCAATGACATTGTTTATCTTTATTACTTTCTCTTCCAAGGTTATTTAGCACTCATAAGCAAGACAGCTAGAGATTTAGGGTTCATCAATAAAGCAAATTCAGGCAGTATGATACTCGTCCTTATTTAACCAAGACAGTAATGAGAGTCCACTCTGGAAGAAATTTTTCCCTTCATTCTGGTGTGATCAGAGTCTTTTTGATGGCCTCTAAGTGGCTGACAAAAAGAAAATAGTCATGTGTCCTAAGAGGAGTAGAAGGACAGACCAACTTAGCAAAAAAGGTTTGAACTCACATGAGAAAGTGAAATGCATTTTGTTTGGGCCATAAAAGACTACTTTAAAATACAGAAATTGATGAAGAGGCAGAGCAAGTGTCAATTTGTTCTGACTATATAGTTCCAAATCCCTCGGAATGCCTGACAAATTTAACAGAGAGCAGGCACTGGAAATTCACTAGGATGTTAAATTTTGTTTGAAATAAGGAAAGTTCTCCTCTTCTGCTAGGTCTCCAGAGGACTTTGTGTACATGCTTGTCATAAATTATCACGGAACAATCTTTACCAAGCACAGTAGAAATTGCTGCTTTTTCCATGGTCCTCTAAGGGGCATTTCTAAAGACCACTCAGACTGCAGCAGCAATTGTCTCTGCTGAGATGAGACACCTCCAGGCTTGGAAACGCCCAAGACAATGGAGCAGGTCCTTCTCTTGTGGCGATCATTTATAATTTTTGTTATAATGCTGTTTAGGAACCACAGAGAACAACCAATCTTCTTCCAGTCATGCTGCTTCTCTGTTTTTTTCCCGTATGTTACTTGTCATGCTCCTTCACTACTTTTTTTACAGTTTGTCAGCTGCTTAGCTGATCTAGAGACCTTCCCAGAGCATTCTTGTTCTAGATACCTAGTTTTAGGATTTTAGGAGCAAAAATGCTCCTCTCTCTTTACACTTGACATGATCAGGTCTTGCACACGTCATGAAAAAGTCTTTGTCAGAAGCTCATGACTTGGAGCATGCAACTTAAAGTCATTTTTAAAAAGGCTTTAATCAATGTGTCTGAAGAGCTTTTCTGCATATTATTACCAATATCCTTGTGTTGTCTCAGTCTCCACCCAGCCCCGTGTCTGGTGATGAGGTACTGCAGATATGTACTTCAGGAATGCTGCCTGGAGAGGAGGTTTGACTGCTTGGACACAACACAGATAATGGTTAGATGGGGAGCAGAGACAGAGAATTCAACCAGTTCCATTTATGTCAGGAATTAGTTGCTGCTAGACCAAGATTTCATTTTAATCTCTTCCCCCTTTTCACAATTTAATTTCTGCATTTGTTAGGACTATGAGGGGGAAAAAAAGTCTGTTCTCCAATTCTTCAATGGGATATTTAACACCTTGCCACTGTCACAGCTGAGTAAGAGCATGTATACTGGTTTCAGAATTAAATGAAAGGCATTTCATTCCTCAGTTTTGCAAAATATTCATCCTCTTCTGGGCCTGTTTTAGTGGCAGTTTTTAAGATGGTGGGCTTCTGGCTTGTGTGAACACTTGTTTTTCTCTGTGTTTAAACCTAAGATGTCAAACTGGCTGGAAATTCTGAAATTCTGAACACAAAGCTCTTATCTTCTGTTTATTATTTCTCAATAGACTTATCTGAAAGACTGCTAATTGAGAGGGATCCACCTTTTCTTTTGAAGCTCTCTGTTAGTGGAAGCAACCCAGACATACAAAAACCTCTTTAGTTTTAATTGTTCATTTGAGTTTCGCCGAGGACTTGGCTGTTTCCATGGAAACTTCTGAGCATGCAGATATTGAGCAGCCCCTGTCCAGAAGCCATTTGTCAGATAGCAGCCATATATAATAATAAATAATTCAAAGGTGACAAACCACAGCCTGCAGCTAACGATCTTTGTAAGGCTAACTGAGGATGTAAGACAAAGGAGTTTCTTCACCTTTTTGTGGTAATTCCCTGGTTTTTCTCTTTCTTCCTTCAAGCTATTGTGATTTCGTGTAGATACCATAACTGACTCCCTTTAAGTGGTATTTCCTACTTCCAGCTTTCATTCAGAGATTAGATAATTTCTCTTTAGCTCTGTCTAAAGCTTAGAGTGTTCTCTGGCTACCAGGACATAAAACATCACAGAAAGAGCCAAAGTTTCATGTAGCTGTGCTCTGCTAATATGTCTCTGTTTCCAAAATGTTAGTTTAGGTGAAAAATCCTGGATGCTTTCCTGAAATTCTGCCTTCATCAATCATAAGCTACCTCTGGGATCTTGTCAGACTGGACAAGAAGCAGCTGAGCATGGAGCAATTGAGAATGCAGCCGTGGGGTCTGAACAGCTCTTTGATTCACAGGACAAAACGTCTCTTCCCCAGGGGGCTCCACAGCTTCTTGGATGGTCCAGGCAGGCAGGAGGGATGGAGATGCAGGTCGTTTTGCCAGGAGTCAGTCCCTACTAGTTTATCCACAGATACTTAGCACGTTGATGTTTGAAAACGAAACCCCTGTAATGCAGTACTGGAAGTCTCAGCTTTGATTTGGGCTACATGGAAAATGTTGACCTTTGAAAAGCACTGACTTTACTGGTTGTCATGTGGCTGTTAGTGGTCCTCAGACACTGGTTGTTCGGTGAATTGTTTCGAAAAGAGCTGAGAAGATCTGCACGTTGTCAACTCACTACTAATAATATATAATACACTAATAATATAAAAAATGTAATTGTCTTTTTCTTCTGGACTAAAGGAATGTTTTAGCACAGAGCTCATAGAGCAGGAAAGATGCTCTTCCAAAGAGTAATAAACCAGATTTTTATGAGTACTGCAATCAAGAAAATAAAAAATGGAGAACATCTAATTCCTCTTTTTAAAAGCTGACAGTAACTAGCAGTGGTGTTACAAATGTAAAGAGCATGGAAAACACTAGAAGGCAATTTTGAAGCACACATTGCATTTGTCTGCAGAGTGGAAGTAAATCCAAGTGTGAAATGTATCAAACATTAAGGCTCAACAGGGAGAATGTAAACCCTATCCTTAAGTTATTGAAGTTTAATCAGCTATATCCATAAAAGACAAACTGAAATAGCAGAGCAAAGGAAAAAGTCTATTTTGTAATAAACTGAAACAGTATAACATGAAGAAAACAAAGTGTAAGCATGCAGTGTATAATTTACACTTATTTAAAATAAATTTTTTAGTTGAACCTGTTCAGAACACTCAGAATTCAGTGAATAAGTCCATTAAAGCGAAAGTAATAAATTCAAGATTTGAAGGAGAATTAGAGTAAACTCATTTAGAAACACTTAGTAGATGAAGGAATTCTATAAAGGTAGCTCATCTATGGATGCAACAAAACCTTTTGATATCACTCTTCTTTTTCCCGATGCAATTACCCATTGTCAGTTGATTCTGTGCAATCATTGTTTTGGATTGTTAAATTCACTGTAACTTGTGGCTGTCAGGTTTAAAATTTGGGCAAAGAAAGAACACTTGAATACCTGGAGGTACGAATTCAGCCAGCAGGGTTATAACCAAAGTTTGCATTTGAGAGTGGGGGTTTTACAGTCTACTAAGCTAAACATGGGCAGTGTAGATTTATTGCATAAAAGTATAAAGTCACATTCTTCCTCCATTCTAGATGCTTTGAGATCTGTGTAATCAGTGAGTGTCACTGTTTTCATTTAGATGATGAAACTAAACTTTGGAGAATGAAGTCTGGAAGAAGTGTAACAACATATGCATCATCATTGCCCTAATAAAACCAGTAGACATCAAGATCTTCTCAGGTCTGGGAACCCGGAGGAATTGGATTCAGATGTCAAAAACCAGCAGTGACTGCACTTCAGGCTATAGCCTGTTGTGAGATAGATCTGTCTAGAACTGATCCAAAAGACCAGGAAAATCTGGATGAGGTGTATCTTCCACTTTGCTTTGTGATAGAAGGAAGATTCGTTAGTGAAGAAATCAGCACAAAACTGAAAATAATTTCTGCCTCAGTTTCCCACTTTGTCTTTGGAAGAATCAAAGAAAGTCAGGGGTGGGAGCTGTAGTAAACCTTGAGCAATTCACTGCAGTTCAAAGGAGATGGATTTCCCTTCTTTTATGAAGTCTGACTGTATGTTTGTGGTTTCCTGATACAATGTTCTGCTTTATTCATGTGACCAGCAGGTTCCCAGAGTAGTGACAACTTTCTCTCTCATGTGACTGTCATGTTTTGCAGTGTGGTGCTTTCCCTGGGCAGGCTCTGTTGCTACCTCAGAGAAGGAAAGAGTGTATTCCCTTTGTAAAGGGTTCTGCTTTGCCCTGCCTCCAGAAAGGGGCAGAGTCCACACTGAAAACATGCAGATTGCACATATACCTTCTGTCTCATGTGGAAAGAAAAGCTGAAGAGCTCAGAAGGCCAAAAAGCTACTCCCTGGGAAAACTTCAGAGTTGTAGCACATGTGACATCTTCTCTTAAGGACTGAGCTGGAGAAGCAAACTAGTCCAAACCTTCCTGCAAGTGAGCAGCCATCCTGTGTTCTGCACTAGTCCAAGAGGAGTAGGTTTTTCTGAGGGAGCATCTGGAGTATCTTTGATATTGGCAGTGCACTGGTCCCCTTTTTTCAGGGTTCTCTTCTCTCACATAAAAACTGAGGAGAGGGAGGCCCCCTTATCTGCAGACATAGTGGGCCCAGTGGCAGCAAGATCTTCCCCTTCTTAGCTGTATATTATCTGTCTGTCCAAATGCCTGAAAGAACTTAATCATACGCTTTCACAGAAAATATTTTTAGAGTACGACATTTGACAGAACATAGCCCACCTGCCCTGTGTTCCAGCTGGACCTCAGAGATCAGAGGGGCTGGGTGTGGCTGGGCTCCATTTCTGATTAGAACCAATTCAGTGCTGTAAGTCTGGTCATGTTCAATATGGTATTTCAAGAACAGTGTGATTTATTGATTGCTGTGACAGAATATGGGTCAGAAATTGCCACAGCATTGGTATCAGAAAGGGTAAGTCAGTGGTATCTCCACAAGAATGAAGCATATTTCATAGACATCCTTATGGGGGAGGAGATAGCCCTTGAATGGTCCCAGAACACAAAGGTGGAGTCTCTTCTGACCTCCCTTCCCTCTTAACTCACATGTGCATTGTTTACTTTGTGAGTGGAAAAAAGGTAAAGTTCTAACTGATGTCATTTCATGACCAGCTGGAATTTGTGAGACTTTATTCACACATGTAATGCATATGCAGGTTTTATTTGGTTGGCATATGAGGGGATGTGAAAAGCAGTATGTATTTTTGAGTTAATGAAGGAAAGTTCCACTTTTGGTCCTGGTTGGGCCCTTCCTTGGCTTAGTGCCCGTTGGCTGCATTGTTTCAAACAGAGCATGGCCACAACACCTCAGTGCTGCTCCATCCTTTGTTTCCTGCCTCTCTCAGGGCAGCACCGCAAGCTCCCTCAGTGTCCCTCCTCCCGGGGCTGCAGTTTGCTTGTTTCTGGTGAATTACTGCCCCCACAGACACTTCTCCTTGATGAGTTTTGTCTTTCAGTATTTTCTCAATAACATTCCTGTTGTGAATTTCAGCACAATCTCCAGCGCCCTTAGGTGTGGCACAAACACCCCGCATTACTTGCTGAATGATTGTTTTTCTAGATTTCCCCTGTTCATTTCTGAGCTCATGAGATTCACTTGCCTGTTGCCTTTAGAAACCACTGGGATCTTTTTGTATTATGTATCAATGCCCTCACTGGAACTCAGTGTACCAGGCTGTCTTCAGAAGAATGTCATCAGAAGTACGTACAGTGATGCCAAACACAGTATTTATTCCTTTTTCTGTATGTTGAGTAAGCAAAGCATGGCCTGGGGACTGTAACTTACGTGGGTTGTAAGGGCATGAAAACCATTTTAACATCAGTTTGCTCTTTTCTTTGCAAACCAGTTAAATGCACGGTGTTTAAGCCACCCCTCTGTTTCCTAATTTTAGGCATCAAGATATCATCCACACATGAAGCTCTCGGGACCCAAATAGCTGCGGTGTTGGAGTTCAACATGTTGGAGAACAGGTATTTAGCAAAATTCCCCCCAGACCCAGATCCTGCAGAAAGACTCTCCAGGTACTTGATTCAAATATGGTCTGTAAAAGCCTTCATCCTTTATCTTGTCATCCCTCCATCAGTCTGACTTCTGCTGTGTTGCCATATTCCTAACCCTCCTTTGACCAACACATAGTTCTGGGCTCTCCATGGGAACTGTCTAGAACTCCTCTGAATTTTTGCTCTTTTTGGTCCTTTTTTCAAAGGTGAAAATCCCCTTTTGTTATCTTTGTCTCTTCTGTGTCTTCTTCTGTCTACTTCTACTATTCTACTATTTCTTTAGGATGTTTTGGTAAAACCAATACCTAGTAATTCTGAACTAGATGTTTTTGGTTTTGATGTTGTTGTTCTGTTTT
>VZRQ01007977.1:24545-41296 GCA_013397975.1 Machaerirhynchus nigripectus | reverse complement strand
TGTTTTTGTTTTTTTTTTTTTTTTTGTTTTTTTTTTTTTTTTTCCCCACATGAAACAACTCCTTTTACAAGTGATTTCAACGAGATTTTATTTGGAAGGGGCTTCTTCTCAGCCTTAGGCTTACCCTCGGTGGAGATTGCTGGCAATACCCCCATGTCTCTTCCCTCACACAAACCAGCACCATACCAGTACCCCATCCCCAAGCTCTGCTGAGTTGTCTGATTTTGGGAGGGGAAGGTCTGGAATCTTTCCTGTCCTGCTGGGATATTGTCTTTGATAAAAGAAAAAAAATTCAAATCTGGTCAGTTTAAATGAGCTTTGACTTTCATGTTTAGTATTTGGGACATTAGAAGAAATGGTGTAGTGATTTTGTTTTTGCAGACTTAATGGTATTTTTATTCTAGAAATAGTTGCTATTGCTTTTTAAATTAAAAACTTTAAAGATCACATATTTATACTCATGAATATTTATTTCTCAGTTCCATGGGAAAATGTTGAATTTCCCCTGAGTTTGTGAGTACAGCATAAATTTTGCAGTACTTAGGACTCTTTTTTCCTCCAGTCTTTGCTAACATCTGTATTTCCTGTTCACATTTGTATTTCAGGAGATTTCAACAGATTCTTATTCTGAACTCCTATTTCACATTGACTGTGCTTTGTCTGTTTGTTTTACCTTTATCACCTCTCTCACAATGTAGGGAATTCTCAGAAATGTTTTAGTCTGTATATTAAAACATTCCTTCAACAGACTATGTAATGACAAATCAATTCTTGTTGTAACCATTTCTCTATTGGCTTTCTTAGGGACTGCAAGAGTATACAGGATTGATTTCTGGGGTAAAATTTGTTCTCTTGAATCCCCTTACAAAGACATCAGTAAGTTTTTATTGACAACCTTACATTAGAGTATATGAAGAAGCCCCCAAGGGAAAACATGTTGAAAATGTCAAATAATAAGTATGTTAACTCACAGTGTGTCTCCAACAGGGATTTCTTAATTACCTTCTTTTCTGCAGAGCAGCAGGTCTTGGCACTGGTGCTACGAAAACTGTGGTGTACCCCCAAGAATTTCTGCCAGGATCACAGGGATTAAGGAAGCTGGTCCCTGTCACAATCTTTAATGTCAGGGAGCTAGTTTGTCATATTTCTGTGGGCTTTTGCTGGTTCTGCTGGACAGCTCAACGAATAATGAAGCTTATGTGAAAGTTTCTGAGTTTAGAAGTACTTCCAGTCTTTTCAATTTCCTTAAATGCCTTTGCTGCCTAAGGGCACTAAGAAACCACTTGCATTTCAGTGCCTGGCAGAAATTATCATGACACATGGGAAGAGAAAGGCTACTGACTGGTGCAAAAATAACATTTCAATTGTGGTGGGTCTGCCTACAGCTCTGTGCAGTATCACACTGTGTGGAATGACAAAATGCTGTTCACAGGTGAAAACCTGTGGTGGGTTGGCTAAGGCTGCATCAGAGGTGCCCACCAGAGCCACAAGTTCCCTCCTCAGATGGACAGAGGAGAGAAAATATCACAAGACACTTGTGCGTCGAGGGCCGAGATCATTCACCAATTATGTCATGGGCAAAACAGGCTCAGCTTGGGGAATTTCCTTATTTATTAACAATCAAATCATAGCAGGACAGTGAGAATTAGAATCAAATCTTAAAAGACCCTCCCACCACTTCCTGCCTTCTTCCCACGCTTAGTTTTATTCCCAGTTTCTCTACCTTCATCACCCTCAGCAGCCACAAGGGGACAGGAAAAAGAGGTTATGGTTAGTTCACTGTATGTTGTTTCTGCAGTTGATGCTGTGCACTTTTTTCTCCTTTCTTAGGTGCTTCCTTCCCCTTAAGGGTGGGTCATCTCACCAACACACCCACCCAGCATAAACCAAGTGTGCCTACAGGTGAACTGAACTGGTACTCCTACTTTTATGTAAGTTTAATGCAAATGTTTTGTTTGTTTTTAAACAGAACACAGGGAGTTAGTCTTGTAATAGGTAGCAGTGCTTTATGAAAGACACGCCTTTGACATTTATTATTTATTACGATAATGATGAGTTGTCTGAGGTGTCAAGGGTGTGGCAATTTCCACTAGTTTCCACTAGGCCATTGACTGTAGGAGCAGAAGGTCCTCATCTGCCTCTAGGAAATGTGTCCCACTGCTCAAAGCCAGCCACAGAAGCATTGTACATTACATTCAAAATCCTAATTCAACATCAAATTCTTGGTTCTAGCTGAGCAGAGCTAAATTTGAGTTCAAGAGTGCCATTGCTATGGCTTGATTACTGCCTTGCTTAAGAGGAATATACTTATATCCTGTGTTTCATACAAACTTACAGGAGTAACCTGCAAATATTTCTCTGAGTTTTAGAGATACAGCACCAGGATTGAAGTTAACTTGGTGGTTTTTCTCAGGGCTTGCACATGGAGGGTTTGGGTCTATCCTAGGCAATGTGATTACTTCAGGAAGTTAAAACAGGAGCTCTCAGGGCAGAGCGACATATATTTGATTTAAGACTTCCAGGCACAAAATACTTAGGGCCATTTCCCAGGAGAAAATTGTCGCCCAAACAAAACTTTGGACAGGCTCTGATTTGGCAGTTTGACTTAATGCTGGTGAAATGACTTCCCTGATCCCAGCAGAACCCTTACTGTGCCTCAAACATATCTTTAAACTTTATGCCATATTAGATGTTACTAGGGCTAGTTAATATACTAGAAATCATAAAGTTATCAGCTTAGTCACTAAAGTAAATAGGAAAGAACTTACTTTGAAGAGTACTTCTGCTTAAGAAGCAAAGTTAGTGTAGAATTAGCTAATTCTGGCAATCATTTACTCAAGCACAATTCTCCTTCAATATCTAGATATATGCTATAACTCTCATTTTAGAACTAGGCACTTTTGTAAACCACTAATGCACGGAACTTGGTCTGTCCCTGAGGCTCTTGTCTCAAAAGCACACTTCCACAGCAAATACAGTAAAATACCATTTTTTCACGTTGCAGGTCTGTGGTTTAGGCCGAAACTTTTAAATTATTGCTGTTTTGAAGAGTGGACTTGCCATTCGTTCCAGTCATCTGCAAAAGCCTTTCGGTATGCTTCAGTACACTGCCAAATCAAAAAACACTTATCTCAAGCTCTCACCATGCTAGACATACATCCCTCCTCCTTGTAAAACCTTACATTCACTCTTCCCCCACCCTCAACGCTGGTTATTGGGAATTAAGATGGAGTGAAAAGGAGAGAAGCTGAGGCTTCTCCCGGTGTTGGGTGGTTGCCCCTGGAAGCTCCCAGTGCCAGTCCCAGGGCCATTGCTCCTGTTTCCCCACCCTGCCTGCTTGGGGCAGCCAATTGAAGGTGAGCTGTGCCCCACGGGTTCCGTCTGGGTGGGTGACAGGACTCAGGTAGCCGGGAGGGTGTCCTTCGCCAGGGGCCTGGCCATTCCTTCCTCCTCTCCCTGGGACAGCCAGTGACCACGGCCTCTCCCTCCCCGCAGCGTGTGACACCAGCGCGGGCGTGCAGCTCCTGTTCCTCAGGTGTCCCCAGCCTGCCACCACCGCCAGCATGGCCACGGGGGCAGAGTGGAGCTGCCCCATCTGCCGCGAAGCCTCGGACAACATCGCCTACGTGGGTTCCTGCCTGCACAAGTTCTGCCGCGGCTGCATCGTGCGCTGGGCCAGGAAGAACCCGTCGTGCCCACTGTGCAGGCAGGCCGTGCGCACCATCATCTACCCGGCGCCGCCCGACCAGGGCTTCGTGGAGATGGCTGTGCCGCAGCCCTCCCTGCCCCGGAGTGCCGGCCCGCGGGAGGAGCCGGGCGCCCCGGGGCCGCAGCCCCATGCCCACGTGGCGGGGTTCCCTCCCGAGACCTGGGCGCTTTTCTTCCGCAACCACGCCGAGATTCTGCGGCCGCTGGAGCTTTGGCTGAACGAGGTGCTGTGCGGGGCCTGCTGGTGGGACGTGGCCTTCGCGCAGGGCAGGATCGTGGCCAGCCTGTGCCGCTACGGGCTGCACGAGGAGGCCTTGATGCGGGAGCTGCAGCCATTCCTGCATGAGCAGACGGCCGCCTTCGTGCGGCAGCTCATCGAGGTGGCCGAGGATCAGTGCAGCGAGCTGGCGCTGCGGTGCATGGCTGGCGCCGCCGGGGGCCAGCACAACATCCCCTCGGCGAGCCCCGGCGATGTCGCCTCCCCTGCCACCAGCGCGGCGGAGGAGCGGCCCCGCGCAGAGCTGGGGCAGGTCGGGGCTGAGGCCTCGGGGGCCGGGCAGAGCAGCGTCTGCGCCCCCGGCGCCTCCTGGGAGCCCCCGAGGCGCAGAGGCGGCGACCCGCAGGGCTCCGGAGCAGGCCTCAAGAAGCCGTGCCGCCGGCAGAACTAGAGTGAGTGCTGCAGCAGCACCAGGAGAAACAGGGCCGGGACAGTAGTGGGGACGTACTTACAACTAAAGAAATTTTAGAAACAAAAAACCAAAGCAAAACGAAGAAAAGTGCCAAAACCCACAACAACTTAGAAAACTGCGTGAAAAGCCTTAGTCTCTCGCTACAAGCCCTGCATGTGGCATTGACATTGCTGTCACCCGTATGCCTTCTCCTCCTTCTCCTGGTGCTGTGCTGCCTTCTCCTCCTTCTCCTGGTGCTGTGCACACCTTCTCCCTCGTGTGTCTGCTGCAACTTCCACGATGTCTGCCATAGCTTGAAGCCCCAATCCATCTGTCAGAGAGTGTATTTCTCACAGTTTCTTCAAGAGATTTTACTGTTTAGGCTATTGCCCTCTCAAGTCTTCATTCCAGTGTGTGTCTTAGTTTATTAGGAAATCAATGAATTCCAGACAAGCAGAATTTTCCATTGTACTGCTGTTTAACTTCAGCTATGTTTGGTGACGTTCTGTGACAATGATCAAGACTTTAAAATGTATTTTTAAATTTAAACTTTTGTCCATATGCTCCAATATTTTCCATTAATGCTTTGTGTAGACATCCTGTGAGTGTGAAGGCTTAATTTTCTATGAAGATATGAACATATTGTTAATACTCCAGCAAGAGATCTTTCCTATTTTTCCTCATTTAAATTAGAAATCTGTGACAAATACTTGAAATTGAGACTTTATCCAATAAAACAGCAATAGTTCTGTAAAAAAAACCAGTTGTGAGCCTTCATTTGCCTATACCTGAACTGATCAAAGAGAAACCGTTCCTCTCTGCCTTTTTTCCCTGAAGCGCTGCACCTCTGTGCTGCTCCCAGCTTTCATCAGCTGCAACTTGTATGTGCCAGCCTCAGTCTGCTCAAATCAGAGGCAAAATTCCCAATGCCTCAGCAGTGGAGGACTGCACCCACAGTCAGTGAAATCATTCTCTTAGACAAAGCTAAGAAGTCACAGAAGTGTTCACAGGTCCCCCGCATTAAATTAAAAAATACTCTTGCAGAATTTCAGTAGTAATTTTTTGTTTCTTTTCTGTTCTTTATCTTTTCCACAAGTTCATAGGTAGACTTTCGTACTGTCTTTTTTTTGGTATGTTTAAGCTGCAGCATCATTCACAGTTGTGTTGCTTACACTACTGAGAGTTAATTAAAACAATTTTCTTAATTGGGTCTTTTGTTAATAAATACGTTTTGCATTAGCACACTTAAATGGTAGCAGTAAGAGAGCACTTGTAATAAAACTGCATTTCTGTATAAATTCCCATTTCCCCTTCTAGATACTTTGAACATCTGTTTGGGGTTTTATTACTTTGGTTTCCATTCTCTGTCCTCCTGTTAAGGAATAAAGGATTTAGCAGATTTACTTGTCTCTGAAAAGTGAAAGACTCTGTGGAGCTCATTGACTGAATAAGAGTGCAAGCCGTTGTCTGCTGCTCCCTGCCTGCTCTTCAGTGGAATCACTGGACAGAATTTGCCAGGCTTTGAGAAGTACTATAGAGAATAATCCAGCTATTCCCCCTAATGATGATGATACTTGGGGTGCCTGTGTGAGGTTCACTTCGTACTGTTAGTGTTCTCAGTAATTTTAAGGTTCTTTAAATGATATATTTATTATAGACAGAATTTTGCTGAAATTCCAAGGCAGTATAGAATCATGGTTAAAGCTATTAGACCTAAATTCCCCACACCTTGCTCTTTCTGCTGTCTCCTTGCCTTATTCACATCAGCTGGTTGCAGAATTCACAAGTAATTACATTTTCACTGCTTCTTCTGAGTGCTGGGAGGTGTGTGGAGGTCTTGATAACAAATGTGAGGCTGTTTCAAAGAGATTAATCAGAATAAAGTAAGTTTCAGAAGCAGAACACTTCCAAAGGGGGCACGCCTGATACAAGGAGTGAGATGTCAGAAATGGATACAGCAAATTATAACATACTGAGGTTCATGAGATGAAGTTAGTGGTGAAATTAGTAAATTTCTTCCATTAGCCTATTTAGGAAGGACACATCTAAATAAAAAATAAACTGGGAAGCTACAGTAATGCAAAAATGTAAATGCCTGTACCAGGGGTGTGTGTCACCTTATGCCAGATTAGACACGTGAGCAGTAAGTAGGGCAGGGGCAGATGAACAGAACAAGCAGAGAAAGCAGGTCTGGCTTTCCTTTTTTGACGTGGTTGGAAGACACATACTGCATGTGATAGCAGGTGAAAATTGCAGTACACATACACTGCAAAGGAGAAATAAACCCACAAATAATTAAATCACCAAATTACCTAAATTACCTTTTAAAAACTTTATTTTGATGACACTTCTTTGAAGAATTTCAACCTTGCAAGAAAGAAGAAATGGCATAGAGTTGAAGGGAAGAGTTGATTCTGATATTCTGACAAGGGGGTTTTCCAAAACCCATAGCAGCTGCCCAAGCACCTTTCTGACGATGGCAGTGTGGATAATACCTGCCTGTGAGTTACCTGTGGTGAACAGAAGTTTGAATGGGAGTTGTTTGGGAATGTTCTAATTAGGAGCTGTAATGTGCTGTGAAGGAGAAAATTTTGCGAGAAAATTTTGCAAGAAAGTTGCCCATTAAAGAGAGAACTGAAACAAACGTAAACCAATGGGAAATATGAGGAGCAGGCCGTATGCAGTTACCTTCTGCCCTCAGGTCTGTGCTTTTATAAAAACTGAAGTGCTCTTTTTCTTACTTGCAAAGAATGTGTGGAGAAAACAAAAGGATTTGCTTGGCTGTAGGTTGGGAAATATTCCTTTTGTGAAGGTTATTCTTACTATTTTTACTTATTAGTGGTTAAGTGAGTAAAGAGGAGTAGTGGAAAAGCTACAGCAGTAAGGCAGAGGGGCCTTTTTCTGGTCAGACAAGTTGCTTCAGCCTTCACCACTTCCTTTGCCTCATTTTTGAGCTGCACAAAGGGTGTGAAGGCACAGCTGCTGATGATTAGCCCAAGGACAGGTTTTGTCTTTATGTGCTTCTCCCAGAGTGGTCTGAGGAAGGAGCTTCCATCAAGCCAAGTTTGTTGAACTTTAGAGAGCATGGAGGAGTCTGAAATGGAAGAAGTTCTAATCGCCTGACAAATGAGTGTTGTTATTCTGCATTGCTGATGGCTGAGACTTTGTAGTAAGCCAGAAATGGTTGTGGTCCTCCTTTGGAAAGGAAAAGGAGCAGGAAAAACAGGGTTGCACAGTGACGTGCCATTTTCAGTCATTTAATGACGAGGAGGGCTTCTAACAGAGGATCATAAATCCTTTCATTTTTGCCTTCCAGTGGCCTTCAAATGAGAAAGGGGAGCAAGGGGCAGAGCTTCTTGGTTAGCAGGTGTGGTTTTTACTAGCACATTACCTGAAGTTCCCTGGGACAGAGCTTGTGGAAATTATTCCATTACTGAAAGCTGTTGACAGCCCTTTGTTGCTGTGCTGGACTCTGTCACCTAAGTGAAGGGGTAAAGGCTGCCTGTCCACAATTGCAGTGTGGTGACTCCTCAGGAGTGATGGTGCTGATGCAGCCCGTTCCTAAAAGCACAGAGGTGTACTGTGGGCTGGGGCTGTGCATCTGTAGGGTGCATGTACAGATGCTGTGTGAAGTTTCCGTGGTCAAACGGGGCAGAAGATTGCATATGCTTTGCTCAGAAGCTTCCTGACATCCAGCTCAGCATCTGCACTGAACTCCTGACTTGATGAACTGGGTCTAATGACCCGTGATTTAATTTTATGGCAGATTAAATATTGACAACCCAGAAGTGTTGCTCTCCCTTGACACCTTGATAAATGTTTATGGCTTGATGTGTAGAATGTGAGATCAACTGTCTTCCTTAACGTTAATTGTGAAGCAGAAAATAAAGTCTTGCAAAGAAGATTGTGGTGAACAGGATAACAGTGTGAATGTTGCCACATTGTGTTAATTAGATGCTGAAATTGTGATGGTTTTTGTGGTACATATCCTGTCATTAATTTGTATGCTTTTCAAAGCTTTTGCAGAACAGATATGCTGCTGAGGTTAAACCATTAACACAAAACACAGAACAAAATACCTTGCTCTGTTTTTCATTTCACAGTATTGAAAGCTAATCAGGCACCTTTGCATAGCACTGGAAAAAAAATTCAGATTTATTTTGCTGGATAAAATGGCAAATCCAACCCTTGGCATGAGGATGTGGATTCATGGTATTAATCAGCATCCTGATAATTGCAGTGGTGTTGTGTAGATGGTTATATCGACATCAAATGCAGCCAGGGGTTCAGGGATCAAATTCCCATAGGAGGAATGATGACAAGGAAACGAAACAACCCTGGAGTAAAAGAGCTTGTCTTGAGAACTATTCCCCAGCCTGCAGAAAGGGAAGAGAGATAATATGATTTGGGTAATCAGTTTTTTGCCTGTTCCTGGGAGTGTTGGAAAATGTGTGTGATTCCTGCTTTGAAGACAGACTGTGGAGAAGTCACAGAAGGAGGGGAACATCCGTGCTCTGCTCAAAGGCAGCCTCTTTGATCTGACACCAACTGCTACCTTGAAGACCAGACCTTGTGCTTCAATGACAGCTGCAATAAAGATGCCATTCTGGAAAGCATGAATGTCTTAAAATAAAACCCTCAGTTTAAACGTAGCTGAATTACATACAGAATATTTCACAATATTTTACTCTCCGTGTGTGTTGAGTGTGTTTTTACCAGCTGTGTGTTAGGGCCTCTCTTTGCTTTCTCCTTATCCCTGAAATTGAGCACTTCTGTTCTCTGACCTGCAGATTTGGCTTAGTTCATGGTGCCAGAAGTCTCTTTCAAAGATTAAGCATTAGGTTATATGCAGTCTTGCAGAGATTTCTGTGTTTGCTCCATAAAATAGTACCATTCCCTTGTGACATCTTTTGCACTGACATATGCAAATTGACTTACTCAGATGCAATGTAAACATCTCCAGGAAAGTGTGTATCTTCCCACAGTTGCCCTCAGATGCTCATCAGCACCCCTGTTTGTTCTTAACCATGCGTGGATCATATAATTGATTCACACCGTATGTTCAATTATGTCGCCTATGGTGGTTTATTTCTTTTTTCATAGGTTTTTTCACAGAGATAATAATTTTTTAGGTTTCTGTTAGGCAGCAGTTGCTGAACACCCAGAAGGTAGCTTTACAAAACCTTCAGTGTGTCACCTTCAGTGTGTCACCTTCAGTGAAACACCTGGAGTTCACTGACATGTGATGGCAGTCCAGACTGTGACAAGTTACTTTGCATTTCTCAGAGCTGATTCTTCTGGTTTTTTTCTTTTTGTAATTTCTGCAACCTTGTCTAATTTGCCACATCCATGGCTGCAAACAATTGAGACTTCTGGCAAAACTTAAGCCAATTAATGACAACACTGACAAATAAAAATTGTCTGTTTCATCACACCTCCAATTTACAGCAGATACTTCAGTGTGATCCAAACCATTGCTTTTTTGGGATGAATTGGGCAGCTGCACTATCCAGGCTGCTCAGCATTCAGCCTTCAGGTAGCTGCTGCTGTGGAAGCTGGAGGCACAAGCTCCTGCACCAGGGCAGAGTGCATTAGGAATAGGACATCTTCACAAGGAGACTGCCTTCTTTTCCCAGTAACAAGCAGTTCTTCATTGTAACAACTGACATTTTTCCAGGTTTGATGAAACAAATATGCATAATCTAATCCTAATCTGCATGTGGAGACAGTTTCAGTTGATGGTTGCAACATGGTGGTGGCTAAGAGCTTTCTAGTTCAAGGACTGTCCTTTTTTAAGTCAATAGACTTTGGGCTGTGCATGTGAAAGCTTTTTCTCAGAGGATGTGTAGGGTGAGTATTGCTATAACTTCCTGCGCTTTCTGCGTTGGAGATACTCTATCAGTGGCCATTGTCACTGCTTATATTTTTGTTAATGAGTAGCATCTGACAGTGCTTCATTCCTGCCTGCATGAACACTTGGGCAGTGCCAGAGTGCAAAAGAGCAGAGGAAAGATGGTTTATGTGCTGTATGGCTGTGTTTGATGAAATGGAACAAGATCTCTTTGCACCAGACCTTAAGATCCCAGAGGAGAGTCCCCTTGCTTGGCATACTGAGGCAGAACAAATGGGGAAAAACGCTGTAGAGTCCAGATGGGTTTTCTGCCTATGGTAGGCAGGGAGCGTCTCCAGGAAAGAGGTCTCAATCTCATCTAATTTTCCCCAAAACTGCTACTTTGGAGAAAGGACCATTTCTACTTCTTCCAAATAAGGCTGGTGGTGTTTAGGGCTCTTCATCATTTGTACACCAGCTATTCCAGTGAGGCTCCACCTCAAGAAGGAAAAGTCACCTTTGCTGTGCCCACAAGGAGTCAAGACAGCAGAGTGCTGGGGCAGGAGCTGGGGATGCTGCACTTCTCCTTCGACTTCATCACTGCCCAGAGCTGCTGAATCTCCCTTCCACTGGTGCCTCATTCTCCCCATCTGAAAACTGCAGAGAGTAATGTGTCCTTGAGTGTCGCCCTGAGTTTTGCAGTCTTTCTATGTTTTCATTCCTGTAGTACAATTTCCCAGGCACTTTACTGTAAACATCAGCATGTTTACCTACCAATATCTATTATTATCATTCTTTTTGATAGGTGGAGAATTATGATACACTTTTGGTCTGACCAGTATCATGGAGAGGTGGTAACCCCATCCTCCAATCCATGGTTGTTTCTAAAAAGATATATAACTGACTGAATAAAGAGCCGGGCCGGTCTTCTTCGTTCTTCTTTGCTCTACCTTGGCCCTTCCTTGCTCTCTCTTTTGGCCCAGGCCCTATCCTGACAGAACGGTGTCTGCGTGGTCCTTTCGTGTCTGAGTACGACACTTGAGGACTCTGCCATTTCCAGAGAAAAGTGCAGTGAAATGGTTATTTCAGTGCTGGTGATGTTAAATGCCAACTGCTCAAAATATGCTGCTGGAAACCCCACCATTCCAAAAATCTGTATTTCTTAAATGTTACATTTTTAATTCTGTGTAAGTGGGTAGGGTGGGAAGGCCAAGGATAACAGGAAACGTGAGGAACAATAACATTTTGGGCTTGCAAGGTCCAGGTAACATTAATGTTACTTGGTGCACATCATCATGCAAGATGAGAACTGACCTGCTCCTGCTTGTCTGTGCACAATGAGCAGGAGGAGTGGAACATGGTCAGGGTAATTCACTTATGACATATTGATGTGGAGAGAAAATAGAGCATTTAATCCATTGAGATTTTCCATTTTCTGCTTTGTGAAGGAAGACATAGGGTTGCAAAGCTAGGACAGTTTCAAGAGGTAAAAGCTTGCAATAAAAAAATTATCTTTCTAAAGATTCATTGCTGATGGCTAGAAAAAAAAGCAAGGTTGCATGCCCAGTTAGCCTGCTCTAGTCTGGCAGAAAAAGAAAAGTATAAACCATTTCTTTTATTTATTTATTTATCTTTAAAGTCATTTGGTCTAATAAAAAATGAAACTTCTGCTCCTAAGTGGCATTTTTCAACAACAAAAACCACACATACAGTCAAAATGTTTGGACCAGCTCCACATCAATCTATCTTTTTACTATTATTGGGCTTTTGAACTTAGAGTGTAATTTCTGATATCTTACTTCAGAGTTAAGAGCTGAAAATAGCTTTTGCTGAACTGATTTCCTGACATGAAATGTTATGAAGGAATTACTTCTAACTGATGCTCTAAGCTACAAAATACAGTGTTTACTGAAGTGTCATCATCTGCTTTATGTTTTGAGAACAGTAACCTCTTCTTGAACTGCCACTTTCACTGTAGTTCCAGTTTGTGCTCATTTCAAGATATTTGGAGAGAAAAAAAGAAGAAAGGCATATATGCACGAAGGAACAGATCTGATGAGATTGCACAGGAGATTTCTGCTTGAAAGTACTGTTTTTATAGCATGAGAAGTGTCTAGGGCATATGATTACAGGCACAAATTAACACGTTACTCGTGATTTCTGAGCTGAACAAAGTGAATAACCTAGTAGAAGTCAGTGACAATGATGGATGGATCTGCTGAAGACTGTCACAGATTCATTGCAGCTCTGCCATCTTTGTCTCTTAGGAGGGCCTTCAATCAATAAATGAACAGTGGTAGAATCACTAGAATTGGGAGCAGGAGCAGTTAACAGAAATTCATGCTCTTTCTGTTGGGCCAGAAAATTAACTGTGCAGATAAATGGCTCTTTTTTGTTCCCTCCTATCAAGGTGTTGATAACACACACCACTTCCATGACTTCTGTATCATTTTTTTTGTGGTGCATGATAAAGTGTGCACAATGAGAGCAATGCTGTGGTTTCTGAAGAAGAGCTTTCCCTGTGGTGACTCACCCTGGACAAATGTTTCATTCATATACAGTCAGTGATGCTGTCTCACTCAGAGTTTGTAGCAGGATGAAAATGCTTATAAAATAAACTGAGAATGTATTTACCAAAAACAGCCACACAGGTTAGATCTCAGGGTATTTAAATTCATTTGCTTTCAAATGTATGTATAATTTCGCTCTGGACTGAACACAGTCAGGGCTGTAGGAGAGGATGCTGAGGCTTTTCCTTCATCAGAGATGCACTCTGTAGATGTAAGAGCATCTGAACCAGGGAAGACCTCATCACAGTCTACAACTTCCTCAAGAGGGGCAGTGGAGGGGCAGCACCGATCTCCTCTCTGTGGTGACCAGTGACAGCAATGGGAATGGCTGGAGCTGTGTCAGGCGAGGTTTAGGCTGGATATCAGGAAAAGGTTCTACCCCTCAGAGGGTGGTGGGGCACTGACCAGGCTCCCCAGGGAATGATCATGGCCCTGGCCCCAAGGCTGCCAGAGCTCCAGGAGCATTTGGATAACGCTCCCAGGCACAGGGTGGGATTGTTGGGGTGTCCTGTGCAGGGCCAGGAGTTGGTCTGGATGATCCCTGTGGATCCCTTCTAATTCAGGGTATTATTCTGTGATTGTTCCAGACTTCTGTCTCCATGCAAAGGAAACACAGGCACAAAGCCCAGACTGGCATGTTGGTGGGCATACACTCTTAGATAGATTTAGAAACAGGCTATAAATTTAGGCTTACAGGCTTACCAGACCTGCGTTTTCTTTGGGCTCTGTATTTTCTTTCCTGTAGTGCTAGTTTTGAGGTGAAGCTCTAAACTTAAAGCTCTTTTTTTCTCAGTAGAGGAATGCCATGTTGACAAGATGCTGGCCTCTCACAGGAGAGATCTGTTTCATGTAGATCTCCAAGCTGCTCTGGAGTTTACAGAATGAGGAAGCAGTGGTGTTTGTCAGGCTCTCCCAGGAGGTGATGCTCTGCCTCCTTGGCCAGAAATACAACGGAGGCATTTGAAATGTGTCTGTCTTGGTCACTCACTTTGTGCCCCATCCCAGATTTATTTCCATTTGCATGGAAAGAGAGGAGGAACAGGACCCAAAGGTGGGAAGCACAGTCCAGTTAATGAACCCTCCCGAGGAGCAGACTAGATGATCTCCAGAGATCTCTTTTAGTACTCCCAGTCATTGCTTCGCTTCTCTGGGCTTTTGGGTCTTTGGCTGTGTGAAACAGATGAAGCAACCCTGTGCCCAGTGCTATAGACTGGAAGGTCTACAGGCTTGTCTATTTGCTGACTCTTCTTTGGCCTGCAATGAAGTGGTGAGGTGGGACGGAAGTTTTACCTTGCTTTTTGTTGATAAGCAAAAATTTCAAGATTCTGCAGAAAAAAACCCCAGACAGCTGCTTGTTGAGCCTTATGGAAGGTTGTGTAACCAGTTATGTTCCTGATCCTAGAGAAATAATAGCACCTTCACAAACTGCAATTGTGACAGAGAAGTCTGGAGGATATTTTAAGACGCCATCCAGTGAGGCTCCTCACTTCCCTCCCGAAACAGCACTCCCACTCTCTGAGTAATTACATCTTACATTTCTCTCCTAGACCTTCCTTACTCCAGTTTTAGTTCCTGATTTCTTTTCCAATACTCTCCATGGAAGTTTATTACTTTCTCATGAGAAACTACCTCCTGTGGATTAGAAGACTTGTATTCTCTCTCTGCACAAACTACTGCTGCTTCTTCATCCTTCCATCAGATGCTGCATTTTGCAGAGCAATCTGTGTTCCGTATTTCCGTCAGCTGGTTCACCATCACCAGTTAAAATTGTGTCAAACTGAAATTTAGCTGTACTGGTTAGAAGAGGAGCTTCAGGTATCTCACAAGGTTTCATTCCACCCTGCCCAGTTAGGAAATGGATCAGTGACCTCAGGATCCTGCCTTGCTGACTGGTGTTACATTTTAGTCTTCTATTTACCACTATAGGGAAAAAAATCTCATTTAACATGTGGGGTGATTAAAATAATAAAGGGCTGTTGTAGCCAAATAGGAAAAGCATCTATCACTTCTAAGACCTTTGCAATCTTTTTAACAGACAACACACAGACAGCAAAATGGTTACAGCAACGCTCTTCCTGGCAATATAATCTTGAACTAGAATCAGAAATTATTTTCTTCTCAGATTTTTTAAGCATGGTGGACTCCACCTTCAAAATGAGTGTGTGAAGAAAATGCAAATTCTACATCCAATCACAGAATAAAGTCTGGATAAAAAAAGAAATGCATTTGGATTTGCACCATCACTCTGTGCTGGTCAGTTTGCACTGTGTTCAGAACACTAGCTAGGTAGTTCTCCCTGTAAACTTACAGGTCATTTTAGACAAATTTACCTGAACAGCCAGAGTTCTGCTAAATTTAAAATTAATTTAAATTCTATTATAATGTCAAAAATACAAAGTTTCCCCCACTTTTTCTCCATTTTCTCTTCCATACTCTTTTCTTTCTTTCTCAGATAAATTGGAGGAAAAGCTTTTATTCCGAGAGGTCAGACTAAAGAAACATACAGTTTTCACTAAAAAGCAAAAACAACGGCAAACCCAAAACCCTGGGGCCTACAAGAATGAATAATAAATGATGTAATTTTCTCCATTAGAAAAGATGAAAATATGGGAACCAGTCCTGCAGTGTTACAGGCACAGATCAATACCAAGCAGGGTACAAAGCCAGCAAGTGGGTCCATTATTGTGATAATTTTCCCTCAGAGTTGTCTGTATGACTGGCAGGTTTTTACTAGCACTGCCAGAGCCAAGGTGTGCTCTTTGCTTCTGTGTGCACACTGCAGCGGAGGTACTGGAGTAGCTGTTACCTCTGTAGTGTCATCATGGAGTGTGAATCCTCTTTAAATTCTCAACACTTGAAACTCAAGGCCTGAAAGCCTGAAGTAAGCTTTACAGGGGTGAGTTGTGTCGGCTGAACCAGCAGCTGTAGTGGCCAGGGGGCCAAAGAGCCCAGGTTCAAAGGGACCTCGTTGGTGGACAAACTCTGAAGTTTAAACCCCCCCGTAACTCAGTTAGAAAAGCCTCTCCCATCCGATCCCGTGACCCTATGTAGATCAGGTCTGATGGGCCAGCAGCCAGATGTCCACTCTGCTCCCTGGTTCCCCCCGACTGGTCCTTGTTGTACTACCCCACGTCCTTTCTGTACCCCTTTATAAGAATGTGCCGAGCTGAGGCCCGCCTTCTTGCTCCCTGGTTCGGACGGATCCAGGCCGGAATAAACCTCGGAACCTCTAGTGAGAGCCGCCTCTATTCTTTTCCTCGATACCGCCTGAGCTGGCAAGCTCAATGTGAGCGTGGCTGCGTGTTTTCTACTGCACGGGTGAGAGAGCTGTCTAGCGAGGTGCCAAAGCACCGCCAGGGGTTCCTTAGCTAAAGGTTCTCTTTGGAACAAGCAGCAGCGTTCTCCATCAACACCCACACGGTGGCAGGGGTGTCAGAATCTTTCCATGATCCAGCCCTTCTGCCCCTCCATCCTGCCCCAGGCATCAATTACACTGCCTGGCAGCATCTAGAGTTCATTTATCTGCACAGAATTAAACAACAAAAAAGGGCTCTTGAGAAGTTCCTGAAAGGAATTCTTCGGATAAAAGTAGAAGTTTTCCAGTAACCTTTGGCACACAGGTTGGGAGGCATGAACAAGGAGGGGCCACTTTAGCTTTGGCTGTTTTCACCTCGCTGAGAAGACACTACAGCTTTTAAGGTGAGGGGGCAAAAAGTCTGCTGAAGACTGGAAGGACTCAGAGCTATCATGTGCCTGACTGTCTCTTTCAGATAGGTGCACTGGCTGGAGCTCCTGAAGGTGAGGAAGTAAGGATACAAATAAATAGGTTCTGGTATACTAAAATAAATTTTTTTGTATTCTCAGCGTTGTGATTCTTTGCACCTTAAAAAGCATGAGGCAATGAAGCACTACTTTAAAAGGGCCTTCTCTTCTCTTCTCTTCTCTTCTCTTCTCTTCTCTTCTCTTCTCTTCTCT
>VZRQ01007977.1:4786-24175 GCA_013397975.1 Machaerirhynchus nigripectus | reverse complement strand
TCTTCCTTCTTCCTTCTTCGTTTTCTGTTATACTGCTGCTGCAGTTTCATAGGACATCCTTTGTAAAGTGCAATTCCATTAATTCCATTGAAGTGGGAATGATTACTACCAGGGTGGGGAATATCTCAATATCTGTTGTATCTGTGTGTGAGTGTGTTTGTTGTATGTATCTGCTATGTGAGTATCTGTTATATGAGTTCACATCTCTTAAATGTGAACTACAAAAACATCCCCCAAGGGAAACAGAGAGGTGCTTAAAAATTTGGTCCTGAGTGTCAATCTTCTAACACTTGCCCTTGGGAAAGAGTAGAGTCAGTCACGGTGCAGTTCAGAAATCAAAGTGACAGTGGAAAGAACTGAATATTAAACATGGTCCACTTCCTGAGAGTCAGTTTATAATTTGAACAATCAAAGTGTTTTTGGAACAGTGCTATTGATGAACATTGTTTGTGGTAATTCTGAGCAATCAGGTAAATTCTTTTTCTCTAGGGGAGAAAACAAGTGGCGAAATTAATAATTGGAGTAGGAAATGTCACATAAGCACTTACTATAGTCCAGAATATTTTATTGAAGAGTGATACTTAAAAAGTAGGTAGATGTGGCTCCCTGACTATGTGATTTAGCACTTGTTTCTTTTCAGTCAGTGGTTTTTGGAGTGATTAAATCTTACCTTTGGTGGCGCTATGAGATGTAAACCTGCATCTGTTCCAAAAAGTAAAGTCTGGCACTTTTTTCCCATTCAGCAACTCCCTTTTTCTACAGGCTGAAAACAGAGGTGCAAGAAACATATTATGTATTTGTCTCTTGGCAACTGTTATTTGTGTGCGTTTGGTCCTTGTTTTACAGTGGGCAATATTCATCTTTCAAGTGGTATTTGCAGTTGCTACATTTCTTCCCCCTCTCTTCCCAGTACTCCTGCAGAATTTTCCACCAGCCCTACTCTGAACCCACTGACTGAGGTCACATAGGCAGCAGCAGTGACAGTTCCCCTTCCCTTGCACAAGAGACAGCACTCACTGCCCATCCCAGGCACAGGAATTCGCTCTCACACTCTTTCATTAGTGCTGCATTAAAGGTTTGCAGTCTGATGGTGTTGCCATGCATGGTTTGTGCTGTGTATCTGTGTGACATGAGGTGATAAATGACAGTGTCTCGTGGCTGACCCTCCTCCTTCTCCTCCTCCGCCTCCACAGGGTTTACTTGCTTTGCTATTAATAACAGGAGATGCTGGGGTCAATGTGGCGTGGTATTTCCCCATCCCTTTTGTTACTAAGTTACCTGCCCTTTCCATGAGACTCCTCCCGCTTCCCTTCCCCTACTCCTAACCACTCCCTCAGTCTTTTCCTATTGATTGTTGCCCCAACTCCGCCCATGTACCACCCCTATGCTCTGACACCATTAGGCCATGTGCTCTCTCCGCCCCCCTCATCCCCAGATAAACCGAAGCTCCATTACATGTGACCTCCTCTCTGCAGTGGGGCAGCCCTCTCTGAGTTGGGGTACCAGCCCCTCTCTGCCTGGCCTGGCCATGCCATGTGCTGGGTCTCAGCCTCTGGGAGTCAGCACATGGGGTGGCACTAGGCTCCTGGGGGCCATGGATTAAAAACCTTCACCAGTCTCCTAGTGGAGCGCCTTCTCACCTCCTTTATCATCATCTCTGTTGTGGAGCCACAGCCGGCCGGAGCAAGTGAGGGGCAGCCTGGAAGAGGCTATGGGATGCAGTGCGGCTGCTCTCCCTGAGAGACCCCCACAGCGCTCTCCGGGCAGGTTGTGGCGTGCCATACCACTGCAAGAAACCTACAAACTGCAACAGGTGAAATTAGGGGCTGAAATTCAGTGGCAGTGGCTGCTGCTGCCCATGTGCTTTCCTTGAAGTGTTCTGCTCCTTTATATGAGCAGCCTGAGACTTGGTATCTGGGTACTGCTTTTCACACTTCGTTTTAATCCTACTTCTGCCTCCTGTTTATGACCTTCCTGATGTCTTCCAGAGATTTGATAGCAGGTAGAAAATGCAGTTGTTGGATGCAGCACGGTGGTTAACCACAGCATAATTTTCTAGTTCTACTGGTTTGCCACTCAGATTCACTTTCAGGTTTTTTAATGATCTCAGCAATACTTTCTATACACAGGTCAATCTTTGTTTTAGCATGAGGCCCCTGTGTATCATGGCAGACCAATGGCACATGTCAGTGTCAGTTTTCCATTAAAAAAAGCAGTACACTGCAGGAAAATTGCACTTATGTGGACTTTCACTGTGGCCAGCCTCTGCAATACTCCTGAAGTAGCTTGAAGATTTTCACTGGAGTGCTCCTTGGCTTCTGTGGCATCAGTTGGAGGTCAGACTCTGTGCCCACACTCACACACAGCTGTGCTACTGAAACTCTTTCCTGTTCACCGGAGGAACTGAGGCTTCTGTCAGGAGGGCAGGGAGGCCCAGGCACAGGCTATTCCATGGCTGCTGCATCCCTGGAAATGTCCAAGGCCAGACTGGACAGGGCTTGGAGCAACTTGGGGTAGTGGAAGGTGTCCCTACCCATGGCAGGGGGTGGGACTGGATGGGCTTTAAGGTCCCTTTCAACCCAAACTGTTCTGTGTTTCTATTACTGGAATCTTTTGCAGGTTGCTGCGTGTCTTCCAAAGTGTTTGCAGTTTCTTAGTGACTGTCCTTCTACCTGTTGACCACAGATTTTCTGAACCACAGTTCAGAAAACAGATATTTAGAGCTATGCACAAGTTCATCCAGGACATCCTCAAGTAGGAAATATTTTTTCCATCTCATTCACCAGTGGTGAGTAACAGCCCAGAGTCCTTTTGCCAGCAAACATTTCACAGGTAAGCCAGGGAGGTGATGTGTTAGACTAGGTCATGGAGCTGTGTGTGTGTGACTGGGACTCCAGGGAATACCTCTTGGCATTTTTGTCTTCCAGTCCCAGAGACTAGTAGCATTCAAGCTGGTCCTCTCACAGATTTATTCAGCACTTATTTTCCAAGACCGGTGAATAAAGACTGCAAACATAAGTTTCTGGTGTTTCATAGCAGGCAGGATTAGCCTTTGCTGTACTGGGGAAAATGGCCAGGGTGCTTGTGGTACCACGTAGGCAGGTTGTGCTTTCTGTATTAAAAGATCTATTATAGTAAGATAATTATGATTCCCCAGGCCTGACATCAGAGGTTTTATTTTAATGTGTCCAACCTCATAGTCTCATGGTACCATGGTAACTGCTTGTGTGATCAAGGCTACTAAACACTATTTCTGATACTAATCATGCCCTCTTTTTTGCAGATGAAGGAGTTTCCGTGTATGTGGAAAGTGTACATGTAGTTCTAGATTTTACAACAGAAATTCAAAGCAAATTGATTATCCTGTGTCTTAACATGTTGATATGTGTTTTTACACTGTCCAAGAAAATGAATGCAGAGCTGTGTAATTAGTTGTATCCAGAAGTGAAAGTGAATTAAGGCCTCATCTTCTCCTAATGAAGTCAGTGGCAAAACTGCCACTGTGTTCAGGAGGAAAAGGATTACTGGCAAAAAGCAGATTTAGAAAAATGCTGATCAGCTTGTTAGTGTGCCTACTTAGATGCACTCAAAGGTGGCAGCTTGATGTAAAACTCTGCAGCTCCTAAATTGTCCTCTCAGATTGCCTGCCAAGAGCATTTTGTGCAGTTAATTTTCACTGATAGTTGAGGAAATAGAGTTTACTAGACAGCCTTTAAAATTACTGGAGTGTTACTTATATAATAGAGTATGGCTAGTTGAGATAAACAAATTTAAACTTACAATTACATTTCTGTCCGTCTGAAATCCAGCTTGTGAGCTGTACTATTGTAATGATTGTATCATATTACACACACTATAATATTCATCCGTGTTCATGGAAGATCCACTCTTATTTTCTAGTAAAATCCACAAGGAGATGGAGAGAACTGGGGGAGACTGAGACAGAGGAAGAGGAGAGTGATTAGTTAATGGTCATGAATGACTGGACTTTATTTCCTGTGTATTGAATTGCTCTTAATATTCAAGAATGAGTAATTACATTTTTTCTTTGATAGCATAAATATTTTTCCCTACATATGTCACTGGTGTGGGCTATATGAATGTTCATTTTTATTACTCAGTTATATCGAATATATAGGGTTTTTTATGCAGGAGTGTATAATGTTTAGTGGGCAGCTCTGTGATTTTATCAAACTGTGGAATATTAATCCCATGGCATGGCTCCATAGAAATTTAATGCCTCAATATTTTTGTGATTTTTGTTTAGTACAGCAACAGATAAATTAAGAAGAAAGTTACAGGAATAGTAAGAATAAATGATATATCTTTCAAGAGGTCACATCAGTCACAGTGATAATCAGGTGAGGGAGATAAAATCATTGGCAAGCAGAATGAAGCAGAATCAATACTAAATACACAAATTCATAAACTAAGAGCACAGCACTTTGCCATACATTGAGGAGGAAACCAGTATTTTATAAAATGCAAGGCTGTTACTCATAGAGTGCAAAAGCCTTTTTTTTCCTCATTAAGGATAACATATTTCTGTTGAAAAAGCTCCATGGAATGAATGAGCCACTTTGCTGTGCAAGGAGCAATCTGGCAGGAGTATCAGCCTTCAGACGAGGTCTGTGACTGCTAAACTCAGCAGCTAAGGGGTAAATCACTGCTGAGGCTCAGCCTTGTGAATGGAACAGATGGTGCTGGTCCAAGACATAAAGAACTGGGGATAAATGGGGATAATCAGTTTGTTGTTGATCAGCGGAGAGTTTGGGAAGTAGATCAGAGAGATGTCACTTTCACTCTGGTAACCTTATGCACATACGGAATGAGTGATGAGAAGGGAGGAAAGCATGTCCTGGGTGGGCTTGACAGTGCTGGGTTAATGGTTGGGCTGGGTGATCTTAGAGGGCTTTTCCAGTCCCAGTGGCTCTGTGGCTCTGTGCTGCTCTAATGGGCTGGTGGCATACCACAGTCTCTGCTGGCTGCAGTGCACAGAGCAGCTGGCAGAAGGGAGCTTCTTGAGGCATGTTTCAGCCCACTACAGCTGAAACAAGAAGTGCCTGCCTGGATGGAAAAAAATGACAGGTTTATTTAAAATTGCTTTACATAAAAGCAATTCCTGATGTTGTGCTTGGAAGATGTGGAGCCCTTTGTTTCTCTGTTCACCAAATTTGCTTCTTTTCGTATTCCCCTATAACTTTCCTAGGGCTTTTCCAAGGAGTTCTCTGGGTACCATTTCTGTGTGGCACTGTCACAGTGTCAGTGGGGATTTTGTAGGATGCAGTTTTCAAAAGCATTTGCTGTTGGCCTGATCTTGTCCTCACTGATACCACTGAGAATTTCACCACTGGCTTTCAAGTAGGAAGGAGTCTGGCTGCCTAAATTCTGCCTGCTGTCCTCTCATTTGAAATCATCACTGCCTCTATGGGTATGCAGATTTGGTCATGAAAACTGCCTTAGCACCTTTCTGAAGATTCTCATTGGAGAAACATTCTGTGTTTTGTATAAATCTAAGTAACTTTCCTCTTCCATCTCTTTGCTAATAGCATTGAGGTGGAAAAAACCCAACTCACTCCTCAGCTTTAGCGTTGCTAATTGCTTAGGTGTCTTTTTTGCAGGTGTCCTCAAGCAGACATTTCGTAGGACTGAGGCTATGGCAAAAGAAAGCCCCTTACTAGCAAAAATACTACTTTCAGAAAAAGAGATTCCCTGTATTTATTTTAAAGCTTCTCTAACATTTAAGAGTTGAAGGAGTTGAATTTTTTTTTGTTTGAAGCAAATCCAAAGCTCCTGTTCAAAAGACAAGTGTTTTTGACCCTTAGGGGTGGTATGGATTCTGGCTTCTTGTACTGTTAATCTTGTTTAAGACTGGAAATATGAGCAATGTTTATGAGAGCTCTGTAAGTGTCTGTGCTGTCCAAACCTGCCTGTTAGATTTAGATCTTCAAATCTATTTCTGTGAGTCTTGATTATTGTAAAGATTTAAGGTTCCAGAAGAAAATTGTATTTTCCTGAATTGGCAGTCAAATTAGACCAAGAAGATTATCCAAATTACTTCAGTGTCCTAATTTCTGGATACCATTTCTAGTGAATAAACTTGGAGTTTCAGAGCCTCTAGAATTACATGGTCTACAAAGGCCTTAGTTACAACTGTTCAGTGCAAAATCCCTGCAGTCTGGATCTGTCTAATCAGACACCTTTTTTTCCATCATCCCCTGTATTCCATGGGTTTCCTAAGCTCCTTTAGTCAGGGGTTGTATACAAGACTGATGAGTGAGTCCACAAGTCTTTTATTATTAAGTCTTCTATTATTGCTTAGTCAAATATGTGTTTAAACTAGGGATGCTTCTGAGAACTAAATTTATAGCGATTTAAGTATAGGAAGGGATTATTAATTAGCAGTCTTCCAGGGATCCTCTGATCATCTCCTCTTCATTTCTTTTTTGCTTAAACATAGTTTGGGCATTTTATTAATTCAAAGATTTGCAGAACTGGAACACATTTACCTAGTCCTCCCGTACAATTAACCTTTGATATGCCTGTTCTAATGGCCCATTTAATATCTTTGCTATATGCAGAACTTTGTAACTCCTGTTTTTTCTCCAGGGAGGGAACAAGCAACACCAGAGAGATATTGATAGAGCTAAAGTAGATATGAGATTTCAGAAGCCATAAGTAAAAAAAGAAATCTCACTTTCTTATGCTTATGGGCTTTTGTTGTTTTATGTCAATTTATTTTCAAAAATATTTAAACAATACAAAGGAAACTGACAAAACACGATTAGTCATGCAACTCTTCTTTTTCAGTTGGGTAACTAATATTCTAATAATTTAATGTTTTATGCTTGGATTAAGGAAAACGCATAACAATGATATATTAATTGAAGACACACAAAACCATTAAGAATCCTTGGTTTGAGCAGGCTGTGTCCTAGAATAGAACTTTCATTTATCACAAACCCTAGGAAAAAAATTAACTATTGTATTCATTTTTTTTCTGTCACCTTCTAGACCTCAGCAGAAGAATAGAGATTTTTAAGATTTCATAAAATAATAGAATGGTTTGGGTTGGAAGGGAATTTAAAAGTTAGTTAGTTAGAAATCCCCTACTCTGGTTCAGGACACCTTCCACTATCCCAGGTTGCTCCAAGCTCCATCCAGCCTGGCCTTGGACACTTCCAGGGATGGGGCAACCACAGCTTCTCTGGGCCGCCTGTGCCAGGGTCTCCCCACCCTCAGAGTCAAGGATTTCACTTTCAAATACTTTGCACCAGTCTGGGTAGATGATGTCAGAAGCTATTCCCTCATCCACCATTGCTGTAACCCATCATAGAAGGCCACCGAATTGGTCAGGCATGGTTTGCCCTCAAGTGAAGCCATGTTGGCTGTCCCTATGCGTTAGCATAGTTCCCAGGATTTGCTTCATGATCTTGCTGGGCACACAGGGAGACTGACTGGTATGTAGTTCCCTGCACCTTCCTTATCCTCCTTTTTACAAATGGGGGTTATGTTTTCCCTTTTCCAATCAGTAAGAACTTCACTGGGCTGCCACAGCTTTTCAAACATGATGGAGAGTGGCTTAGCCACTTCATCTGCCAGTTCCCTTACGATCTCCTCAGGTCCCATTGATTTGTGCACCTTCAGGTTCCACAGAGATTCTGGAACCTGATCTTTTCCTGCAGTGGATGGTTCATTCCCCCAGGTCCTGACTGTGCCTCCTGTGACTTGGGTGGTGTGGCTGGAGGCCTTGCTGGTGAAGACTGAGACAAAAAAGGCATGGAGTACCTCAGCCTTCTCCATGTCCTGGGTAACCAAGTCTCCTGTTTCCTTCCAGAGAAGGCTCGCATTTTTCCCATCCTTTTATCAACACATCTATAGAAGGTTTTCTTGTTTCCCTTGACATCCCTGCCCAGGTTTAATTCTATCAGGGTTTTAGGTTTCCCAGCCCAATTCCTGTCTGCTCAGACAGTCTCTCTGTGTTCCTCCCAGACTGTCTCTGCTTCCACGCCCTGTATGCTTCCTTTTTTGTGTCTTGAGTTTGTCCAGGAGCTCCTTGTTCATCCACACAGGCCTCCTGGTGTTTTTGCCTGCCTTCCTCTTTGTTGGGATGCATTGCTCCCGAGCTCAGAGGAGGTGATTCTGGAATATCAATCAGTTTTACTGGGCTGCTCTTCCCTCCAGGGCTTTATCCCATGGGACTCTACCAAGCAGGTCCCTGAAGAGGCCAAAGTCTGCTCTCCTAGGTCCAGGGTATTGAGCTTGCCATGCACTCTCCTCTCTGCCCTGAGGACGTCAAACTGCAGCATTTCATGGTCCCTTCAGCCCAGGCTGCCTTTGAGCTTTACATTCTCCACTGGCCCCTCCCTGTTGGTGAGAACAAGATCCAGCACAGCAGCTCTCTTTGTTGGCTCCTTTATTCCTTGGAGGAGGAAGGCATCATCAGCACATTCCAGGATTGCTGTATTGCTTATTCCTGCTGTGTTGCCACTCCAACAGATTTCAGGGTAATTGAAGCACCCTGTGACAAACAAGGGCTTGAGAATGAGAGGCTGCTCTTATCTGCATATAGAGGGAATCATCCGCTCAGTCTTCCTGGTGGGATGACCTGTAGCAGAACCCAATAAAGCCACCTTTAATCCTGGTCACCTCCCTTAAATCCTGATCCATCAGCTCTCAGACAGCTCCTCATCCATCCCCAGGAGAGCTCCCTTCACTCCAGATGGTCATTGACATAAAGGGTGACCCCTCCTTGTCTTCCCTGCTGTCCCTAAAGAGCCTGTGTCCTTCCTTGCCACATTAAAATGTCTTCTTTTGATTTTTTTTTTTCACTCTGCTACAGAGGCATTCTCTGGTTGTGAAGATAATTATTTTTCAGAAGACGGAAGAATTATTTGAGGACAAAACTGGGCTAATTTATACTGCATTGTCTTCCCTTTTGAGTTCTGAAGAGAATGAAAAGGAAATTGAAAGGAGACAGATAAAAATCCTTAAGAAATGAGTCAGAGACCAAAGAGGATAATGTAACTTTGGAGTGTGGGTGATGTGGGATCATCCCAGCATGTTTCTCTTAAAATGGAATGGCTCTGAGTTGCCTGACTCTGCCCCTTACAGCAGAACAATCTCATCAATAATGTGTTAATGCTCATTGTGTTCATCCTATTGCTATTTTCAAGCACAATGCACACTATTCAAACACAGTCAGCTCTTCAAAGATATAACTGGTCAATTTTGTTGTGAACGGCATTTGATTTCGGAACCTTTGGCACTCACTGGAAGTGCTATATCCACAATTTAGTACATGAAGCTGTGCCCTCGCAACTGCTATCAATGCAAAGACATGCAAAGACCAGAGCAAACATGTACATCTGTAGATCAGTATTTTTTCAGGTAGCTGATAGCACTATAATTTTATACTCCATTTCTAGTGGAGTCAAGATATGGTAAAGTAATTGTAAGGCCTGTGTCACGAAGAAGGTACTTCAATTTCCTCCCATTTTACTTGATATATGACATATCCTTCAATATCCTTTGATTATGGGATGACTGTTTCAGAAGATCAGCCTTGCAAAAAGGTACCCTTCAGTCACATCAATAGAAGCACAGCTGGCTGAATAGTTTTCAAATTACTTTTTCAGAGGAAAGTACTTGAGCCATTAAAACACAAACTGATTGAGCATAAAGGTCCCTTTCAATGAGATTACCATTGCCAAAAAAAAAAGTGTAAAAGCAAACATTTCAATTTAAAGAACAGCTTTGAGAATTTGCTTATGCGGACCCTAAATATGATCTATAGTATGTACTATAGATGAAATATAAAAAGTCTTCAGAATTATTGAAACAAAGAATTTTATTGACTCCCTTTGATTTGAATGAGATTTTTGCTTTTCAAGCCTTTTTTAAGGTTTGAAATTTAGACTTGATTCAAGCCAGTGTAAATGTCAAGAACTGTTGCTAAATGGTGAAAATATCTTCATTCCATTTTTTAAACAGTCTGTTCTGAATGCAAAGGAGAAACACTTTTCCATTCTTATTTTAACATCCTTCTGCTTGTTTATACCACAGGCACTGTGCACATTCTCTAACCTTGAGGCACAGGGTGCTAATGGAACTTACTGCAAGTTTGGCTTCTGATGAATCGCTGCTTGGCTGCCTGGGCTAATGAAGAGCACCTATTAACTATTACTAGTTATACAGCCAATTTGACAAGAGAGATACAAATCCTGAAGTTGGTCTAACTGGCTCTGCCAAAATGCAGTGGTGCATGTACCCACTGCTCTATTCATTGTGAATAATGTCAGTATGCCACATGTTGAAAGATTTTGAGAATAACCTTCTTGTAGAATAACCATAAGGCTGCTTATGCTTCATTTCCTTCAATTTCCTGTTGAAACCCAGTGTTTTTTTCATCAATACAGGGTCTTGTGTGCCTGTAAAAAGTTGCATGCATTAGAAGAGGTCACTATGAAAAACAAGAGAAAAGACACCCTTTTATATATGGTTAATCAGCCTGCTTTGGAGACTCTGGATGACAAACTGAAAGAAAATCTGAAAGAAGGAGCTGGAATTTGGAGGTGCTTTCTAGGTCTGGCCTGAAGTCTGTCACAAGTAGTGAGGTATCAGAAGCTGAGGTGTTGTGAGTGCATCCCTACAGCTGATCCCTCGTGGGGCTGAGAAGAGCACTGCCTGCTCTGAACATGGAAGCATCTGTGCTCTGAGGCTGGGTGGCTTCCTGGGGCCTTGTCTTCTGGAGTAGATTGACAGGAGCTCTTTTGCACAGAGACCTTCTATGTCAGTAAATAATTACGACAGTGATGGAGATACTGTGATAAAAGATTAGGAAAAATATCTGCAGCTGCACCCAGCTGTTAATTGTGAGTAGGCCCAGTTAGGGTCACTCACTAACGATGAATCAATTGAGCATGGCTTCTCTAGAGGTGTCCAAAACCAAGGAACTCCATCTAGTGATGCTCATGCTTTTTTTTTTTTTGACAGTTCCTGAATCACAGAATGGGCTGGGTTAGAAGGGAACTTAAAGATCCATCTTGTACAACCTCCTGGCCTGGGCAAGGACAACTTCCACTATGCCAGGTGGCTCCAAGCCCTGTCCAACCTGGCCATAGACACTACCGGGAATGGGGCAGACACAGCTTCTTTGGGCAACCTGTGCCAGGGCCTCACTGCCCTTGCAAGGAAGAATTTCTTCCCAATATCTGGTCTAAACCCTGCCCTCTTCCAGTTTAAAACTATTGTTTCTTGTCCTGACACTCCAGGCCCTTGTCAGAAGTTCATCTTCACCTCACTTGGACCCCCTTTAGGTCCTGGAAGGGCTCTAAGGTCTCCCCAGAGTGTTGTCTTCTCCAGGCTGAACAGCCCTTACTCTATCGTTTGTCTTCATAAAAGAGATGTGTTCCTGCCCTCTAATGTGGCAGTTCCTTTAAAGGAGCTTCTGTTGCTTTCCCTGAAACAGAACTAAGTCCAAGAGTCTGGAATTCCCCTTAGCACTGAAATACCCTTAATATCAATATAACATCTTTTTGCAGGTGAACCTATGAGGTGCTTGTGTGCTTGTTTCCCATGGCATTTTTAGCAACAGCATTTTCCTAGCCTGGCTTCTCCTGTGGATAATTTAAATTTTTGCAGTTTTTGAATTAAGCCACTGGGTAATCAGAGTAGTTCTCCAATGGTGAAATAAAGGCAGTGGAATAAAGGTGGTCCTCCATAAATGTTTGCAGGACGTTCGAAGTATATCCCTGCTGCACACTGTACCTGCAGGGACTGATTGCCAGGGGGACAGGAATAGGAAAATTTGGAGGTGAGATGTTAATAAACACAGTCATATGTTATTAGATCAAAATAATTCTGGACCATGTCTAGCAGTAAGATATCCAAAGGACGCTTATTTCCACCACCACAGGGAAGGAGTGACCCAGCATTTTGTACCTTGGTAGCTAAAAGGGGAAACTGTCTCCTTTCCTGGATGAGTGTTTCTCACAGCTACAGGTTCCCTTGTAACTGAAACAAAGATAAATAGTGACTATGAGGATATAGGTGAGATACAGGAATTAAAGTGTCCTTGCCTACCTCTCCTCACCTTCCTTGGTGATGATATAATTGGTGGCAAGGACAGTTTTGAGCTGCCACTGGGAGGAAATCCAAAAAATTAAAAAGAGCTTCAGAACTACTAAATCCACACGGTGTGTGCTCCTTAGGATTTGTGACATGTGCTGTGGCTAGTTTGGACATAAAACCCCCAATGCTCTCACACTGATGAATGCCTAAGTAATGTAATTTTTGCATGCACTGAGTAATGCATTCTGCACAAAGCAGTCTCTGGGAAATCAAAAGGACCACCCTATGAGAACAGATGCAGTTTTCCATCCCATTTATGATTCCCTCGCACCGAACGCCACAGTGATATTGTCAGACAAGGAATCTTGTCCCAGAAGAGATGGATTCTCATTATGGTTTAATTCATAGAGCAATTTTTGTTTCATGTGTCATATACAGCAAAAGCTCTACAAAGTTAACTTCTAAAATGTGGGCAGTGTTGAAGAGGCAGGATGGGAAGCTGCTTTGCCTCAAAGTCATTATGTTCTGTTTTCTTTCCTGCTTTTGGTTTCTCAGGTGCACCATTATAATGGAAAGAAGAAGAATATTCAGCAGAGCTATTATACTGGAAAGATAAAAGTAAGCCAGCAAAAGAAAGTACCCTCTTCTGTATTCAGGACAGGTTAAAAAACTTCAATAAGTTTCTCAAGCTAAAGCACATTTCCTTTGAAATGTTTCCACCACGGGCAGGAACAAAACTCCTACCAGCTTCAAGAGTCAGCTTTGGCTCCATAGCTGCCAAGTCTGCTGGTGTGTGCAGAGAGGGAAGGGTAAGGCGGAGCATAAGAAAGGGGGTCGAGGAGACCCCCTTTTTTTGTCTTTCATTTAACAAATGAAAGACAGAAAGTGTTTCAATGAATCGTCATTTTGAACAGCATGGTTTTGTGAGTCCAACACAGAGGTGTCTGCCTGCCTCTGTGGATATATAGGAAAACATTTTAAAAGTCTCTTCTGTGTTATTTAAAATGACTATGGAAAACACATGCCTAATCAAAATGGGTTTGAGATTATGACCTCAAATATTATGGAGAGGAGGAGAAGTTTCTTTCAGAATACCTCTGAGAACTCTTATAAAAATACTTTATTGTGGCTATAAATACATGCATTCCTGCATTTCTAATGCAAAACACTACGGTAATTGACTTCATATTTTAAACCATTTAAATGTTGTTAATCATCAGCGTTTGAGAACATGTAAAGAAGAATTAGTGAGAAACTGCATCCTTTAGCTTGGACAACCCTGTTCTTATTTTTTTGATTCCTCTCATTTTTATTTATTGTGTTCCCATGACATTCATTGTGATCTCACCTAAGTTTTACTCAAGGTGTTGTGCACTTGTGATACCTTTTAAAAAAAAATCACTATATAAACCAGCCAGAGCTTTGAAAGTGTTTTGAAAAGTGACTCTAAGTCTTGAAAACATCAAGGTATTCAACTGTGAAACATGATGCATCTTTTAACACTTCTCAGTTATTACATGTACTTGAAAAATTCAAGTAACACCTACTCAAAATAAATCTCTTTGAAGTAGTTATTTTCATTTATGAATTGCAGGGTCTTATAAAGTTGAAATATTTTTGAGAAACTGTCCAAAGAGCTTTGACTCAGAGCTCAAACTTAATTTGTATGCAACACTGTAAAGCTCAGATCCATATGTTTAGGCTAGCTAGATAGCTAAAGGCGCCAAATCCAATTAAAATAAGATATTTTGTGGAACAGAAGCAGGCATAGTAATTTTTGAAGTGAGATCATGTGCCTAAATTGCCAGAGCTTGTCTTGAAAAGTTGCATTGGAACTATAGCACTTTTTATGGAATAAAATAAACAAAGCACCAATATCTCAAAAGTTGTGTTTTTAAATTAATTTAACAGGTTCTGATATGGTGCATTATGGCTAGCACAATTCAGAGTGTGCCTGATCCAGACTGAAGTCTTCCATCTTGCTCTGTAGGCAGTATTTTATTGTTCCAGCTGGAACATGTTTTCATCAGTAGCAGATACTTTTCATGCTATTCTAATGGAATAATTAACAGAAAGAAAGCCCAAGTAATTATGAAGTTACATACTCCTGCTACTATTGTATGTTTTACTCTACGATACTGCTGCTCAGCCGTGTTCTTTGATATGGAAGGTTCAAATCAGTTCTTAGGAAATAAGCCCTGACCCCTTAGGAAAGCATGAAATGTTTCAAGATGGGCTTCACACTAAAGTACAATTTTCAGTCTCTCCAATTCTTGCTTGTGCTGAAAGAATTAGTAAGGAAAAAAAAATTCAATTTTCAATTACCTGTCATGATTCCAGCAAAATAATCTGTTCAATTTCATAACAATCGTAAAACTTTCAATTCATTGTAGAGATATTGGTATGAAAATATGGTAAAAAAATTCCAGACTGTCATATTGAAAATTTTCAAAATACTTTGCTTAAAATAGAAAATTACTGGGATTTCATTTGAAAAAGAATGTCATTTGTAATTCAGTATCATCTACATTGCCTCAGTTAATGTTTTGGTATAGATGTATTTCAACTGGTGAAGTAGAAATTTCTTCCAAAACATCCCAGACTATCCTAGAACCCAACTTTCCTTTATGTGTAATGCATTTTGTATTTACTTAAGATCATTCTTATTAACTTTGCAAATAATTACACATCCACTTCTCAGAGGTCCACTCCTTGTTCTATGGATTTCAGCTGTCTGTTCTGCTAGGAGATAGGAAATAGGTGTAAATATTTGCAGTTCCTTTTATTCTTAGCTGATATATGCAGAACAAATGAAATATGAGGAACACCAATATTCCTACGTTAACACTTGTGGTGATGTAGTTTTCAGTTTTACCGTTTTTGTCCTGTTTATGGCGTTTTTACCAATTTCGTAATTTTGATGTACCCCAGTTGGTTTGTCCCTGTTCCCCCTCCTTCCCAAATGGTTTGCCCCAGTTCGAGCACCTTCCAACCACTCCCCCGAGTCCCCTGTCAATCCCCGAGACCCTGCCTCCCTGAAACCACTCCTCCATCTGGAATTCCCCTAAACTTCGACATCCCATTGGGGCATGTGACCTTCGTTCCTCCGCCCTCCATCGTTACTGGTTCCTGTGTATGTCAATCCCCCAGTTTCCCCTCCCTTTCGGATCCCCTATTGGTCCCCGGTTGGGCCACTCCCCTGGAATCCTCCCCCTGTAAAGTCCTCTGGCAGGACTATTTTCCCGCCTTTGTGTCTCTGGGTCCCTTCGAGGAATAAACCTTCGGACTTAAACCGAAGGAGCAAGCCTCCCCACGACTCTGTGCTTCTTTCCTCGCCGCTGCCGCACCATCAGCCTACCTTGGGGCTGCAGCTCCTGGGAGCTGTGGCCTCAAAGGAGCGGGAGAAAGCTCCCTAGCCCTAACCGCTCCCCACACCTGCCGCACACCGCAGGCGCTAGCCTGGGCGGGTTGAAGGCGGTCACTGCGACAAACACTGTTTTGGCACTGCCAGTGATGTTCGTTCTCGTGTATCCTTTGCATTTCCCTCATTCTATTATTTGCCTCCACGTGACATTTGCATGGCTGGCTGTTGCTGTGTTGGCGGGGTCTGCATTCCCAAGTCAAAGCTGCCCGGTGGTCTTCCCTGAATTGTATGGAGACCCTGTTGGCCCTGTTTCCCCTTCCCTGTCTTGCCCATCTGGATGAGAGCCCTCAAGTGTCCTTCGAATTTGCTGTTGATGCCTTAGGTTTTAACTTTTGTTTCAAATCCTACATTGCCTGGTATGTAGCTCTGAAATTTCTTGTAGCTCGTTAGCTGCTCTCCTAGGCCAGATAGATACAACAAAGCTTCTCTGAGCTTGCTATTCAAGGACACTCAGATTGTCCTAGGCCCAAAAGGTGTAAACTACGGCTGTTAGAGAGGTGGAGAAATTGAAGAAATTACATCATTAGCTAAAGTTCTAATTGGGGAATTTATGCTGATATGCAAATGAACCAAACCATTCTTGAATTCACCATTTCTTTATTTTGAATTGAGACCAAAGTCTCAAGAACTCATGACTTGTCTTCCATCTTGGGGTCCATTTTGGACGTAGCCTCTGGCTCCCCAGGGTGTACCTTTGAAGGCCTTTCAAATAAATACCTACCTTTATTCCCTTACTCTTGTCTAGTCTCTTTTTCTAGGTAGCCACTCAAGGCATCACTGTCACCTTCAAAGCTGATGAACGTGTTCTCCAGTGTGTTCTGCAGGTCACTGAGAGATAGTAAATGATTCGTCCCACAATAAATCCACAGTAGCCCACTTCTTGTCAGGCTGTACTGTCCAAACTTGGGACACAAGCAGATTGTGGCATGAAGTGTTGGCCAGCCTTGGCCAAATCTAGTTAAGTCCACTGCTTGCCTGCCCCACAGTCATGTTCCATTGTGGGGAAATGCAAGGAGTTCTTTTAAAATGGATGGTTGGGAATGAAATGAAGCCAAATGAAGCAAACCTTGTATATGAGAGCTGTTTATTGATAATGAAAATGAGAAGGAAAAGGAGTTGCCCAAATGAAAGAGAGCTAGAAGAGACAGAAAAGAAGAAAGGAAAATGGAAAAGGACTGGGGGAGAGGAGAGAGAAGAGACAGATGGAAGAAGACGGCTTTACCACCATCGAGTCAGGGCAGTGCTGTGGGTGTCCAGGCGGCAGGACACCTCTGACATACTGTTTGGAAGCAGCGAACAATAGCAAGCCCCAGCAAGCAGCAACGCAGTTGGTTTTTATACCCCCCGGCCACTCCCAAAGTCCACCTGCTAACAGGGAACTGGCGGTCTGGTCCAAGCTTTCTGTGCCGTCCATTGGTGGAGACGTTTTCATGACCTGATTGGAGAAGCCCCTCCACAGTGTCTCCTACTCCCTGCCTCATGGGAAGTGTTGCCAGCTGAAGTCCTCCCAAAGACAACTTTCTTCTAGTTGCCTCCTGCACATGGCACGTGTGCACCCCTCCTCCACATGCCTCGGACAACCATTGTTGAGGCGTAACAAAACTGAACTGGCTCTTCACACCCACTGACCCAGTTGTATTGTCACAAAAGGAAAGCTGGGTCAGGCATGTTCTACCTGTGATAAATCCATGCTGACTGTACCCACTCCTCTTCTGCTCTTTCATATGCTTAGAAATGTGTTCCAAGAGGACTCTATTTGTGATTTTACCAAGAGTCTAAACATGAGGCTGACTGATTTATAGATCATCCCTGCGTCCTTTATTGAAGGTGTGTGTGATTGGTGGCTCTTCTTGTGTCCTTGAGCTGAGTTCTGGCTTGAATGACACCAGCCCTACATGCCTACTAAATTCCTCCTTTGCACTCTGTCCTTGCTCCCAGCCCTGTATGCTGCATTTTTTTGCTGGTGTTCTGCCATGATGTCCTTTTTAGCCAAGTGCTGACAGACTGGCTTCTCTGCCTTCACACAAGAGTGGGCCGTTCTTATGGACAATGCTCTTTAAAGGTCTGCCAGCTTTCCTGAGCTCCTTTGCCTTCCAGTGTCCTTTCAGATCCCCACTCCACCAAGTCCAACCCAGCCCACCTGAAGTCCAGGCACTGTGCTTGTCTAGAAGATTTTAATTTTCTCCTTTCCTTAGTTCAACTTTGATGTGTGTGTTCCTGTAGGAGTCACTCTGCAGGTTCCTGCCTCTTGGATCCTAATGACTCCAC
Organism: Machaerirhynchus nigripectus; assembly: GCA_013397975.1. Classification (NCBI taxonomy): domain Eukaryota; kingdom Metazoa; phylum Chordata; class Aves; order Passeriformes; family Dicruridae; genus Machaerirhynchus; species Machaerirhynchus nigripectus. Next base: position 6,411 of record VZRQ01007977.1, on the reverse strand, counting down.
ACCACCCCATTTACATTCTCCTAAACTATCAGCTCTTCCTAAACTTTGATCTTTTCTGCATTTCAGTGCAACATAGTCCTTTTTGCTAGATTTAACTGTATTTGCACTTTCTCCCTGCCAGCTTCTCTGATGTTGAGATTCACTGGTGGGTTTTATTATGAAAAAGTGGTATCAGTTCTTTTTTATTAAGGTTCTTATATCAAATACATTTGTGTTTCTATTTTTAAAAAAAGCATCTTGAAGTGATAACTCAGGTGAAATACTTTCACAACAGTAATATCTTATTTAATATTTATCCTCTTTATTTTTCTATTTCAAGATTTGGAGTGAAACAGACTTTTTAAACTGGCAGTTACAAGGAAACATACTTCCCTCAAAAAGAGGAAATTGGAAATGGAACATTTTTAAGGTTTATGAAACTGGATAGTATTTTCACATTTTCCTCTAACCTGGCTGTTTGACAAAGGTTTTCTCAGTCTCACCCAGTGTTTGCAATCGGAAGTGAACTAGCCTGTCAATTTATAGTTTGCAGGCAAGTTCACTCCCTAGTTCATATTTATTACAGCAAACTGAATTTATTTAGATGTGTGTGCTGGTTTTGGCTGGGGTAAAGTTAATTTCCTTCCCAGGTCTGGTGTGGGGCTGTGTTTTGGATTTGTGCTGAACTCAGGGTTGGTGATACAGTGATGTTTTTCTTATTGCTGAGCAAGGCTTGCACACAGCCAAGGCTTTTCCTGCTCCTCATGGTGAGGAGACCCAGCCAGGACAGGTGACCCCAACTGACCCCAGGGATGTTCCAGACTAGGGGACATCATGCTCAGTGTATACAGTGGGGGGAAGAGGGAAGGGGGGGACATTTGGAATGATAGAGCTTGTCTTTCCAAGTCACCGTTCTCTGTGATAGGACCCTGCTCTTCTGGGGATGGCTGAACACCTGTCCAGCCATGGGAAGCAGGGAATTCATTCCTTGTTTTGGTTTGCTTTTGTGTGTGGTTTTTCCCTTTTCTATTAAACTGTCTTTATCCCATCCCACAACTTTTCCATCTTTTACCCTTCTAATTCTCTCCCCAATCCCACTGGTGGGGGAGTGAGTGAGTGGCTGTGAGGGGCTGGGCTGCTGGCTAGGGTTAAACTACAATAATGTGAATGTCATCTGGAAAAGGTTAAAAATTAACAACTACATGCTTTAACACAATATTCCTAAGGATCATGATGAAATATATTTGTTTACAGCTTTCAAGAATCACATATTTGAAAAACAATCCTGAATTTTGAAGATGCACTACATGAAAAAATAGACTTTATTATGCACATGATAAAATAGCCACCACATGATTTCTCAGAATTCTCCCTGATTCATTTAGAAAGCAAAAGATCAGTGTTTCCCCTGTGTTCCGAGTAATGCTTTAATTTCCCATGTTTAATAGGAGGGAGAAATGATGCTGCAATCGAGGCACCCAGCAAGGAGGAACTAGAGAAATGATGTGACTAGATGTGTTTCTTGTGCAGTTGTAGGCGAGGACATATTGCCATGGTCTGTGCAGACGAAAGCTTAAGGGATCTTTGTAATTCCACCTGTTAGTTAATATGAAAAAAAATACTTTCCTTTTTTTTTTTTTTTTTTT
>VZRQ01007974.1:2506-20065 GCA_013397975.1 Machaerirhynchus nigripectus | reverse complement strand
AAGACTTGTTCTCTAGACCCTTCGTCAGCTTTCGTTGCCTTTCTTTGGATGTGCTCCAGCACCTCAATATCTTCCTTGTAGGGAGGGGCCCAAAACTGAACAAAGTATTTGAGGTGCAGCCTCACCAGTGCTGAGTACAGAGGGGCAATCACTTCCCTGGTCCTGCTGGCCACACTATTTCTAAAATAAGCCAGGATGCCATTGGCCTTCTTGGACCCCTGGGCACATGCTGGCTCATATTCAGCTGGCTGTTGACCAACCCCACTGTGTGCTTTTCAGCCAGGCAGCTTTGCAGCCACTCTGCCCCAAGCCTATAGCATTGCATGTGGTTGTTGTGACCCAAGTGAAGGACCTGGCATTAAACCTTGTTCATTCCTTGTGAACAACTAGACAGCAAATTAATGAGTAATTTCTTTTGTCTGTCACTCATTGGCTCCTTTAGGATCAAGATCTGCTGGTGTAACAGAGGTCAAACATAATCCTACAACTACTCAGTGCCGCGGCGCTGTCTGTCTAGCTAGATTTAGCGCCGGGCGTCGTCTGCCCGGGAAGGGGAAGAAAGCTAGCTCGCAGGGGCGCGTGGGGCTGGCTCACTCAAGGACGAATAGACAAGACGCCGGGACTCTCTTGACGATAAACACGGACCTTACTGCATCTTAAGAAGTCACGCAGAAGAGCCCCCGCAAAGCCGTTACTTGCCCTTGTTATACTCTCACCGGATGGGGAGAGGGACAATAGACGGCCAATAATGCAGGGACATAGCATTTGAACTTGGCGGGCAAAGGGTACAGAACCAATCGGGGGACCGCAAGGGAGGGGCCAAATACTGTGGGCCAACGAGGGATCGAGGGACACAGAACCTCCGTGGGAGAAACCAAACACGGGGGGGAAGGGGGGAGATGGCAGTGATTAATATCCACAATGCACTGCAACACTCAGTATAAAATGGACTGAAGTTTCTAGTAGCAGGTTCCAGAAATTTTTATAAGCAGGTTAATGGAATACCATGTAAATGTTGAACACTAATTGTGAGAAAACTATAGGTAAGAAAACTACATTTGAGGTACATGAAATGAATGACTCAATGTAATGGCTTTACAGTGGGTAAAAGGTTAAGACTGCTTGAGCCTCTCCCCCTCCCCTCACCCATGACAATGGAGGGGAAAAACAACAAAAAAAAACAAACTATGAGAGGTTAAGAATGTTAGTCACAATTTATTAAAAAAAATAGCAATAAACACAACAAAAAAAGAAAATTGTACAAAAAAGGGAACGGTTTAACTGACAAATGTCGCTGTAGTACCAGAGATGGAGAGATGCAGCACACACAAATCCAGCAAGAAATGGAATTATTTAATTATTTACAACCCCGTTTATATAGTCTAGTTCCATAAAGTGATTGGTCAGTGATCACCCACCTCCTGGGGTGATTGGCTACAGTCTTACAACGCCTATTTCAAAACATTTCTCCAATGTACCAAAGCAGAGCTTAGACAAACCCCAGGTGTTCAGATATTTTTTACAAGAACCATCTTACTGTTTTCATAGCTTACATGAGAAAGGAGAGATTCTCACAGAATATTGCAAGAAGCTGGAAAAACCCTCTGCTAGCAGCTTTTCAGTATCCACAGACAAAGGCAAGGTGTCACTTGGCCTCCTGGAGCAAAGACAAGATGGTTGCTGTTCCTGGGCAGTCCACATGCCCTCCTGGAGCAAAGGCAAGATTTTGGGGGCTTATCGACTGTTTTCAATGGCAGTTGGAGGGTGCTGGCACTGCCTTGAGCAGCCCCAGATCCACAGTGGTGGTTTCCTGCTCCCTCTATGCAGCAGCAGCAGTGGCTATGGGTCTCTTTCCCTGATAGCAAGTGGCAGTGGCCGTGGGGGATGCTGGGTGTCTCAGTGGAAGGAGCAGCAAAACCACAGGCAACCCGCTGCTGGGTCCCTAGCAGGCTTTGGCTGCACTCAGCTCTATTGGACTGGGGGTTCCCCCTGCTGTTCCGTTTCTCAGGGCAACCTGCACAGGAGCTGTCTTTTTTTAAGGTTTGGGCTTCATGGGCTGGAGAAAATGAGGAACAGGGAACATAGAGTGACGATGTGGTCTGGGCAGCCCCCACCTCTCCCAAGCACTGGGCCAGAGAAAGAATGGCCGTCCTTCCTTTTCTGACTGCGGGTCTGTAGTAGGTTAAAGAAACAGTCCACTAAAGATGACGTAGAGGGAATGTAGAATACACAAGTTGGATTCTGTCTCCTATCCCTGTAACTAGGACAATCAATAAATTCAAAATTTTTAGTAAGTCACTGGAAATTTTTCAGTCAGAGATTGTGCCAATGAAAATTTTAAATAAAGTTTCACACGTGTCATTGGAAGGTGCATCACTTTCTCCCTTAGCAAATTTGTAGATGATGCCAAGCTGAGTGGTGCAACTGATATGCTTGAAGGAAGGGATGGCATCCAGAAGGACCTTGGCAGGCTTGAGGAGTGGGCAAATGTGAACCTCATGAAGTTCAAAAAGGCTAAGTGCAAGGTTCTGCACATGGATTGGGAAAATCCCAAGCACAAATACAGGTTGGGTGGAGAATGGATTGAGAGCAGCCCTAACGAGAGACTTAAGGATGTTAGTTGACAAGAAGCTCAACATGACCTGGCAATGTGCACTTGAAGTCCAGAAAGCCAACTGCATCATGGGCTGTATCAAAAGAAGTGTGACCAGCAGGTCAAGGGAGGGAGTTCTGCTCCTCTAATCTGCTCTGGTGAGACCCCACTTTGAGCACTGCATCCAGCTCTGGGGCCCCCAACACAAGAAGGGTGGAGACCTTTTGGAGTAAGTCCAGAGAAGGGCCACAAAGATGATCAGAGGGCTGGAGACTTCCAGTACCTAAAGGGGGCCTACGAAAAAGACAGAGGGACTTTTTACAAGGGCATGTTGTGGTAGGACAAAGGGTAATGGCTTTAAAGTGAAAGAGGGTAAGTTTAGATTAAATATTAGGAAGAAATTCTGTGAAGGTGGTGAGGCCCTGACACAGGTTGCTCAGAGAGATGGTACAGGCCCAGTCCTGGAAGCGATCAAGACAAGATTGGATGGGGAGTTGAGCAACCTGGTCTAGTGGAAGGTGTCCCTGCCTATGGTGGGGGGTTGGAACAAAATATTTAAGGTCCCTTCCAACCCAAACCATTCTATGATTCTATGTTCCCCATGCTGTGTGAATTAGTGTATATGCACTTCTGAGAGGCATCTCAGCATACTGATTTTCCAGAAAGGGTTTTGTGGATTTCTCCATAATGATGACTTGTAAGCGCTGCCTTGCTTACATGTAAGATCTTTGGGCATGGCAGCCTACAGTGATTTTTTGGAAACTTTCAGTCAAAAGAAAACATCTAACTGTCAGAAACTTTATAAGTTTTTTTTTCTTTCTTCTTGTTCTTTATTGCTTCTGATATATTGAAAGTTCACTGATGTACATATTTGCTTTTATTCCATCCATATGTTTTCAAGCAATCTTTTTCCCTTTGCAATCTAAGTTTGCAATCTTTTTGTATGAGTGTTATGTTGTATAAAGTATCTGCATTAAGCCTGTGGAGTTATCTTTACTCTTTTTGCAAGAAGAAATGCTCATAACGGACTTATCAAGTAAATAATTGGTGCAATGCCTTAAGAAGAATGTGCAGCAGCTCTACTGCTGAATTCTGGAATATGTGCCTGCTTTCTTGGATGTTTTCGTTCTTCCTGCTTTGAATGTAAAGGGGGAAAACCAGCTTTGCTTCTGATGACAGACTTGTGTGATTGATGCAATTCAGATTAGCTAAATTTGCATTGTTCAGTGAAATTAATGTAGTTTGACAGGATCTTGATTAGGAAGCAATAATTTCTTTTGAAAATCAACAATTGATCACTTTCAGCAGATAGGAATGGTGCCCTTTGTCTTGCATGGTTTGATCTTGTTGGTTCAAGTACTAGTTAAATTCAAAAGTGAAGTGTGAGTGGAATGGGAGAGAGTAGAGTAGCAGGAATATATGTTTATAGTTGACTCCAAAGTCCTCATTCAATTGGGTCTTTATTTTGGGTGGCATTTAAACAAAAAAAGAAAAAGGAGACATTTTGTATTCTGAAGTATGGACTGCAAAAGCAAGCTTTTATTCCAAGACATAGATTATAATCCATGTGCTTCCCTTTCCCCACTGCTTTGTCCCTGTAAAACAAAGCAAAATTTATTAGCATATTATATATTGCCTGTTGCAATGCATTATGGCAGTTTCCATGGCCAGCAATATCATATTAGACACTGCCATCTCCCCCCTTCCCCCCCTGTATTTGGTTTTTCCCACAGAGGTTCTGTATCCCTCGATCCCTTGTTGGCCCACGGTATTTCTCCCCTCCCACGGTAGTCCCCATTGGCTCTGTACCCTTTGCCCGCCAAGGTTCAAATCCTGAGTACCTGTACCATTGGTGTTTTCATGCCTTCCCCGCCCACTCTGTAAGGGGTAAATCTCTCTGTAATGTCCCCTCGGGGCTCCTCTCGTGACTTCGAAGTTTTAGTAAAGTTCCCGCTGTTCCACGAGAGAGTCCCTGTGTCTCGTCTATTCCTCCTTGAGCGCGCCAGCTACGCACGCCCCTGTGAGCCAGCCTCCTTCCCCCCCCCCAGGCAGATGATGCTCGGCGCTAGATCTAGATAGACAGACAGTGTCGCGGCAACTGGCTGCTGAAATAAGACTGCAGTGGACATGAATGTCAGTCTCAGAAGTGAAATTGGAGTTTAATAAATCATAGAATCATAGGATATCCTGAGTTGGAAGAGACCCATGAGGGTCATCTAGTCCAACTCCTGACTCCACCCAGGGCAACCTAAATGTTGAACCAAATATCTAAGAGCATTGTCCAAGCGCTTCTTGAACGCCAACAGGATTGGGGCCATGACCACTTCCTTGGGGAGCTTGTTCCAATGCCTGAGCACCCTCTTTGTGAAGAACTTTTTTGCAAGATCCAATTTGAACTTCTCATGCAGCTTTAAGCCATTCCCTCATGTCCTATCACTGGACGCCAGAGAGAAGAGATCAGCACCTCCCTCTCTGCTCCCCCCACAAGGAAGTTGTAGAGAGCAATGCGATTACCCCTCACTCTCTTTAAGCTGAACAAATCTGCTATCCTCAGCCACTCCTCATAAATCATGCCCTCTAGTTCTTTCACTGGCTTTGTTGCCCTCCAGTGGACATTTTCTAATATTTGTATATCCTTATATTGTGGAGGCCATTACTGCATACAGTACTTGAGGCAAGGCCATACTAATGCTGAACATAGTGGGACAATCACTTCTTTCAACACAGCAGCAGTACAAAAAATCTCATATATAGGTTTGCAAAGTAACTTTTAATCTAGAATGATAATTTGATATGCAGTATGCTATTTAATTTGAATTTGCATTTAGTTGTGCTTAATGTGCCTATGCTCAAAGTCTTGAGGCAAAGTCTAAGTGGTTTTAGGGTTTAATTATTGATAGAAATTCACGGTGGCTTTTTTGTTACCATGCATATTCAACCTTTTTTTTTGTACATCCTGTCACTGTAATAAGAGGGATGTTAATAAGTTATAAGGGGAATCTAGGTGTGTCATTTATACCTTGCTTTTTATTTTTTGTAACTGTGGGATTATGATTGTTATTTGATGTGAAGGAGGTAGTGACACATATGACGGACTGACTAAGAAAATGGTTGGAGTCTGTTGTAGAAATACCTATTTCTTTAAAGAATTCTTGAACTAAAAATTAGGTGTTGCCTTGTGCCAGAATGATTATAATTCTTGAGAGCCTTATTCTGACAGCTTTATCCATGCTGGGGCCTAGCTTCTTGCCTGATAGTCCGATTATCTCCAGGGGCATTGTGGGTAGAGTGAGGGTCCAACTGATTGAAATAGTATGTCCTAGGCTTGTTCAGACTTGAGAATGTCACCTCTCACACTACTGACTGGTTACAGATCAGTATTCCATTATGTGGTCTAAGAAGAAAAAGATTTACATATATGGTTTCTATTCCCATTTTTGCAGAATTGAACTTTGACAGTAATTTAGATCACCAGTGCCAAGGTGACTAGAACCGAAGAAAATGTAACAAATTAGACCAGGTCTGTAGCTTGGACCTAGCAGAGCAATAAAGTTAATAAATTGTAAGGGATGGAAACAATGTATTGGTGTTATTCTTGTCTTCCTCATCTGGATATGGTCTTGATTCAGCTAATGGGCTGAATTTTTTGAACCCACTCCCACATTCATTTTCTAGAGACTATAGGGAAGGTTATATACAGTATATATGTACTCTAGATGAATGCTTTTTTGTAAATCGAAGATCATTTTTCATTCTTATGTAATTTTCTCTGTCAAGGCAAGTTGAATATGGCTCCCTCTAGAGCCCGTCTTCTTTGCAGTCTCTTTGCCTTTTTTCTTTTTCTTTTTTTTTTAATCTATGTTTTAATATGAAGCACAACAGCTCAGCTCGTGTTGTATATGAGTTATCCCCTGCATCACACCATGTTATGCAGGTACTGAACCACTAGGGCAAATTGTAGATGGTCCTTTCTGCTACACTTTGTTGCACTCAGGACTGCACCTCTTTGCATGAATTTAATATTTATTTTCTATAAGGCTGAAAGAAGTACTCAGGCTCACTTAATCTTTCCCTCTTCCCTCTTTTTAACTGAAGAGAAACATCCCCCTTTTAACTTTGCCAAATTATTTAGAAGACTGTAAATTGAAGACATTTATCTTGAAATGTACTATTGGAGCAGACTGTTTATACAAGTGAAAGAAATGGTAGCATAAGAGTATTTGGTCTGGTCTGCAAGGAAAAGATTGTTGGGGTTTTTTAACATATGGAATGTTTGTTCTAATATAAAAAGAACATTGTTTAAGAGGCTCCAATTTGCACATCAGTATTTTAGTGAAGTAGGGACAATGGCATATTTTAAATGGGGAATATGTTTTTTGTTACACTGTTGCTAAAATAAATTTGGTATTAGATTTAGAGCTATGCTGTAACCAGTTTGATGTAGAATATTCCATGCACATGGTAAAGATTTTCTGACCAGAGAGTGCTCATCATGTGAATCCAGAATAAGCTGTTAATATTTATCCATCAGTTGGTGGACGAGTGAGTCGGGAATTAAATTATACACGGCAGAAGATTGGAGAAGAAGCCATGTTTAACCCTCAGCTCATGATTCAGACTCCACATGAAGATGGTGCCAATGTACTAACAATAGAAGCACTTAGACAGCACCTTGACTCTGCTCTTCAGGCCAGCAGAGTAGATGTTTATATGTACAACAGGTAAGGAGAAAAGCAAAACTTTTCTTGATCATCTGTAACAGAAAGTGGACAGATATTTCCTTGCATATATTTTTAATGGATGGCACTTCAGAACCTTTCCATTAGAACTGTTTTGATTTGAATGTCACTAATTACCGATGCTTCAAATTGTGTCATGATAGCAGTGACCAGATGACTTTTTAATGAATAAAATGGTGTAAGAGGTATTGGATGAGAGTCTAAAAATGTACCCTTATGAGCAGTGCTACAGTGTATAGCATTTTTCTAGGTAAAGGAGTGATAACTGTGCTCTTAAAAATGGGACTTTACTGATGGGATTTCTAGCAATGAAAAGCCTTCCAATAGTTTGGGTTTTAAAGAGAAAATGAAAATGGAAGAGAAATGCCAGTGGGTAGAATTGATGGGCTATTTAATAACATAGTAATAGCAACATAATAACAATCGAATGATTTCTTTTCTCCTACATGCATGAGTCAGAGCTAGTCTGAGCTTGAAGCTGACTTCTCTTGTGTCACCAAGTGCTATCTTAATTCACAAGTGGGCTCACAGAAAGCCACATTTCTGTCCCTATTAGTTGTGTAAACTAGCTTATTAATCCAAAAGTAGCTCCATTATTTTAATGACTTTTACAGAGACTGGCATAAATTGAATAACTATTTTGAGTTATATCTACAAAAAGAAAGACCTTTTGTATTTTGTTAAGCTGTGGTATATCTACATTGACTAAAATTTCTTTCTCGGTGATTCACTACTTGAGGCCACCATGTCTATATAACTTCCAATTTTAATGTATGTTACATTCAAAAAAATAACTTTTCAGTAATTGTTAAAGAAAAAACCTTGTTCTTTATTTCAGAAAATGGAAACTGGAACACTTATGTTATAAATCAGGAGAACTCATCACAGAAGCAGGGTACATGGACCAGGTAGGCATAACAGGCATTTGATTATAAGCACTTTATATTTTCATGATTCAGTTTGTGTTTAGATTATATTGTAGTCTAATTGTGGTTTTTTCCCTTTTCTGACCTTGGCAGATCATAGAATATCTTTATCCTTGTTTAATCATCACTCCTTTGGACTGCTTCTGGGAGGGAGCAAAGCTACAGTCAGGAACTGCCTATCTATTGTAAGCATGCTGTTTTTATAACTTTCCAGTTCATAGTTTTAATAGTAAAATGATGCATGATTTTGAGTTGTATCACAATGCTTATTCAGATTCTGGTTTAACCAAAAAATAATAATTAAAAATAATTGTATAGGGTTTGTGTGGCCAAGTGTTGGTAGCAGGGGGATTACAAGGGTGGCTTCTGTGAGAAGCTGCCAGAAGCTTTCTCCATGTCCAGCAGAGCCAATCCCTGGTGGCTCCAAGACGGATGTGCCGCTGGTCAAGGCTGGGCCAATTAGAAATGGTGGTAATGCCTCTGTGATAACATATTTAAGAAGAAGAAAAATCAGTTCTTGCACAGTGGTAATTGCAGCCAGAGAAGAGTGGGGTGAGAATGTGCAGAAGGAACAAACCTGCAGGCACCAAGGTCAGTGGAGAAGGAGGGGCAGGAGGCACTCCAGACAACAGAGCTGAGATTCCCATGCTGCCTGTGGTAAAGACCATAGTGAGGCAGCTGTGCCCCTGCAGCCCATGGAGGAACATGGGGATGCAGAGATCCATCTGCAGACCCTGGAGGAGCCCACATTGGAGCAGGTGGATGCCTGAAAGGAGGCTGTGACCCTGTGGGAAGCCCATGCTGGAACAGGGTCCTGGCAGGGACCTGCAGACTCATAGACAGAGGAGCCCACGCTGAAGCAGATTTCCTGGTAGGACTTGTAACCCCATGGGAGACCCACACTGGAGCCTGAAGGACTGACCCCATGGAAGAGTGACCCATGTTGCAGCAGTTCATGGAGATCTGTTTCCTGTGGGATGGACTCATGCTGGAGACTTTCGTGGAGAACTGTTTCCCGTGGGAAGGACCCCACGGTGGAGCAGGGGAATGACTCCTCTCTCTGAGCAGTGGCAGCAACGTGTGATGAACTGACCATAACCCTCATTCCCTGTCTCCCTTGCGCCGCTGGGGGAGGAGGAGGTAGAGCTGGGAAGGAGGGAGAGGTGGAGGGAAGGTGTTTTTAAGGTCTTATTTTACTTCTCATTTTCCTGCTCTGATTTTGTTGTTAATAAATTCAATTCATATCTCTAATTTGTGTCTGTTTTACCCGTGGCAGTATTTGGTGAGTGATCTTTCCCAGTCCTTATCTCAGCCCATGAACCCTTCATTATATTTTCTCTCCCCTGTCCAGCTGTGGAGGGGAGTGATAGAGAGGCATTGGTGTGTTACTGGCATTCAGCCAGGGTCAACTAACTACAATAATAATATAAACTGTAGTGTCTTTGCAGAAAATGTGCATGGATTTTTTTTAACTTAACAAATATTTTTTATTTTTTAAAAGATTATTTGTATGCATCAATTTAAGTCCTGTGTTGTTATTTTTCTTGTTTTGCTGGGATGCAAAAGGAAATATAAATTCTGAATTCAAGCTTTTTTAAATGTATGCTTTTTTGGACATAACCTTTTTCCTTCTTTTTTTTTTCTTTCCCCCCCAAACTACAAAATATTGGCTGGGAATTAATTTTATTTCTAAGAAAATTTAGGTATCTTGGTTAAATACTGAAGTCTTCCTAAGGAATAAAACTCAAATCCTTTGCTTATGAGATCATTAAAGAAAGCAAATATAAGTGTGATATTGTATGTCCTGGATCATTCAAAGAGTTAACTGTTATTCTGTGCAGGCGTTTTCTGTTATTTATGCAAGAGTTAACATTTGAGTTACTGTTTCTGTCGTGGTTTGCATGTGTCTGTGAAAGCAATTTGCAATGGCTATCTCCTAAGGTTTAGTGTACAGTTTTAGATGGGGAAATAAGGGGGGGGTTTTGCATTTTCTGGTTGGGAGATTTCAAATAAAGAATTAAGCCAGTTTAAGCAAATACACTGTGGTTTGAATCACAGAATAAGGCAGCCAAAAGCCTTTGTAGTCTGTCAACATCACAAATTCAAAAGTGGAGGGTGGGAGATGTGACAGTAATAGTGATGACAGCCATGGTAGCAGGAAAGGTTGATGGTTGATAGTCAAGCAGCCAGGGCATTTGCAGGAGCACAGAATTGTCATAGATAAAAAAAGACCAGCTATGTTGATTGATTACATTTGGAAGATAATTATTAGACTAGCAAAAAGTACTCTGATTATGTGAAAGGATTTCTTTCCTCAGCCTCCTCCCTTTTTCCCCCTCTCACCTTCCTCCAAATTCTTTGAAGCAGCAGTTGGCTGCTTTTTTGTTATTTAGGTGCTTGATGGTTTGTTTTATTTGGTTTATAAATGAAATTATTTTTAACATGGGAATATTCCCTTTCATACAGTAAATTGGTATGTAAGTACTATTTTTGTAAAAATCACCACAGAGCTACAAGAAAAGTATGTATAAACAATTATAATTAAAACATGCATTTCATTTTATGAAATGACCTTACCAGAAAGGGTTATAGCTTGTAACAGAAAACAACTTTAACATCTGTAAAAATACAAATTAAAAAATTATGTTTCAGTACTTATTTTGTCTCATTTTTTGTTGTTTTCCCCTGATTTTTTAAATAGAGGGAAACCTCCTGTGCAGTGGATCAACTTTGACCCCTTAGAATTCTTAAAAGAGTTAAAAAAAATAAATTACCAAGTGGAGGGCTGGGAAGAAATGATGAAAAAAGCAGAGGTTGGTCATGGTTATATGGATCGACCTTGTCTGAATCCTGCTGATCCTGATTGCCCAATCACAGCTCCCAACAAAAATTCCACCAAAGTAAGTTTCCTTACCTTTGTGTAAATCTTTTCAAGGGAGGCTCTGTATGTGTGGTGAGAGAAAAGAGTACAATTCCCTTCCAAGTAATATATATTTTATGTTCTTCAGTGATTTAATTATTTGGTTTCTATTATATACCTTTAGCCCAGGGTAGCTAACTTTCCTTCAGCCTGTGATGCAATATTAGTCACACATATTTAGAGTGAAATTCTCAGCTACTGGCTAGGTGTGGCAATATGGACACATTATTTCAGCAGTCAACATGCCTCAGGCAGACACAGTTACTCCTGGAATACAGCTACTGCTGTACACTGACACTGTGCAGCAAAGACTTCCTTCAAGTAGGGCCAGTTTTGTTGATCCAACTTTATATATCCGTTTCTCAGTCACTTCAGCTTTGGAGAAGTCGCTATGTGGTGAACAAGTATCAGGCTAGTTTGTCTATTCCTGTTTGTTGAACACATTTCTCTTTGTAGACTTCCTAGATGATCTTCAATATCTGCTATTTCAGTGCACTAGGTGTTGAGTTAGGATTTGTCTCAAGTTGTGCAACTGATTAATTGCTTCTTAAAAACTTTTTTCTAGCCTCTTGATGTGGCTCTTGTTTTGAGTGGTGGATGCTATGGACTGTCAAGAAAATACATGCATTGGCAGGAGGAACTGATTATAGGTGGTACAGTCAAGAACAGTTCTGGTAAACTTGTCAGGTAAGCAAACAAATGTTTACAGAATAATTTTTAATTTTTCTTTGTTAGAGTTTGGGGGTTTTGTGGCAGGGGGACAGATCATGCAAAATCAACTGTCTTTCAAAGTCTGTGAATGATGTATATTATGAACCCTGGTATAGGAGGACATCCCTGATGAGGACAGAATTTAAAAGAGTGATTATTAAACAGCTGTTTAAATTTCAGGAGGTGTCATTGGTACCTACTTCAAACCTAAAAATGATAGTGTACATTTCTCAGAAATAATTTTTTCCTGTCAACTTTGTTGTTTAAAGTGTATGTATAAAGCATTGAACAGTATTTAAAGTAATGAACAACTTTGTGTTTTTGAAATATGATCAAAGGGAAAAAAAGGGGAAATATAACTTTAGTAATGTGCCCACTCAATTGACTTTTATCAGAAAACCCAAATCTCCATTGAACTGTTTGTTTAAGGTCAATACAGAGAAAAGTATATTCTTTATGTCACTGTATCTTGAATACATTTTTGACCGACAAAATAAAACCCTTTGTTTCAGACTTCTTGAAGAAGTCATGGAACACTGGACTTTGGGGGGGAAACCCCTTGAAATAGAACTGTGTTTAAAAAAAGGACATATAAAACCATTATTTAGATGTATACACTGAATCCAAATTTATATTAAACTAAAAGAAGTATAATTCTTGCATATTTAATACAGATAATTCTTACTAGATCTTTTTATATGGGTTTTTATGGCTTTTTTCATTGACATTAAATACTGAAAATGTATTTAGTGTTTTCTAAAAAATAGCCAAAGTATTTATTCTTGGTGAAAAATGAAATAATTCCTTAAGCTTCTGAAATTTTTAGATACAGTTACATACTGTGTAAATTTAAAATTGACAATTATTGTCTTTTGTGTATTGTTTGCTGCTTGTCAGATGTCAGGAGTTCAGTCTGGCATTTCTCTCCAAGGTATGAAAAAGACCAAGGTCTTCAAATGACAAATTGCCAACAGCATTTGCAAGATCTTATAGGAATAACTGTTCCTGTGTGTCGGCATATGGATGCAAGACTCATAAGCTGAGAGCAAAATGAATCTGTTTATTGCAGAGTTAGTACTTATACACTTAGTGTGAGAATCTCTGTTCAGTCCTTCGCACGCAACCCGGTTGCAGTCCTGTAATAAATCTGTCGGCCTGACAGTTTGTTAGTTTCCTCAAGGTTTGCAGGCTTCGAAGAAAACAGGATGCCTTTCCTGTTCTCAGATAGTGTGTAATCTTACTTTCTTCCATGTTTCCCAGGAATTTTCTGCAGTGTCAGGCTTGTTTCTTTCTCACACCTGTGTCCTTCTCATAGCAATCTGTCAGTCATGATCGTTAAAAGTGATTTGTAGGGTTCCATTCTTTGCTCCTGAAATTGATCCTATTGAAAATAACGGCAAAATACTCACTAAATTTAGTGAAATATAGACTTAGCATCAGTACTATATAGACTAGTACAGCTTCACCAGATACATGGTAGAATAATTATACTCTGTTCAATTTTAATATCAACACGTGGCCTATAAGATCAAGAATTTGTGCAAGCTCCTATTAGGCTCTCATTTGAGCCTTTATACAGTGAAAAAACATTTCTTGAAAATGTTTATTTTAATGCCTCTTTCTCCTCTCTCTTCTCTCCCTGTTACAGTGCCCAGGCTTTGCAAACCATGTTTCAGTTAATGACTCCTAAGCAAATGTATGAGCACTTCAAGGGGCATGAATATGTTTCACATATCAACTGGAGTGAGGACAAGGCAGCAGCAATTCTGGAAGCCTGGCAGCGGATGTATGTGGAGGTAAAACAGACAGTAACCTAGATGTCTTGCTATATAACTTTACTAAGATCCACTGCCTTTAGTTGTGGCTTTTTATAATATTTTCTCAAGGAAAATCCTTAAACTAAAACTGTGTGTTGTACCCTGGTTTTAAAACAATCCTTATGCTGTAACAAACTATTTTAAAAGACTGATTTTTTTTTTTTTTTTTTTTATTAAGAAGCTGCTTGCTTACATATGAGAAGTTATGAAGGTTTTACTGTGTGCTGGACCTTGGATTAAAGGCAAAACTCATCTCATACAACAGCAAATCAATGACAGTTATGGAAAGAAGAATGTTTTGAATGAGCTGTGAATACAGTGGCCTTTAATGAAAATGCAAATTCTTGTTTGATAATCAGTAGCTTGCAGGAAATAATTACCAAAAATATTTATTTCATGTAGCCTCAGTGAAATCTCTGTTATAGAGTGTGTGCTTTTAATAGGAACATTAAGGCAATCATAGTTGATTTCAGATATGTGCTGTAGAAGGTGATAATGGGCTTTTTTCTTAGCCACACTAAGTTTTATTTTTTTTTATGTAGGTTGTTCATCAAAGTGTTGCACAAAACTCTACTCAAAAGGTGCTTTCCTTTACTACAACTACCCTGGATGATATTCTAAAGTCATTTTCCGATGTCAGTGTTATCAGAGTAGCTAGTGGCTACTTACTAATGGTAAGAAATTAAATTCTATTTATTTAATTGACTCCAGTAGTATACCAGGGCTCAAATGGCTGCCTTCTTGTTACCAGTCCAGAACATTTTCATTATACTTTAAATACTTTAAATTGCAGTTTGTAAACATTTGCCTCGGGGTTGTCACCTATTCCTCTGTGTAACATATCTGATATGTCTGTTCTGTTTAAAAACACTTGTAAGCTATGTATGTTGTTGGGGAAGATAGCCAGTAGAGAAGGATCCATTCTAATCAAATCCTTCCTTTGCTTTCAGCTTGCCTATGCCTGTTTAACAATGCTGCGGTGGGACTGTGCAAAGTCTCAGGGTGCTGTGGGGCTGGCAGGAATCTTCTTGGTTGCTCTCTCAGTGGCTGCAGGACTGGGTCTGTGCTCATTGATTGGAATTTCCTTTAATGCTGCCACAACTCAGGTATTAAGGAGCCAAAAGTCTGCTGCTAAATTACAAGAATTTTGTTAGTAAATAAACACATCTGAATCAATATTTGAAGAAAAACATAAGCTGAGAAAGATACAAGTAAAAATAGAAAAATCAAAATACTTTCTCCTATCTAGTAGCTTGCACTGTGAGAAATTAAGAGAACATGCTGCCAAATGATTTTAAGAAAAAGGCAGATATCCTGCAGTTTGTTTAATTATGTAGATTCTAGGATATTTGTTTTTCTGTGTCTCAATATGAGTGCAAGCATCCAGTTGTACACAAAAAGCTGCAAGTTTTGCCCTTACATCCGAATATATCAGGATGTTCAATTCCTGATAATATTTTGAAAATAACTTGAAATATTATCTGTTATTCTTTGCCTACCAAAAACTTGAATTAGTTTTAGTGAGGTTTTGTACATGTAAATGGTATACTGCAAGTTTCTCATCAATTTTTCAGAATAAAAGTTAATAGCTGTATTGCATTATATTGATTTTCATTTTAGCCTTGGAGTTCTGTTCAGAATGAAGTGCAAAAGTTATTTTGATTAGCTGGCTAATGACTAGCTTAATGGTAAATCATAAGAATAATATTCTTGGTTTTTTTGCTTGTTTTGTTTCTTTCCCAAGGTTTTGCCTTTTCTTGCTCTTGGAGTTGGTGTAGATGATATATTCCTTCTGGTACATGCATTTAGTGAAACAGGGCAGAATAAGAGAATTCCATTTGAGGTAATGAAAAAATGGGGTGTTGGGGGACAATAAAAGAATAAAGTAAAAGAAAAAGCCTTGTAGAGGAAAATATACCTAGAATTAGTTAGTAATGATTTTTTAGAAAATCTTTTGTTCTAGAGATCTTTGTCCTAGGGCCTGGTGTTTTTTCCTTTTATTTATAATTAACCATGACATTCACATATTCACATTATGAAATCTGAGATCCTCCTCACTTTTATAATCTTTTCCTTTTATTGACATTTTTATTGTCAGTCCAGAGTTTTATATCCAAAGTACAAATCATTTAAAAGCAATATATATTTGTCAGTTTTGTTTTGTACAAGCAATGTCTTCCATGTGCTCTTTCCAGTTGGTTTGGCATGCAGGCAATGAAAACTCATTGTGCTATAACCTTCATATGCTTCGAAATAACCTACTGCATTGGGAAAGGGTCCTGTGTTTAATTCTCTCTTGCTTTTGTGTGGTTCCTGGGATTCTGTTTGTTGGGTTTTTTTCTTACATGCTTCTTTAAGACATTATGTATCTACACTGTTAATGCACGTTTATTTTCAATGAAAAATGTTAAGAACAGCAAGTGACTGCACTGATACAAAACACATCCTACTTAATTGATGTATTTGATATAATATCAGTATCCATTTAGCTTTGACTTTTAAAGCCAGTGTCATCTTTGATAATGTTTGCTACCCTCAAAAAATGTAAGCACTTAATACATTATCTGCTTTTCTTCTGGACAGTGTACTTAGTATATGCATACTTTTATTCAGAATTTCCTTGTAATAGTTTTCACTCTTACCATGTTATATCTGTAGGATGATCCCTTCATTTGCAGGACATTACCTTATTCATTTGACATTGTTTTGCAGGACAGAACAGGTGAATGTTTGAAGCGAACAGGAGCAAGTGTAACCCTTACATCTATCAGCAATGTTACTGCTTTTTTTATGGCTGCCTTAATCCCTATTCCTGCTTTACGAGCATTTTCACTACAAGTAAGTTTTAATGTTGTTTTGTTAGCTCTTGTAGATAGTGTCATTGTGGAAATGAATGATAACGTTAAAGACCGTGTTCAGTGCTTCTGCAGTTCGCTCAAACAATATGGGATCACTGTTTACTATAGTTCTTCATGATAACCAACTGCTTTCTCCTCTTGATTCTACTCCTTCCATTTCTCATGCCTTGAGTCTTTCACATCCTGTTCATGGGTGAAAGAATATCCTGCCCCATCCCAACTAAGTTGAGTGCAAAAACCAAGAAGCATGCAACTAAGCAGAAACAAGTCTCTGGCAAGATTTGGATTCTTAAGGCAGTCTAGACCAGTACCCTGTACTCTAGTTTACGCCATCACATTCCTAAGTAGAAATTTAATCCTTTCATTGAGGTTTGTCCAATTTGCTGCTCTTACAAACCATGACCTAAGTTCAATGACAGCAGCAAAAATGCATTTGCCACATTAATAATTACTGCAGCAGTTTGTACTGACTTGTTCCCAATGTAATTTTAGCAAAATATTGGAGAAAAATTCATCAAGAATTTTCTGTTCTGTTCTGTTTTGAGAGAAAATGTGATTTTTCTGTGCTGAAGCGTGTATTTCCTGACACAGCTGGTAAGTGAGCCTACCAGGGCAAGTGCCTCACTGGACCTGCTGTTTATAAACAGAGAAGGGCTGGTGGGAGATGTGGTGGTCAAAAGCTGTCTTGGTGTCTTGGTTTGAAAGATAGGTGTCTGCCAAGGAAGGCGGGAACCTCCCTTGGAATAGAAAATGTGACCCCCCCTTCCCTCCAAATTATTATAACTTTGAAATTAAGGGGCTTTCAGGCAAAGATATGGGGAAAGGAATAACAGTTCTTTACTAGTATGTATATGTATAACAAGGCAAACAAACAACAACAACAACGGCAGCAACAACAACCAAAACCAGAAACCCAGTAACAGCCTTCTCTCAGCTGTCAAGCACCTTCCCCTTTGGTGTAGTTACGGTCACAGCCGGCAGGGGTGTTTTTGGTG
>VZRQ01007972.1:61673-89809 GCA_013397975.1 Machaerirhynchus nigripectus | reverse complement strand
CGCGGCCCCTCGGCTGCCCCCGAGGTGAGCGCAGGGCTGCTGCACACCCCACGCTCGGGTGGGAGTGGGAGTGGGAGCGGGGGGTTCCCCTCCGCCCTCAGGGAACGCGGGGTTTGCTGCTGCTTGGAGCCAGCCCGGCGTTCCCCCCGGTTCTGAGCTGTTGTCTCCCGGCCCTCTCCGTGCGCAGGGTTCTACTGCCCCGGCCGCACTGCTGCCCCTCTGCCGTGCCCCGAGGGGACGCTGAACCCCTCGGAGGGGGCACTGGCGCCCACGGCCTGCAGGCAGTGCCCCGTGGGGAGGTACTGCAGGGGAGAGGCCAACTGGGAGCCTGATGGTGAGTTTGGGTAAGAACAGAGCTGCCCCAGCACCGGGGCTGGAGACTGGGCTGGAGGATGTGGGGAAATGGGAAACATCTCCGTGAGCAGGGTAAAGGCTGTTTCAGGACACCGTGTGTCTGGGCTTATCAGCCTCTTCTTTTTCTCTGTTTCATTCTTCTCAACGAGCATTTATTTTTTCTGTTACTGCACTGCTTTTCCTTCTCTCCCTTTTTCCTGCTTTCTCTTCCTTTAACACTTTTATCACTGCTCTTTCTGTCCTCCTAAATCCTCCTCCTCCTCCCATTTATGCACACAGTAATTGTGCCTGGGCCAAAACTCCAGGGCTGGATGCCTGGAAAGAAGAGGGACAGAACTCTTCCCACAGGAAACAAAACGTAGGGAAGCAGTTAGAGAGGAGATAAGGTGAGCAAACACCAGGTGAGGTCAGAGCAAGTAAAGAAAGGGATGGAGGCCAAGGGTTAATGAGAAGAAGGAAAGGCAAAGCAAAGGTGACCAGCCCAGGCTATCAGCAGTGATAATCCAGGACAAGGATGGGCTTTGGCCTCTCTCCAGAGTTATCTGCTGTTTGTGAGGGTTTGAGGAGGTGCTGCGGGCGGTGGCTGCCTGCCTCTGTGTTGCTCAGGTCTGTGCTCGGCCGGGTACTTCTGCGAAGGGGGAGCCACCGATGCCACCCCACGTGGGACACCCCGGTTCCCTCTCAGCGGGCCCTGCCCTCTGGGGCACTACTGTCCAGAGGGAACTCCTTTCCCAGTTGCCTGCCCAGTTGGGACCCTCAACAACGCCACTGGTGAGTGTGCCTTCACCCACGGGTTTGTCCTGTGGTGGCTTCAGTGGTGACCAGCTGCCCCTAAGGTCAGTGGCCACGTGTTCCAGTGGTGGTGGCCACATGTCACCAGTTTGAACAAGTGCTGCTGATGCTGGGAGTGCACTGGGTGTTCCCCCATCTCCTGTGTCCCTCGGTGTTTGTGTCCCCTCAGGAGGTGACTCCCAGGCCAGCTGTGTGCCCTGCTACCCCGGGGCTTTCTGTGCCAGCGCTGGGCTGAGCTCTCCCACAGGACCTTGTTCTGAGGGGTTTTACTGCCCAGCAAACTTCAGCTCCGTCAGCCCCACGGCGTTCCTGTGCCCCAAGGTACTGCTGAGGGGTGGAACAGGGAGCTCTCAGCTCTGGGCAGTGGCAAAGGGTCACCCACAGCTGGCAGAAACACCGGTTACATCCCCACGGAGGTTTGGGTGATTCTGGGATTTATACAGCCCCAAAGTTCGGCACTGAAATCCTCTCCCGGCTCTGTCCCCGCCAGGGTCACTTCTGTGGGTCAGGGACAGCCCTCCCGAGGCCGTGCCCTGCCGGGCAGTACCAGCCAGCCACGGGCTCTGCCTCCTGCATCCCATGCCAGAGAGGGTTCTACTGCCAGGAGCCGGTGGCAGGGGACGCCAGGCGCTGCCCACCTCATTCCTACTGTCCCACAGGTACTCTGGCACTTGCCAAGGGCTCGGGTGTTGTGTGCCTGCCTGTGACCCCAGGCGTGGGCAGCCTTGTGTGTCTCCCTCAGGCCAGGAGGTGGCAATGAGCCGGTGTGGCACGGTGGCCACCTGAGAGTCACTTGTTACAGCTCGAGAGCCTTGTCAGACCACGACACTCATACTGAGGTTTGTTGTTGTCTCTGTGGTCTCCCTTTTAGGGACACGAGTTCCTCTCGCCTGTCCTGAAGGCACCTTCACTCCTGAAAACGTGACTGGCCTCTGGAATGAGAGGGAATGCCTGCCTTGCCTGCCTGGCCACTACTGCAGGTTAGGATTCAGTTCAGCCTGGCATCATGCCCGTTTCTCTGGAGCAGTTTGGCATCCTTGTTTCATGCTGGTGAAGTTCTTCCCGGGTGCTCTACTGCATTTCTGTCACTCAGTGAAAAGAAACATAAACTTAGACACAGGGTTGGGCACGGGGGCATTGGATCTGTGCATTTGGGGAGGCAAAAACAGTCTGGCGTCATTGTTGTGGTACAAAGAAGCACCTGAAAGAGGCAGTGGGTGGCATTTATGAAATCATGGGAGTAAAGCAGAAAGTCCAGCCCAGTGACAGTCACCCACAATTTCATCTACAGCAATTTGCCATGTTCATGGGATTTGAGCTGGCTCACTTTAGTCATCTACGTGTTTTTATAATTGGAAAAATGTGTCTATTTTCTCTCTCATCTCAGAAATTATTGCAAACTTTGCAGTATCCACTCTGTCAATACTTGCTCTGCTTTTGCACCAAAGCAGCAGCAGCAGCAGCAGCTCAGAGTGCACCAACTGTTGTTTTTCCTCCCCGCTCCAGGCACGGAAGGCTGGAGGGGAAATGTGCTGCCGGATATTTCTGCCTGGCTGGGAGCTCTCAGGCTGCTCCCCAAGGCCTCCCCTTCTCCTGGCGCTTCCTGGCCGGGTGCCGCTGGGGCCAGGTGTGTGCAGGGCTGTGTCCTGCAGGTAGGTGAGGATCCCGGCCGTGCTTACAGTGCAGAGTATTGCCTCGCTGCTCACCAAGTGGAGAAAACCTTATCTTGCATTATACAGTGCATTATCTAGAATTAAAATTACCATTTCCTCATCGATTTCCTCGCTTTTGCACCTTCTGAGCCAAAGTGTGCCGGGCCAAAAGGGCCAGCTGGAATTTAGGGTGCTGAGCTGCCAGTCCAGAAGAGTTTGAAGGCTCCTGGCGTGGCCTCCGAACAGCTGTGTGAAAGTTCATCCCACAGCAGCAGCAGGCTCTGGCTCGGTCTTTTTTGCCACTGGAGGATTTGAATGTTTTACTTTTACCTCCTTCCCGCCCCCTTCTGTAGGTTTCTACTGCCTGGAGGGGTCTGAGGTGCCCACACCGTGTCCTGCCAACACTCTCAGAGCTCTTCCAGGGGCTGGGAAGAGGGAGGATTGCCTGCCCTGCCCACCGGGCCGCTGGTGCAAAGCAGGTTGGGGGCAAAATGCTGAGGGGAGAGGGGATGGGAGCTGCTTTTCTGCAGAGTTTTGTGTATCCCTGATTTCTCAATCACAGCCCCATTTTCCCCCATTCCAGCCCTGTTTTTCCCCATTTTCCCAGTTTTTCACCCCTCCCAGCCCCTTTTATCCCATTTTTTGCAATCTCAGCCCCATTTCCCCTCATTCCAGCCCAATTTTCCCAAAATTTCCCCCATTCTGACCCATTTTTCCTACATTTCCCCCCTCCCAGCCCCTTTTTCTCTCGTTTTCCCCATTCCAGCCCCATTTTCCCCATTCCACCCCTGTTTTCCCCACATTTCCCCCCATCCCATCCCCTTTTTCTCCCTTTTCTCCCAATCCCATCCCGTTCCCCACCACTCCAGCCCCATTTTCCCCCATCCCAGAGGATGGCTTGGGTGTCAGATGTGGGACTGTGGGACAGTCCTGGCAGCGAGGGGCTCTGCAGAGAAAAGAGGCATGGAACTGCTGGCCCCGTGGTATCCCTGTGTGCCGCTGGCAGGAGAGGGGCTGGGATGGTGGAGCTGGAGGGTGCAGGAGGACACAGAGCAAAGGTGTTCCAGTGGCACCGGAGGCACCCCTTGAAGCCTCCCATTCTGTTTTTCAGGGGACTCGGAGGCCCATCCCTGCCCTTTGGGACACTACTGCTTTGGGAGCAATGGCAGTGACCACAGCAGTGTCCTGGCCCCTCAGGAGTGCCCTCCACAGACGTTCCGTGGGCACCCGGGAGCCCGGAGCCTGGCGGAGTGCCAGCCCTGCCCGCCGGGCTATCACTGCCCCTTATCAGGCGAGCGCCAGGGGAAAGCCAGCTCTTTCCCCCGCCTCTGGGTGACAAAATTCCTGCCCTCTCACGCCTCTAGGTGACGAAATTCCCTCCCTTTCCCACCTCTGGGTCACAAAATTCCCTTCCTTTCCCACCTCTGGGTGACAAAATTCCTCCCTCTCATGCCTCTAGGTGACAAAATTCCTGACCTTTCCCACCTCTGGGTGACAAAATTCCTGCCCTCTCACGCCTCTAGGTGACGAAATTCCTGACCTTTCCCACCTCTGGGTGACAAAATTCCCTCCCTTTCCCACTTCTGGGTGACAAAATTCCCTCCCTCTCCCACTTCTGGGTGAAAAAATTCCCTCCCTTTCCCCCCTCTGGGTGACAAAATTCCCCAAGATGAGATAGGGAAAGGGAGAGAATTCCTGCTCACAGCGACCTAAGAGCCTTTCTCCGAAATTCCCCCTGGCCACCCAGCCTCCCTTTCCTCACCCCCTTCTCTCCCCCACAGGCCTGACCGGGTTTGAGGATTATCCCTGCCCCCCTGGATACTGGTGCCCTGGCAAAGGGGACACTTTCCTCTGTCCAGCTGGCACGTTCAGGATCCAGCCTGGTGCAAAGTCCTTGGAAGAGTGTGATCCCTGCTCGCCTGGATACTACTGCCCGGACCCAGCTCAGACAGGGCTGCCCAACACCCAGGGAATACCTTGCAAACCTGGCTATGAGTGCCCAGCAGGTGATGGGACCTTTGTTTTCCTTATTTCCAGCCATCTCTGAGCGTGGATGATGGATCAGCAGGGATTTAGCAGTGGCTCTTGTCCCATTCTCCCAGGACATGATCCCTCTCAGCCTCCCCTGCTTTTGTTCAGCTGAGGTTGCCAAAGTGGTCTGAGCTTAGAGAAGGAGGAGATATTTTCATGCAGGGCTGGGCATTGAGGTGTCAGCATTCCATGCTGGATAATAAACTGGTTCCCAACAGTTCTGTGCCCTCTTGGGAGCAGTAGGAAAAGCAGAGAGTTTATGGAAAAGCCTCCTTCTCTCTGCCTCCCAAACACAGATTCTCCTGCTCTGGGAATGTCACATAGACGCTGTCCCCCCGTTTCTCCCCCAGGGTCAGTAAATCCCAAGCCCTGCAGGCCTGGCTTTTACTGTGGTGCTGGGACAGGAGAGCCTCCCCTGTGTCCTGCTGGGTACCACTGTCCCGAGGGATCCTGGACTTACAACAGCCCCGAGCAGCTGTGAGTACCTGGGGCTGGTACAGCCCGCCTCCAGCTCCTAAAAATGCCTGAATGTTGGGGATTGTGCCTGGGATCCAACCTAAACCACGGCCTTTGTGCATTGTGCAAAAGCAAGGGAATCTTTGTGGCTGCTGTCACAGAGTTGGTGACTGAATTGGGGAATTTATGGTTTCTGCTTAGGTTGGAACCGGATGAGAACCACTTTTAATTTTGCCTTGTGTTTTCACTGATCACTGAATCCAGAAATCACTTTCAGAGATTTTCTTCCCTTTCCCTGCCCTGTTTTTCCTCCCAGGTGTGTGTTCCCATACTACTGCCCCCCGGGCAGTGCCCGCCCCGTGCCCTGCGAAGGAGGGCACATGGCCCTCAGCCTGCCTGGCCTGAGGGGCTCAGCTGAGAAATCCTGCAGGGTTTGTGCTGCAGGCACCTTCCGCAGCGACCCCCTGATCTCAGCGCCCTGCCAGCCCTGCCCCGCTGGCTTCACCTGCCCACCAGGTAAATTCAGCTGCCACGGGGGAGTGGGGCAAGAAATAGCAGCTTCAATTGGAAGCAGAGGGTTTGGAGTTCTGTGTGGGCAAAGCTCTCAATCCTCTGCAGTTATAAAACCCTGGTGTGGGCTGTCACGTGGGTTTGCCACTGGATTTAGCCGGTGGAAGAGCTGGGAGAAAGAAAAACCGAGATTTCTATTTAAATATGAATTAGATTGGAAAATGCTGATCCGTACACGTGTGCACTTATATAGACTTGTGTCTATATATAAAGAGACGTGTGTAGATGTGTCACTGGGACAAGGGAGTGCTCTCTGCCTCTCTCTCAGCACTGCTGGGGTCCCTAATGCCACCCCTTCCTCCAGGCACTGACAGCTACCACCAGCAGCCCTGTCCCCGAGGCCATTACTGCCCTGCCCTGTCCCCTGCCCCGCTGCCCTGTCCCCCGGGCACCCACGGGAGCAGCCCCTTCGCCAAGCACCCGGGGGACTGCCAGGCCTGTCCTGCTGGCACCTTCAACCACCTCCCCGCCCAGGCTGCCTGCTTCCCCTGTGGCAGCTCTTCTTCCTCTCAGCCGGGTGAGTTTTGGTGTGTGACTGAATTTTCCCCTCTGCTGAGGTGTTTGCTGATGTTCCACCAAGCCCTGGGATCCTCCTGGGGCTGGGGGTGCTGGCCATGCCCAGCTGCTCTTCCTCTGTCCCACCCAGGAGGAGGATTCCATTGTCAAAGCTTTTTTCCCTTCTTGCACTGTTATCCAAGGGGATTTATATCCTTAGAGGAAGAAAGAGCAGAGCAGCTCTGCTCTAATTCTTTCTCTATCATTGCTTTGAAAGTGGTGGAGTTTCACCAGGATTATTTTAGCCATGATTTGGGGGGTTTGTGTTAAATCTAGGTGAGCTTTTGGGCCAAAATTGGGCACTGAGGGCACGATAAAGTGGGATGAGGCTGGAAACTGGGAAAGTAAAGAGTGCCTATTCCTTGCCCAGTGTAACTGCAGCACTGCCCCAGTGTTTCAAATCAGGTGGATATGAGGCTGTTGAGGCACGAGAGAGGGGCTTGGCAGCCTTGCCTGGCTGGGTCCCTGCCCTCTCCAGGGGCTTAACCTACGAATTAATGGGGGGCTTGTCAAAACCCTGCTGCCAAGGAGCAGCTGGGCCTCCTGCATCTCTGGCTAAATGGGTGCTGCAGGAGATGCTCCAACGCTGTGCTGGTGCAGCAGAGGCAGGCTGGCCCCAGCTGGCTGTCCAGTGGCTCAGCTCTGCCCTGGAAGAGGGGCACAGGCTCCAGCAGTGCCACCGAAATGAGCAGTGGGATTTGACAAAGAGCGCTGAGCACGGGAGCTGCTCCTTTCCAGCCAGCACGGATGTTCCAGGCTGTTTCCCCACCCTAAATCCAACCTTTCTCCCAGGTGCCACCAGCTGTACTTGCCATGGGCTGAACAGGGCTTTCCAGCAGTCAGATGCCTCCTGCATCTGCCAGGCTGGTTATGTTTATTACGACGAGAGAGGCAAGAAAGACCCTGACGGCAACAGCGATCAGGATTGTCGACCTCAGGTAAAATCAGGCTCCAAACCAGAATTGTTGTGTGATGTGCAGGAGAGGGGGAGTTTTCAGGCCTTAGGCTGAAAGCCAGACAAATCTTTTAGGTGATTTATTGGCCCTTTCTTGTAGGATGTTTTCTTTACCAGGATCTTGTGAGGTAAAATTTAAATTCATTAGGGATGGAAGTAAAGGATCCTTCCACGCCAGGGCAATGGGAGCAGCACAGGGTCTCACATGGATGACAGATGCAGGAATTTAAGCCTGATTATTAACGTGAAGTCCTTAATGAGAACTGCCATGGGCAGGGAGACACCAAAACCAGTTCTTGTTTGTGTCGTGCGTGATGTCACTTCTTTTCCTCTTTGTGAATGAACTCTGTAGTGCAAAATCCCCTCCTGGCATGGGTTGCACAGCAATCTAGAGCGTCAAAATTCTACTCTGATTCCTTCAGCCATTTTCTTACAGCTGAACATCTTCATTAGACCCTCATGAGGGGTTGGGAGGTGAAATTGTCGTGCTCGTCCTTCCCTGCTTTCCTTGTTGGATTGCCTTTATGTCCAAAGTCTGAAGCGCAGCAGTGGTGGGGAGGAGGAGGAGAAGGAGGAGACTTCCAGGGACGCTGCAGCTCAGCTGAAGCTCTGGAGCTCGTCTGGGTGGGCTCCTCTGCAGGTGGATGAGCTGTGTGGCCCCGGCGAGGTCCGGCTGGCGTCCACGCGCCGCTGCGTCGTCCCCGCGCGCCACGACTGCGCTCCCGCCTGCGGGCCGGCGGGAGGGGAGCTCCACGCACGGCTGGGCATGTGAGTCCCACCCAGCACTGCCTCTCCTCCAGAGCGCTCCACAGTGAGCCCCGAGCCACTGATCCCGCGAGGTCATGCCAGGGTTGGGCTGCGGGAGGTGTTTTTTTGGGAAATTTTCCGTGGGTGGAGTTCCTTTCTCTGGAGGTCCTGCCTTCAGCCCTCAGCCATTGGTCCTGTTCATCCTCCTGGAGAGTGTTTCCTGTGTTTCCAACATTACCTGGTGGTTTTGTGTCTTGGGTGGAGGCTCCAGAATCACCCAGTGACAGGGGCAGTGTGGACAGAGCTCATATTTTCTGAGGTGTGTGAATTTTCCACCTGTCTCAGGTTGAGCCCCTCTAAAGTTGGTGATCCCTCTACTAGATTTAGGCCAGAAATGAGAAAATCAATCCTTGTTCCTCCCCACATGTCTGTATTCATCATAGAATGGTGTGGTTTGGGAGGAACCTTAGAAGTCATTTAATTCCAACTGGAAATCAATCCTTGTCCCCCCCTCCACATCTTTAGTGGTTTGGGTTGGAAGGAACCTTAAAGACCTGTTAGTTCCAAGCCCCTGACATGGGCAGGGAGATGCTGAAACCAGTTCTTGTCACATGATATCACTTTTCTCCTCTTTGGGAATGAATTTCTGTGCTGCAAAATCTCCCCCTGGCACGGGTTGCACAGAAATCTGTTGTGTCAATATTCTGATTCCTTCAGGCATTTTCCTGGAGCTGAGCTTTGGGGAGGGCGTGTAATGCTCTGTTACAGGACTGAAGGTGGTCTCTGTTAGACACCAACCAAGCACTGTCAGTGGGGTGTCACACTGTGGCCTTGAAGAGCAGGCACGGTGCTGAAGAGATGGGCAGGGAGTTTGCTCCAGCCTGTTTTCCATGTTTCCTGTGGGTTGTGAGAGACTGGGGCTGGCCTGTTGTGGCTGTTTGCTCAGGGATCAGGACTGATGGAGGATTTGTGCCCTGCTCAGATGTCACTGCAAGCAGTACGTGTCTGCTGAGGAGCTCTGTGACCAGCTGTGCCTGCTGAGAGCCCCACGCATCTCCCTGGGCTTTGGCACCCACAGAGAGCTGCTGCTGAGGATGAACGAGGGGGAAGTGAGGGTAGGTGGGGAGGGAGGGATTGCTTTCTGAATGTGCAGGGCTGGGAGAGCCCAGAGTTCACAGGGACTCCAGGGAGGGGAGGTTAAAGGTTGGTGCATTCCAGAGAAACAACAATTCCTAAATTACAGGGGAAAAACCTCCTAGAGCAGCCTTTGACAGCTGCAGTGACCCACAAATCAGGGTCTGAGTCCAGGATTGGTTGTATCAGTGATCAGTGTTTCCCTCTGCTTTCTACAGGAGGTGTCCAATGTTCTGGGCCCAGATGAGCACGTGCAGAGCAGCCAGAGGGTGCATTTGGTCCTGTTCAGCCCCCGGGGAGTGCTGGGTTTCATTGTCTCCAGCACAGAAGTTCTGGATGCATTTCTGATGGGTAAGGCTTGAGAGTGAACCCAAATTCCAGCCCCACCAAGCCATCCATTTCCTCCCATGCTGGCACAGCCACCGGACAGCAAGCTGGCACGGAGGGAATTCATTATTAGATGCTCCAAACGATACAGAAAGCAGGGAAACACCTTGTTGTGTCTGGGAGTAAACAGTGGGGAATTCACTGACTGCATGGTTAACATGGTCAGATAAAGGCTGCAGGGTTTTGGATTTCCAAGGAGCTAGAAGGAAACTCTTATTTGGAGGCAAGTCTGCTGGCAGGTGCGTGGATTTGGCTTTGTGACCTGTAATTGCCCACAGATACAAAATAAATAATTCTTCCTTGCAAAGGGTCGGGTGTTGTCCCACGCTGCTCATTTTGCAGGGTTCATTCTGGTTTCTTCTCTTCCCTGTGGCAGGAGATTTTTCCTCAGATCAGCTGCTGCAGAAGGGGCGCAGAGCCCAGAGGAGTTCCCCCAAAGACAGGCAGTCCTTGCCCCTCATCCCTAACCCCGTGGTGTGTCTGGAAGCAGGGGACACGATCCTTTTCCAGCTTAGCATCGATTCCCAGGGTGAGTGTGGCTGGGGCTGAGCACATTTGTGTGTCCAGACCCGTCCAGAGCAGTGGCTCCACGCTGGGCACCCTGCATGGATCCATCCCTCCACCCCCTGGATCCCAGAGCTGCAGTCTGGGATCTCTGCCAGGGTCTTACCTGGTGCTTTGCAATTTTTAACTGGATTTCTGTAGATTGAGATGAAATTTGTCCTGCGTTAGACAGCACGAGTCTTTGTGGGGCAGTAATTAAACCCAATTAAATGAGCTGACACTGCATGGCCCTATAAAGGCAGTTCCCCAGTTCTCTGCCAGCCCGGTGCCAGCTTTCCCAGCTGAGGTGGCTCAGAGCTGCTGACCCCGTGCTGCCCCATCCCCAGACCGTGCCTCCAGCCATTACCCCGTTTACCAGAAGCAGCATCTCTACAACAACAACCCAGGCTGGGATTTTGGACCCTTCCGAAGGCTGGACCACCTCATCCAGGAGACTCAGCTCAACATCTCCTGGTAATACCTGCTGTGGATAACAGCGTTGTGGGCAGGACCTGGCAGTGAGTTCTTGACAGAATCAGCAGGTCCTTGGTGGTGAACACACCAAGTTTTGCTGTGTTCAAGTCCCCGTGTTTAACCGTCCTCACAGATGGAGGCTGAAGGAAGCTGGGATCAGCCAGTGCCTTCCTCACTTCTCTCCTCCAGGTTTGCCCATGTTTTCCTGGAGCCTGGGACATACGTTTTCAGGGACAGCTCTGTTCAGGAACGCTTCCTGATTGTGACAGTGAACGAAGGGAACGTGAGCTGCGACCCCAGGGCCGTGTCCTTCCAGCCCTCCTCCCTGTTCCAGCTGGCCAGACACGGCATTTGGAAGCAGCAGGATCTGAACCTGGCTCCCAACTGGGCTGCTATCACAGGTACAGCCAAAACTCTTACCAATGACCTTTCTTGTCCTTCTCTAAGTGTGTTTAAACAAGCCTTTGCTTTGGAAATGCCACCAAAGCACTGCTCTGTCAGCTTTAATCCCTTGCTCCTGTGGAGCTTCCCAAAGTCCACTGCTCTGCAGCCAAGAACCTGCCTGTGCAGGAGCTGAGGTGGTGTGAGAGGGAAGGAGCAGCCGTGCTTCTCCCCACACCCTGTTTGAAGAGTTCAGCTAACCAAGGGCTTTGTTTTCCTTGGCTGGAAAGCAGAAAGTGACAGTGTCTTTCCAGGATAAACCGAGCTGAAATTAAATACAGCATTTCAAAGTTGACCAAGGGCTAAACACAAGGTCAGGTAAGGTCTTTGCTCCAAGCCAGGTGTGGCTGTGAGCGCTGTGCACACACCAGTCCTTCAGAGGGAGGCCAGGAAACAACAGAAATGAAAGTGTGGCTTGCAAACACGATCCTGGCTCTGCCACCTTCAGTGCCGAAAACACTTTGCCCCTCCTCCACCTGCACCAGCCGACAGGGGGAGAAGCAGGAGTGAAATGAATAGGAAAGGTGCTGAAAGGTTTTTTGTGTTTCTCACTTCTTGCCCTCCCTCCCTCCTTCCCTCCCTCCCGGCTTCCCCAGCGATCCTCTTTGTCCTCGGCTTCCTCGTGCTGATGCTGACCACCCTGGCCATCGTGCTCCAGCCTGCTGGCCCCAAAATTAGCCCCCTGAAGAGCTGGAAGCCACGATGGAGGAGCCTGGGAGAGCCACACATCCCACCTGAGTACATCCTCCTCAAGGACAGGTAAAGACCAGCCTCTGTGTGGTCCTACAAAAAATCTACCCTAGAAGTCCATCCTCTGCTTGAGCTGGGCTGGGGTCTGATCTTTCTGAGGGGAATGAGATGCTCTTCACCCTCTCTGCCATTCCCATAGCCTCAAGTTCTATCAGATGCTTGGTCCTTGTGGATCCGGAGAAGATGCTGGCTCTGGAGAGAAGGGAGAAGTTCCCAATGCAGGTGAAGGGCTGGGCCAGCCCCAGCTGTTCTCCCATTGTATTTTTTTCCCACTTCTTCCCCATTTTCTCCTCTTGGGTTAACTCTCAGGTGCGATATTTTGGCACCAGAATTTCCTGCGCACACAGGAGGCCACACAGGCACACACACTTCTCTCCTGGGTTATTCTGGGGGATTTAACTCCCTGTCGTTGAGATGGGTTGAAGTTTCCTCCCTGGGGAGTTAGGAGAGTAAATTCCCAGCCTTGACAAGCCCTTTAAAACAGCAGCGAGTTCAGGTGACGGGTGCAGAAAATAGAGATTTACAAATGTTTTCCTTGGCTTCCTTTGTTGGTTATTCTGTTCCCTGAAGGTGCATGACTCCCGGGCCTCGTTTGCTTTCTGGGAATGAGCTCAGCTCGGGAATTTTGGGATGTTCACAGGGAGCGGCAGAGCCCGAGCCCAGCAGATGGCAGCAGGTAGTGATGCTGGGAACAGCGCCGGGCACAGCTCCGGAACAGCTCTGGGAGCATCCCATGGACAATTTAGGAGCTGATAGTAACGCTCTGTCATCCTCCCCCTCGCTAGGGAGCCAGACCTTCTCGCACATCTCCTGCCTCATCCGTTTTCCTTCCTCACAAAACACAAAATTCCTGTGGACGGGCAGCATCTTGTGTGGGGAATAAACCCAGATAACCTCGTGTGTGGTGCTTGAGTGTGAGCCCTCCCCTGTGTTTCAGAAAACAGCTTTGCACCCCGGCTCCTGGAGGATTTCAGTGTCCGTACCCTCTACGACAAGCTGGAGGATCAGAATTTGCACCTGGCCTCTCAGCTGGCAAAGCACAGGAGGGACGTGCTGGTGTTCCACAACGGGATCAGCCAGCGCATCCAGAGCCTCGTGGTCGGTGGGAAGGGGCACCTGAGGGAAGGGAGGCTTGGAACCATGAAAATTGTCAGATAAATGGTTGCCCCGAAGTGAAAGTTTATTGAGGGATGGGTATTACTCCTCTCAGTACTTTATTTTGGCATAAAATAACTTTTTAATGTGGTTTTATATGAGGGGCTGAATGGGGAGTGGGTGGATTCTGGGGTTTGCAGGGTACAACGCTGCTGCTCTCTGTGAACAGGACACAGTGCAAGCCCTGGACTGGGAAGCCCTGAAAACCTTTTCCAGGCAAGGGATTTGTGGGCAGAAACCTGCAGAGCAGAGCTGGGCAGCAGCGGGTGCTGAGCTGTGGGATGGACACGGGAACAACAACTTCCAGCCAGGTGAGAGCAGCAGGGTGCAGAGCTGTGGGATGGATGCTGGAACTGAACAGGTGAGAGCAGCAGGGTGCAGAGCTGTGGGATGGATGCTGGAATTGAGCAGGTGAGAGCAGCAGGGTGCAGAGCTGTGGGATGGACACTGGAATGGAACAGGTGAGAGGCCCAGGGTGCAGAGCTGTGGGATGGACACTGGAACTGTACAGGTGAGAGGCCCAGGGTGCAGAGCCAGGGCCAAGTGCAGCGTGGGGGCAGCAGCAGCAGTGAAGAGGCTAAAAAAAGACCTGACTCATACACACGAGAGAGCCCAGAAAATTGTGTCTGCCAGGGTTGTTCTGTGTGAGCTGACAGCCTGTCTGCACCTGAGCTCAGCGAGAGGAGAGGTCTGGCAGCTCAGGGAGGGGTGAGCACGGAGTTATTTGGAAATGCCGTACGGAATGAGGCATCCTGAGAAACTGCCAAAGAAAGGCCCCTGCTCTTGGTGCTGTTCTGGATTTAATCAGTTTTCCAAGTGGTTCTGGGGAATCCCAGTGAAATTTCTCATTGGGTTTATTAGGTGCCCCATGGCAGGAGGTGACGGAGTTGATGAGGGCTCTGGAAGGGCTGCTTGGGAGCACTCCTGACAGGAACAGAGCTGCCAATCCAGAGATGGAGCTCCAGATCCAAGCACAGGCTGCAGTGGGAGCTGTACCCTCCCTGCACAGCCCGGCCAGTGAAGATAAATCAGAAGGGCAGGTGAGCTGCAGGCGTCTGCTTTGGCGCCTTCTTTCACCTTTCCGGGACTTTTTCCATTTCTTTACATTTTTGAGCCATTTTTATCCCACAGGATCCTGAGCTGCCTCAGCTTCGGGAGCTCTTCAGCAGCAAAGATGCTTTTTCCAGCCTCCCTGGGCGTGAAGAGCACGGTAAGGGCAGTGCCACAGCTGGGAGGTGCTTCCAGAGGTGGCAGCAGGAGGCTGGTGCTGTGCTAGGAGGGTGAAAGGGGGTGTCTGTGTTTGCTAATGCAGCAAATGCAGAATTACTTCTCCCCATTTATGCCATTTTTTTACTTGCACCTCATTTTTTTTTTTCTCCTGCTGAGGTGCCAGCTCAGGGCAGCCACTTCTGCCTCCTCTATCCCTCCGTAGAGAGGAGTCAAGGAGTTCCCACCCCTTTCCATCCTTCTCTGTAGGACAGAAATCCTGGAATTTCCATCCCTACAGACCCTGCACACCTTTATATTTAGTGA
Organism: Machaerirhynchus nigripectus; assembly: GCA_013397975.1. Classification (NCBI taxonomy): domain Eukaryota; kingdom Metazoa; phylum Chordata; class Aves; order Passeriformes; family Dicruridae; genus Machaerirhynchus; species Machaerirhynchus nigripectus. The sequence goes on along the minus strand of VZRQ01007972.1, from coordinate 75,280 downwards.
CACCTGTAGGGAAGAGTCTGAGTGTCATTATAATAATTAAAATGCTGAAATGGGGAGGCCAGGAAGATTCCATACCATCGTTCTGTGATCCTCACAGCATTCCCTCTGCCCAGGACAGCATTTCCCTCTTGCAGCCGTGAGGAGCCTCTCCCTTCAGGCTTAAAAGTGCCCCTGTTTGTTCCAGGGTTGGCTCTCCAGCTGGTTTATCTGACCGAGCTGGAGGTGGAGGGCCTGGTGGCTGCTTCCCCCCTTGCCAAGACCCTGTGTGAGATCAAGGAAGCTCTGGTGAATCTGCAGCAACCCTCAGCCCTTGGTAATTCAGGTGATCCATCTAGTTTTCCTCATGTGTGCTGGTTTAGAGCAGTAAATAAACCAGGAGTTGAAATAAGCAGGATTTCTTCTGAACTGAACATTTTCCTCCAGCAGCTGCTGAATTTGTTAGGCTGTGACGCTCGGAGTTTGAAATTAATAACGGTGTGGGCTTGGTGTAATTATGGGAGGATCATTTGCATTATTTTGAAATTCAGATGCAGAGGATTTGCAAAGGCCTGGATCTGCCTGGATCCTGCAGTCCCTGGGCAGTGCTCAGGGCTGGCTGTAGGGCCTGTTCTGGGTTATTCCCGCTGGATTTGGCTGCAGTGGTGGCTCTTGGTGCCCACCGAATTTCCACTCTGCTTTGACTCTGAATTTCTCCATCAGACAGCAAACACCAAACCAGCCTGGGGAGCTCAGCCCTCTTCTGACTGCTGGATTCCCGGGACGAAGCTCTGCTGCTGGAATCAAGAGGAGCTGCTTTGCTCAGAGCACAGGAGGGACAGAAGCAGGAGTATTTCGTGTTCTGCACTGTAAAATAGCCACCAACTCGCCTCCCTGAGGAGCTGAACTTATCCTGGGCAATGGATAAAGTTGGACTGGGGAGGGAGGGTGTGTCTGGGACAGAGCAGCTTTACCTGAAGTGTCGGAATGGACATTTATTTAATTAAGGATGTATTTGGTCAAATATGTGATGAGTAATCCATATTCTTTTTGCTTAACCTTGAAATATTTTCACATTTGCTGTGGATTATCAATAAACTGTAGGCTGAAGAAGGAGGCTGAAGTCCTTGATGTTGCTAATTTCATGTTTTAGTTGTTAAGCCAATAAAACAATAAACAGCAGACCACAGGTGGCACAAGAACCTCCATTTACCAACGTGTTCTGTACAGCCTCTCTGGTGTCTGATGTGAAGGGGGTCTGTGAGTTTTTCAAGCATTTTAGAGCCATCCTTTTAAGCCTTGCCCAGCACCCCTGCATGGCCTGTGTATGTTTTAAATACACTCAGTAAGTTCTGCCGGCAGAGACCTCAAAGGTGGCCACAAACGTGATTTTCCTGAGCAAAGATACACTGGAACTCTTCCTGCAGGGAGAGCTGCTGGTGCCCAGTGCTCTGGGAGGCTGATTTTTCATCTTTAAATATCCCTCCAACCATTCTGCTCCTCCTGCCCCGTCCGTGCGAGAGCAGGGCTGCGAGGAGGGAGCGGTTTCCGTGGGACAGCAGCAGAATCCCCTGCACAGCATTCCTGGTCTCCAGGGGAAGGGCAGCGACACAAGAGCTGAGCCAGCATGGTCCCTTGGCAGCAGCAAAGCCAATTCTCCTCTCCCTGTGGTAGTGACGGACTCGTTGGCGTGCGCAGAGCTCCGTGAGCGCGCTCCCCCCTGGTTCCCAGGCACAGAGCTGTGTTTGCTCCTTGCATAACCCCTGTGGCTGCTCCAACAGCGAGGCTGGGGTGCCCAGAGCCAGGACAGGAGCTCTCAGCTTTGCTCTCGCTGCTGGATCCAGAGGAACGTCAGGATTTTGCCACTCCCGTTGGTGGTTCCGCGTTTTCCAAGCTTGCTCCCAAAAACAAAAGGTTTGTTCAACTTCCTTTTCAGCTCCGCCCTGGGAGAATTTTGGGGCTTCCTGGCGGCTCCAAGGGACTTTCTGGAAGTGGCAGCGGGCAGGCAAACACTGCAAAACCCCTGCAGGTCGCTGTGGTTGCCTGCTGAGGGAATGTGGCAGTGAAAAAACCCATCATTGCTTTGTTTTTTAGGTTTTCAGCAGATATGTTCATAACAGTCCTCCACGGAGGTAAGAACATCTCCGGTATCCACAGGGAAACCTGGTCCCCAACAGGTGACAGCGTTATCTCTGTGACTTGTGGCTCCAGATCCTATTTGTAAAAGGCAGGGTGGAAGGCAGCTGTAAATAAAGTATGTCAGATTTTTACTGTAGCAATATTTCAGTGAGTAAATTGGTTTGTTTTAAATCAAACCAAAGAGAGGCGTGTGGAATTCTGCTTGAAATTTCCTTTTTTTCTCCCCCACTGTGGTTTTCTTAACTTCAGCTGTAAGTAAAAAATTCAGAGTTTCAAAATACTTTGGGTCTTTTTTTCCCCCCACAAACCCAAAGGATATCAGTGCAGAGCCCAGAGTTTCACAGGGTTTCTCTTAACAACTCCTCGGAAAGAACTAATAAAGGGAGGAGTGGTGCAACCATTGGGTTTATTGCACTTGTGAAGTATTTGCTGCTGACAGCTCGTTTTCCAGAGCTCTGTGGAAGCTCCTGAAAGCCTGGCACAGTGTGGAGTAGCAGCGAAATTCCCTCAGATCAGGAGGGTTCCCTGGGACTGCTGATAACAGAGATGGAGTGCAGGGTCAATTAATCTGGCATTTGGAGAAGGATCACGGGTTTTCCTTCGGTTTCTTTGAGTTGTGCCTCTCTTGACAGAGAATGAAAAGGCCTTTTTCAACACCCACTGCAAAGTTCAGCCTCTCCTGGAGAGCATCAAGCGCTGCTGTGGCTGTGAGGAGGGAGGTAGGGCTGGGTTCCCTGGAAGGGAGCTCTGGGGAGGCTCTGGGGTGGGAAATGAGCTGCTGCTGGTTCTGGCCTCACTCTGAAGACGTTGTCCAAGCTCCCAGAGTGCCACCTCTGCCACGGAGTGCTCCTGGTGGTGCTCGTGGCACTTACAGGCTGCCCCTGGGTGTTCCAGATAAAGGGTTTTAAAGGCTGTGAGAAGAAAAAGTGCAATAAAAATACGTAATGAAAGCGTCCATCTGAAGAAAATTCCCAGTGAGGATGTTCTGAGGTGGTCAGTGAAATGCTGCCAGAGTTTGGGCATTTTTCAGACGTGGGTCACTCTGCGTGGCTGAGACACATCTCATTCTATTCCACTGGAGCTCCCTGACCTGGCTTTGTGGGTTTTGCAGATGAAATCGAGCTGGCAGACGAGCACGGCCAGGTGAAGAATTTGCTCCAGCACCAGGAGCACTACGGGTGGCAGCTCCTGCGGGAGAGGGAGCTCTGTGTCCTCCTCAAAGTCACACGTAGGTCAAGGTGCCAACCTCTGCCCTGAAAACACTTCCACTGCCTTTGGAAAGGAAGAAATGCCCACACACAGGGGAAGGTGGAAAGTTACTGGAGAGGGTTTGTGTCCTGGATTCCCAATCTGAGCCCCTGAGCATCCTCGGCTCCACTCAGGACCTGATGCTGTTGAACACTTCCTGGGAAGGATCCAAACACCAGAACCTGGGCTCTGAAATCCAGGCTGGGTTTGAAAATGCTCTGGTGGAAGTCAACATTGCCTCCACACAGAGCAGGGATCTCCTGATAGTCCCACGTCCACCTCCAGGAAAAGTTGTTCGGAAAGTTTCTGGCTTTAACACCGTGCTTTTATCCCTCACAGGACAAGAAGGTTCCCAGGAAGCTGTTTTTACACCACTGCTGAAAAACCAGAGCATTGTCACCCCAAAATTCCTGGGTATGAGTCTGAAATAAATGTTCCCATAACTTTGTTCTCAAACGTGAGGGACCAACCTGTTAGTTGTGCTCCTGTGGGAGGAATAAAAGGCTGAAGGTGTTTTTAATTGATAGCCAAAATGAGAAATCTTTATTTCCAGAATCAAAAACTTGAGTAAAGAAGAAAAGGCTGCTTTCTCCCTTCCCATTGTGTGCAAACCATGAAAACACAGGAATTACACTGGATTTTCCCTTTCAGCTACTTTTTCTCTTCTTCCTGCAGCTACACTGGGGAAGTCAGAGGATTCCAAAGTGTCACCTACCAGAAGGAAAACCAGGAACTACGGCAAAAAAGCCAATTTGCTTTTGGAAGCTCCATCCACAGCAGGTGAGCTCCCGACCTCAGTGAAATCAGCGCTCACTTTTTCTTCCCCAGCACCTGCCCTTGAGTGTTTTGTGTTTCTCCCACAGGCAGAAAGAGTCAACCACCACGGGGCAGCAAGAATAAAACTCTGGGATCCACTTCCGAGGGAACTGGGAAGCGCTGCTAAGGCCAGATGGAAGGAGTGCTTGGAGCTGAGCTTGGAGGCTTGTTGGGTTATTCCGTGGTGATAACTCTGGATTTATTGGGCTGTTGGCAGAGCCCTGAGACAGCCAGTGCCTCAGTTCTGAGATGATGGTCTCACTGACCCAGTGCAGCAGGAAACCAGTCTGGAGGGAGGAATATCCCTGATAAATTCACCTTGATCCTCACAGACACGGGGCTTGTCTGCTGAATCACAAACACTGGCAGCTGCAGCCCTGGTTTGGCTTATCTTTAACACAGTAGTTCTATTTCTGGGACTGCTGAAGTGCTCAGTTAACAAGTTCATAGCGCTTTTATCTTTTACCTCACCAGCTTCTCTAATTCACTTTATAACTCCTGAGATAGCTCCTATCTTCATGGCATGGACCCTGGCCCAGCTCTCGCAGACCTGTTGATTCATCAGTCCTGCTGATTTGCTGTGCTGGGCACTCGAATATCCACCACCATTAGAGAAGTGTGTAAAACTGTGTGTAAAACTGCAACTCATCGTGCAAAACCTATAGAAAAACCTTTCTTCCTCAAGGCTTTACCTGAAAAAATAAAACAGGCCGTAAAACCTAATTATCAAGGGCATAGAGTTTCTCTCTACACCGCCCAGGGGTTCATTGATCCCAGAAATATTCACGAGCTGTTTTAAAGTCGCAGCACTGGGTTTTATGCAGCTCTTTTGTTGCTGTAAATATTTTGAATTAAACAAAAACATCTCCAAAATGTATTTTTCAGTTGTGGTACCCAAAAAAGCAAAGGGCTGGTTGGGATTTCCCAGTAAGATCCACGTGCTGGTGGTCAGAGAGTGAGGACTCCCTGTGTTTGTTTATGTGACAATTACGTGACAATTGTGGAAGTTTTTAGCTGTTCATGTCCTGGGAAAGTCGTGTCCATATTTTGTGCAAGGAGAAGAAATTTAGCAGGACAAAATCTTTCTTTAAGTAAATCAGGTTTCCAGTCATTAGAAGGACTGGAAGAAACAGAGTGAGGAAGGAGGAACTTGGTTTTCCTTGTGCTGGTTGGGATCATTAGACCCTGACAAAGTGAGGTCTGGAAATTCCACTTTTATCCACCACAAGCAACAGGCCTCGATCCCCAATCTCCCCCTCACCCATCTGTCAGCCAGTGCAAGCTCTGACAAACCAAAGCCCAAAAATACCACACAGTCTGCACCGCTCCCTGGGAGGAATCTGCTGCAGCCCATCGCTCCTCCACCTCCAGAGCCCTTCCTCCCGTCCTCCCCAGCCCACACCTGTGGGAGCCAGGCTGGCAGAAAAGCTGCCAATAAACCCATTTCTTGGCAAGGCAAACACAGATAAGGCGGAGAAGGTTTCCCATGTGCCCAGCTCTCCCTGAATTCCCCCGGAGAGCCCAAGAGTTGGGTCTGACCTCCGCGAGCGGCGCCAGGGAGGTGCGAGCTGATAACGGGGCTGTGGTCAACAAGGAAGTCCACGTGTGGTGTGTGGGTCAAAGGCCTCCAGGAGCTCAGGTCAGGCCCTTTTGGGCAACCAAAATCATTTTTTCCAAACGCCTGGAGCACCGAGCTCTCCAGGATCCAGGTGTGGGGTGAAGGGCAGGAAGGGTGAATGGGCACAGCCCTCGATAACCTGGGCTGACAGAGGGGAATGTGCCCGGCGAAGATGCCAGGGGAGGGATCGCAGGGAAAAGGGGCAGGAGTTGGAAACTGGAGCTAAAAAAAGACATGGCTCGCTCCTACCAAGGGCTGCTGGGAAGTTGGGTCTACTCCACGTGCATGAAATTTTGATATCTTTTGCTATAAATGAGGTCAGGACCTGGGGGGGTTTTTTTGGTCTTGTCAGAGGAGCCAGAGTTAATTTTTTCTCCTGTAGCCAAAGGAGGGCTGCACGCTCAGTAAACAGTCCTTGACCTCTTTCCTGGGGAAATAATTTAAAATTTAAGATGTAAATGTTATTGGATCCAGAGTAAGTCCATCAGCAAATGTCTCCCATCAATGATTTACCACCCTGAGGAGTTTTCCTGCAGCGTATTTACCTGTGTTTTGTAGGTCAGCAGTAACTAAGAACCAGGAACACTTTGTAGTGTTATAAATCCTTTGCTTACCCTGGCTTCTCCACCTGTCCTCAGCAAACTGCAGCTTCAAACCCCTCAGCTAAGCTCAGAAATAAAGTCTTTGTGCAGGGAATCACATCTTTTGGGTTTTATTCTTTTGTGGCCTCGTTTTTTTTGCTTCCTGACACATTTACCTTCTGCACTGGGGGGAAACTCGAGGCTGGGTTGAGGAGATCCTGCGCTCAAGGAGAAATTCACCTTGTGGAAGGGTTTAATCTCAGCAAGGAGCTGGAGCCAGCAGCTCCTTCCCCTCTGAGTTATTCTTCAGCCTCTCTGGGTGGTGCTGGGGGGAAGGAAACTGCCAAGAAATCCCAGTTACAGCTGAGAACTGGGAGATCTGCCTTGGGAACGTTCCGTGTGCTCGGCAGGGAATGAACTCTCCTCCAAAGCAGCTCAGAGCTGACAGAAACACGGGGTCATTCCAACCTAACCCGGCAGAGCTGGTTTGGACCCTCGGGAATTTAGGGCAAAATTCAGCCGCGAGGAGCAGACTGGTTCTGGCCAGGCCTGTGCTGCTCCCAGCTTGGCCAAGATTCAAAGCACAGAGAGCTCTCCATCCTTCCCAGAATGATGAGCCAGACACCCGAAATGCAACAATAACTGAACATCCCTGCGCTTCTGACCTCACCCCAGCACCTGCACCTGGGAAGAGGGAAGCTGCTCCAGGCTGCTGCTCTCTCTGGTTCTGCTGCTAAAGCCGCCCGTGTTTGTGCTTTGGGAGCATCTGGAACTGGTGCAAAATGGGAGCTGGGGCTGTCTGGACTGCTGGCACAGGTCTGGGCTCTCTCCACACCTGGTTTTTAGGTGAATGGAGCCGGGTGGCAGCATTACATCAGCTGCAAAGCTGGCAGGGATTCAGTGCTGGAAAGCACACGGAGCTCCTCAGATGGAAGTTCTCTAAGTCACCGGTGTCTCTGCCAGCACATCCAGTGAATCTCTCTCTGTGTGACAGCACTGTAACTCTCAGAACTCATAAAAAAGCTGTTTTATCCCTTTCAGGTCACAGGCAACTCCTTTATGCACCAGGCAGACACAGATCAATCTTCCTGCTGTAAAATCCCTGTCTGCACTTGGGTTATCACCTGTTACAACCCCGCAGAAAATGGCATTTAAAGTGTGCTTTGCCCTTAGGTCACTCGTTCGGGATGACTTTATCTGAGGGGGAAAACAAAGCACTGCATGGGGGAGAAGATGCTTCTGCTGGATGGGTTTGGTTTGCTAGGGCCAGTGAAGATGGTGGAGATGATCAAATCAGATCCAAGGGAAGCTCCTAAATGGCTGAAATTTAGGAACTGGCAGCTTTAGACTGGAATAATCTGCAAGGCTGCCCTTGCACTGCCCTTTTTGTGCTGTTTCAGTGGTTTTTGGTTAAAGCAGTGACCTGACTCTCGTGCTCCTCGTGACCGGGGGAGTTTGCAAAAGCTTTCTCTGCCTCCAAGTTGTTTTCTGCGAGGTTTTGATGTGGTCTCTGTGTCCTGTGCCCTGCGCCCCTGGGCCCAGCCTGCCCCTGCTCTGGCTCCTGCCCTGGTCAGCCTTGCGCTCACATTTCTGGTGTCACACACCCAAATTCTCACTAACCAGCCCCTTCTGCAAGAGGGGAGAAGGCTGCAGGGAGCCAGTGCTGCAGGCATCTTTAAAAATAGCACTCTGTGTGTTTTTCTTCCCCTTTCTGCCACACAACCAGCGCTTCTGCCTGGCTGCTCGCCCCTGCCAGCCCTCCCTGCAGGCAGGGAGCAGAACCCAGCTCAGAATCCGCTGCAAAGCTCTGCTGGGACTGGGCTCAGCTTTAACTCTCCCCCTTCCCTGCACCACATTTTCCCCCCAGGAGAATCAAAGGCAGCTTCTTGAGGCTGTTGGGCTTTTTTTGCTTCGGGGGAATTCCCTGCTGTGCATCTAAGTTACTCCCTTACTCAGCATATTCTGGGTTTTTTTGTGTGGGGACTTCTGAGCTGTTCCACACAGCCCATGTGCTCACACCCCTCCGGATCCCTCCCTCTGCCCCCCTTTGTCCCCACCCCAGAGCTGCCAGGACTCTGCTAAATGCATTTTCTGCTTTATTTAGGGCTCACACCTCAGGACTGTTGCTGTTTAAGCGCTCACTCTGATTTACAAACCTCTCAGGAAATCGTTGAGATTTCGAATTCAAACCTGGGTGGGTTTCACTGCTCCATCAGAAATCCCTCTCTGGGAGAGGGGAGCAGCCTCACAGGGCTTCAGGCCTGGCCAGGGTAGGAATTTCTGCTTTAGAAGCAAGACTTGCACAGAACAATGTGGTTTTTCCTGTAGTTTCTCAGTTGCACGGCCCCAAAAGCTGCCCTTTTTTTTCCAGTTTTACGAGAGTGGTGGCTGGAGAAGCACGGAGAATATGCAGGGCTGGGATGGCTGAAGAAATCAGAGCTTGGAAAAATAAATAATGCAACCACTTCCAATATTTTTATTGTCAAGACAGGTTTAAGAGGACATTTCTTGCCTGCTGGCAGCAGGTGACTGATAAAATACTCTTTATTTTTATCCCCTTGAGCCTGGAATGGGATTGGGTTATTGACCTAACAGTGGGGTTCCACTGTGGTGTATAAAAGGGCCAGTTGTAGGGGTTTTGGGGGTGAAATTTGGAGGGACAGGGGCTCAGCAATAAGCTGAGCTGTGTGTGGAGCTGAAGGCCCTGCTATTTCTAGCAGAGCTGTTACAAAATCTCTGATTCTCTTGGTGCTGTAAAGGCTGCACAGAGCCCAGGTGTGGTGCCAGCAGCAGCGTTTGGTGCCCTGCAGGGCAGAGATCTCACAGCTGTCCAGGCCACGTCCTTTGGCAGGGAAATCTGTGGCCATTTGTATGATTTTTTATCTTTTCTGCCTATTTTGCACCTCACTACACGCTCCTTGTCCTGAAGAATATTTATTCCATTCCCCGTGGCAACAGGAGAAGCTTCTCCTTTAGGGCTGGTGGGTCTTGCTGGTGCAAGAATTCTGATTTTGGGCTTGCAGGCAGCGCCAGGGGTTGTGCTCTAGCAGGGAGTTTATGGGGCTGAATTTGCTCACTGCCCATCTCTGCAGCCTTTGCTGCTCTTTGGGAAAGGTTTTGGTGTCCTGCCCCCTCCTCCTGGGAAGGTTTCTGTATCTGGTGTAAAATTTCCAGCTAACCTGGAGGGTTTAGGAGGATAAATACCGAAATGTGTTCCAAAGGGTGTTTATTTAGGGAAACAAGGCCCAGGGGCTTGTCAGAGTGAGGGGATGGGGGACAGAGGTGCCTCCTGGCTGGGATGGGCAGCACAGGCCCACCCAAACCGGGCACAGCTTCTTAAACCTTCATCAGCTGGGCTCCTAAACCCCCTCTCATAGATACCTGGCTATTTTGCAAGATCATTCTGGATTTTTAGAAAAAAAAAAACGCAGTTATTTTTCTTGTCCATTTTTGCTTGGAGTTTTCATGAAACACAGAAGGAATCAGTCTTTTCAAAAAATCTTGTCAGAGCCATCACCTGCTGCAATTCATTTTCCAGTTAAAGGGGTGTTGGTTAAAAATAAATAGTGGTGTTTCAGAGTAGGTTGTTAAATAAAGGACACAGTTCTAGATTGGGTTTTCTCCTGGTTTTCTGTATGGGTCTTCTAGGAAAAAATCAGGTTTGTCCTTAAATGCAACATATTGTATTGCTCTCCTGGGTATTCTCCTTGAAATTCCTGGGGAAACATCCCAAGGGTTTTTAGCAGCACCAAACCAGCTGGAGTTGATTCCAGCTGAGCTCTGTTTCCTAAATAGCATTTTAGAAATGTGAGCATTTAAATGCTGCCAAATGAGCTTTGGAGATTGCATCTCCCAGGTTACAGAAGGTAACTGTGCTGCTGTGGGGATCGTGGGCCGTCCAGGGAATCTGCTGGGGGTAAAGATCTGGAATTTCTGTGCTCGTTTGGGTTCATTCATGGCCTTGTACTTCGCACCTTCGAACTGGAATTCATTTTCAAGCTGAAAGAAGGGTTTTGTGCAGTGGAGCTGAAGGCAGCTCGGTCGTGGTCTGAGCAAGGAATTGAGTGGCATTAGAAATGCAAACTTGCTGCTGCTGCCTGGAATTCGATGGGCTGGGTGATTGTGGGGTGTGCAGGGCTGCCAGAAAATACCTGCTCCTGGGGAGGCCCTTCCTGCCCGTGGGTCTGGACCAGTTCTTCAGCCATTGCAAAATCATGTTTTGGAACAAGTTCATGAACTGACCTAGTTAGGGCTGGTGTAACAGGGCATGGCTCGGGAGGAGGGGTTTTCCCTCGGAGAAGGGCTCTGGAATCAGGAGGGATGAGTGCAGCCAGGTTAGAGGGAGCTGTCAGGGGATGGGTTTGGAGCAGCTCCATGGTGGGGTCTCTGTAAAGCAGGGTGCAATGCTAAAGAAACTCCTGACAGTGTGTGAAGGCCCAGGAGTGGCAAAATAATCCCATTTTTTCCGTGGGATATTGCCTCTCTCCTCACGGTTTGCCCACGTGCTGGTGTGAGTTTCCTCTGCTGCACCCTCAGAGCAGGGGCTGCCCTCGGGAGTGGCCATCCCAGTGACCCCTTGAACTGCAGGAATAAATCCAGGCTGTGAGCTGGCTGTGATTTCTCAGCACCCCTGTGACCACGTCAGTGTCCAGTGGGCGCCGACACCGCCGTGAGAACAGCTGTGTGCAAGTGTTTGTGTGAGAAGGTGAATTTCTGTGTGTTCCTTCCTCCTCTGGCAGACACAAACACGGCCAGGAGTGCCCTGGTGTGTGCCAAGGAGATTCCTTGCACTAGAGGAGCTGCATCAGAAAAAAAGAAGAGTTTTCTCTGTGTAATTTGGCTGCAGGTTTTGTTTGAAGAGCTGAGCTCCTCCCTACAAGTTCGTGACACTGAAGACATTCTCACTTTATACAGCACAAACCCTCACTGCATCCCTATAGCCCCCGCTGAAGCCTCAGCATCACAAACTCCCTCCCTTCTTCACCCCTTGAATCATATTCCGTGGTTAAAAATGTAATCCCGGGAATTCCCGGTTTTTAGTCGCTCTCAGAGTCCCGCACGAGGGCTGCAAGGCTGATCCCCGGGGAGGGGAATGTGCCCTGCAGGTGCCACCAGGAATCTCCACACCACGCTGAGACACCACCCGTGGCTCCTCTGCTGCTGCCAGCATCAGTCTGGGGTTTGGTCACGGGGAAATCCAGCCCTGCCTCTCTCTCGCGGGAGCTTCGGCCCTGGCACGGCTCTGACCGAAGGCAGGAATTATTCCATGGTGCCATCCTGAAGCTTGACTCCCTCCGGGATAAGCAGCTCAGCCACTCTGACTCACTCCAAATCTCTGTGTCGGGAAGGAGGGCCTAAAATCCCACCAGCTCCAGCATGAACTCTTGGTACAGATAAATTCTTGAGGGTCGAGACACAGACCCTGTGACAGAGCCACCAGCACAATCCCCCTCCCTACACGGATTTTACAGCTGCATTGCACAAAGTTTTGGCCTTAAATTCTCCCTTTCCCCCTTGTTGCAGAATAAAATATTCAATTTTTTGCTTTAGAATTGGGAAAAGTTTTGTCTAAACAATGCTTTGCCCTAAGCCAGCTCTGCCTTTTCTCCTGCCTCGCTCTTCACCAGGCTGCAGGAGCTGTCAGTGGCACGGAGGTGAAAGGGGAAAGCGCTGGGATTTTTTGGAGCTGGGAGGGGGAGATGGTGAGAGCTGGTTCAGACTGGAGGGAGCTGTTGTGCTGCAAGAGGAGGTGAAGGAAAGCTCTGAAGCTCAGGGCAGTCAGCTCAGGGACACCAGACCTGCCCAGTCTGGCTGAGGCTGGAGCAAGAAGGAGTTTTGTGTTCAGGGGAGAGCTCTCAGTTTATGAGGTGGGGAGTTAACTCTTGGCTTGCTTGGAGTGTGGCTGTAGCACAAAAAACCCACCCTGCTTGAAGGGTTCGAAACGTGCTTCTCTCCTTTGCACATCTTAATAACAAATTATTGCTTTCACCTGGCTGAGAGCAACGTCTGCTCCTGCTGAGGCTGCAGAACTGACTCGAGGAATTTAAAAGGAAGAGATGAGGGCAGGAATTGCATTTTCTGGTTATTATTTAGCACAAAAGTATTTCTCATCATTCATTTGTTCATACGTGTTTTCTCACCCTTCAGATGATGATGATAATAATAGTAACCACAATAGTAATAAAAATGTATCTAGTGGTAAGAAACCCATCTAAGGTTTAAGGTTCTGTGTGAGGCTGAATGAAAAAGCCAGGCATAAACCTGACCTGGAAGACAAATTCTCTTCCTTCCCAGCTTTCACATAAGGAGCTTGCCAGCTCAGTTTTTTTCAGATTTTGGATTATGGTGTGTCTATCCTGCCCAGATTTGGAATTTAACTAAACCTCTATAAGATTGCTGATCTGGGAGCCACCAGGAGGTGAAGATGCCACGACGAGCATCTTTAACCTGCTCACAAAGGGGAGGCAAAGCAGATTAAAGGGAATAAATGATGCAGCACTAAGTGTGAGAATTGATTTGTGATGCTGCTGCTGCTTAAAAACCCATTATGAGAGCGGGGGAAGGTGCCTTTGTGTGTGTTTGAGTTCGCAGCTGGGTTGTGTCTCCTTCTCTGCACTTCTCCTTGTGATTAACCCGAACCTTGCTGTGCTCCCTGACTTTATGGGGTTAAAACCGGGTTCGGTGCCACATCAGGCCCCGAAGGCTCCTGCCCTAATCAGCTGTCAGCCCTGGGCAGGGAGGTCCTGCTGCTGATCCCTGTTTGTGCTGTCACAGAATGACCTGGCCTGTCCCAGCCCTGCCAACCCCGTGGGCAAATGCAGGGCTCATTCTTCCCGTGCCTCTGGCCCGGTTTCTATTCGTAACTCTGGAAAGTTCCTTTTTGTCCATTCTCCTTTTGTAACTCCGGGAAGTCTCTGAGATTTAGAAACAGCCAATCTGCCCTTAGGCGTTCACGGGCTCTGCCCTTGTCGAAAACTGAGTCAATATTCTGCTTTCCTCGCAAACCTCTGATCGGAACTTTCTGCTTGGGCATGGATACGGCAAAACAGATTGCAGAGAACATTTTGTCATCCCAGGGAGATGTTGGAGTGACTGAGTCACAGGCAGCCAAGCTCTAGAGCCCGTGGGGTGCACACAGAGCCCGTGGGGTGCACACAGAGCCCGTGGGGTGAATGCAGAGTTCTCAGGGTGCACCCAGAGCCCTTGGGGTGCACACAGAGCTCTCAGGG
>VZRQ01007972.1:15388-61549 GCA_013397975.1 Machaerirhynchus nigripectus | reverse complement strand
AGCCCTTGGGGAGCACCCAGAGCCCGTGGGGTGCACACAGAGCCCTTGGGGAGCACACAGAGCCTTTGGGGAGCACCCAGAGCCCGTGGGGAGCACACAGAGCCTTTGGGGTGCACACAGAGCCCTCGGGGTGAATACAAACCTCCCTCAGCCTCTGAGGAGAGCTCTGACAAAGAAACATTTGAAACACAAGGAGCATCTGTTGTCAATCCTTGAAAACAAAACTGACCCCACAGGTACAAATTATTTCAGAAGCGTTTGCTGGGTTTGTGGTGTTTGCTCCAGCTCATCAGCTCCCTTTTTAATTATTTATTTTATTTTTATTTATTTTTGCTCTTACTGACCTTCTAAGTGGCTTTTTTCCCCTACAATGACTATAGGTGTGGGAAGTGTGAGGCTGCAGCTCCTCCCCATCACCCTTGCACACAGGGGACATGCAGCCACTCATTTGGCAGTTCCCAGTTCCCATGACAGGAGACAGAACTCTTTTGCCCTCCCCTCAGGAGCATATGATGGCGTTAAAACGGATGAATCACATCCAGCTTTTAAGTTTTCCTCTCAGAATTTCCTTTCTTCTCCCTCTTCTCCTGCTGAGTTTTTTCCAGCTTGTGCTGTTCCTTCCTAATCCTTTATTTGACATTTCTTGGCCCAGAGCAGCCAAAGTTCCCCCGACGCTGCATTTCCCAGAGCCCGAATGGTTTGTGGTATTCAAACGAATATTCCTGGAAATACAACTATGAAGCCAAATTATTTCCACTGTTACAGCTGCAATCCCATCCCTTGGCCTTGAAATCCTGGGAAATTCCTCTTCTGTGGCCCTGTGGTTTTGTCCTGATCTGTTGGGAGGTCCTGAGGATCTGCGGATAGAACCTCCTGAATGTGGTTGATTTTTTAATCTTGGCAGCAAAATCTGTCAGCTGAGGCTGCAGCCAGAGGTGCTGAGGTTTCACCCAGGTAACAAAAAAGGGAAGAAAACCGGGAGACAAACCCCCCCTGTCCTTCCCCATGGATGTGTTTATGAGGTGATAACTTCCAGGGGATAGAGCACAACAAGAAAATGTCCTTTTTTTTGTAAGAACTCTTCGTCGATTTGGTCTTCAGCCGGGCAAAGGACAGAGTCTTACTCTAGAGATGGTTTTGCAGAGCAGGCACTGTGCTTTTAGTGTTGGATATTCCATAAGGCCTTTCCAGGGGTATTCCATAAAGCCTCTCCAGGGGTTATTCCATAAAGCCTCCCATGGGGTATTCCATAAAGCCTCCAGAGGGGTATTCCATAAAACCTCTCCAGGGATATTCCATAAAACCTCCCCAGGGATTATTCCATAAAACCTCCCATGGGGTATTCCATAAAACTTGCAGAGGGGTATTCCATAAAGCCTCCCCAGGGATTATTCCATAAAGCCTCTCCAGGGGTATTCCATAAAATCTCCCCAGGGATATTCCATAAAACCTCTCCAGGGGTATTCCATAAAACCTCCCCAGGGATTATTCCATAAAACCTCTCCAGGGGTATTCCATAAAACCTCTCCAGGCATCTTTCCCACGAGTTGTTTCACGAAAACCTGTTTTGTTTTTGAAGCACCCCAAAAGCAGCCGTATTCTCCCCTAGCTCAGCGCAGCACCAAATGCTCCCTCGCACCGAATTCCTTCTTTTCCTTCCCTCTTCCTTCCTTTCCTGAATTCCGAAAGCAGGAATTTCGGCCGACCCACAGCTGCTGGGAAGCGGGTTGCGTTGCAGCCTCCCTCCTATCTCTGCTATCTTTTAAACAGGAGATAAAACAAATCAGCGCTGGCTGCCGGCGGGTGCCGAGGTGTGAAGCTGAGTCAGCCGCGCACCCCAGCCCGGCGGCGGGAGCGCTCCGGGAGCGCGAGGAAGGATAAAAGGAAAATTCCTTTATCTGGAATTCGGACCCGCCCGTCGTTCCACGGGCTCCTTTTCTGCCGCTCTTCCTCCTTCCTCGGCGGTTCCTCTTCCTCGTGCCTCTCTGGGATAAACGCTGCCGCCCGGGATGATTGATAATCGGGGTAATTAATGCCCGGCCAGGCACTCCGGTGAGGGGTTTTAGGGAAAGAAGGTCGCAAAATGAGGAGTGCCTCCTCGCAGGGAAGGGCGTGGAGTTCTGGGAACAGCTTTAGGATGGAAAACATTCCTCTCTCCCCTCCCTCGGCGCTTCCCTTGGTTTCTCTCTCCTTGATAATCCCTCTCGATGTTTGCCGCAACAGCAGCTCCCCTTCTGCCCGTTTCGTTTGTAAAACTTGTCTAAACTCGCATTTAAAATTGAAATATCAACATAGAATATTGATATTTTTTTTTGCTTTCGAATTGGGAAATCTTTTATCTAAGCAAGATGTGGGTCCTACTTGTTCTTGCTAAAGTGACTGTGTTAAAGGCCTGGTTTTGAAAAGAACTTCAGCCGTGCCTAACTAATCCCAAATACCTGACTAATCCTAGAACTAAGGACTCTAGTATCTGTTTTGCCTTGGAGACTGTCACCTTTGGGAAGTGAGCACTGAGTTTGGGATCTCAGATGTTTGAATCCGCTGGCTGTGCCTTGATTTTCACAACACCTTTATCAGAATGGATCCAAGTGTTCGGTCTGTTAATAGGGGTAAAAAAAAGCAGGGGTGCACTTCTTTCCTCTGTGACCCTGTTCCACACTTTTTCTCTTAGTCTTTGTAAAAAAAAATAAGACAGAGAACAGTTTTCTGGAAAAAAACCCTTTTATTATCAAATTATTCCTATACAGCACAATTACCCTTGGCAAGGTAAAACAGACCTAGGCCTGCACTCACTTGGAATTCGGTTCTACCAGCACAAAAATCAGCAAACACCACCTTCAGTGCAAATTAATGCCTTGGATTGTGTGGAATTCCCGTCTTTGGTTTGTTTTCCTCCCAGAGTGCTCTCCAACTGCATCTTTGAACGAGGGAAAATCGTAGTTGTTACAAAAATAGGTAGTATTTCAATTTCTAGGCTTTACAGTACAGTGGGAGGTAAATTTCTCAGCCTCTAAAGTCCTTATTTCTTCATTCAGTTCATGAAATCTCTTCACCCCAGCACGGGATGGATCCATGCTTGATATTGCACAGACAGGACTTGAAAGCAGCAGAGGCTGGGCCAGGTGGGGAAGGAGCTCTCCTGTGCTCAGGACTGTTCAATAATACATGTTCTTGTCCCACCAACCTGCAAGAGAAGGGAGGGAATAAAAAATTTTTAAAAAGGAAAGAAAAATCGGTTATTTTTCCTCAAAAAGGAAAAGCGATCACTGGGGGGAAACGGTTCGTTTTTCAGCAGTCACCTGCGAGTGGCAGCTGAGGTGGGAGGGAAAGGGTAGGAAGAGACACATGAAATTGAAATACTAAATTAAAATTGCATCAGAACCATGCACTCACTTCCTGGGTATCTCCTGATGAGCAGCTTTCGGATTTCGTCGTACACCCAGATCAGGATGGCAAAAGGTACAGCCACAAACCAGTACTGGAACCTGGGAGTGGGGGCAGAGGGTCTCGTTTCAAAGCAGTTAAAACAACTCAGCTGCAGTTCTGGGGTCTCTGTCGGTGCTATCCCACGTCACCAAAACGGATCTGCCCCTCGGGCCTCTTTTCTTTTGCTTCATTAATTACTCAAATTATTAAAACTAAGATGATGTGCACCTAAAGGCTCCCAGTCTTTAGTTACTGGATTAATTTATTCCAGGTCCTATTCAGAAGGAAGTGTTGCCTGGTGGCATCACAGCAATAAATCACCTGACTGATCTATTTAAAATAAAAGTTAAATGCTGCCTGTTCTCCCCAGAACACTGGAGATGCTGGGAGAAATATTTAAATGTTGGTTTTTGCACAAGCAGGCTTTTGGATCCTCAGCAGCAAATCTAGTAGGATAATGTGGAAATTATGGTGATAATGTCCTTTTTGGCCAAGAAATAGTGATGAATATAATGAATGTTTTTAAGTATTTATCCTGGAGCAGTGCTGCACGGGCTCCCTGCTCCCCTTGTGAGTCCCTGAGGGGGGCAGGGGAAGCTCAGTGGCACCAGAACTCACCTGAGTGGAGTGAAGTTCAGGGCTGTAACGTGTCCAAGGCCGTAGGTGAGAATCAAAGCAATCCCTATCTGGGAAAATATCCCCACCCAGATGACTTTGTTCCTGCAGGAAAAGCAGAGAGGAAGAGTCAAACCCCCCGTGCCTGCAGGAGCCCTCTGCGTTCCCTGCAGTCCCCTGCTGCAGGTGAGCCCTGCACGCAGCCCACGGGCTGGGCAGCTCTCTCTTGTATTCCCGGTGCTCCTGCCGTTCCTGGCAGCATTCCCAGCCCAAATCCAGCTGCAGGAGACACCCAACACGAGTTGCTCAAGGCTGGAGCTGCGCTGGGAATGTGCTCAGGGTGACTCAGGTGTTAATGCAAGGAGGAAGCACACATAGGTGTAGGCCCTGTACCTGCAGATAAAGGATGGAAAACAAATTGCTCTGCTATCAGAAAGCCCGGGAGCAAGTGCCAGCTTTCCTGGTGGCCTCTGTCCCAGCTGATATTTGGAGCTCCCCTGGGACTGGAGGGCACAGGGTGGTTTGCAGAGGGCGGCCAGCACTGTCTTGGGGAGTTTGGCCAGCTGCTATCTCCCTTCTCAGAGCCTCAAGTTATCTCAGAGAAGTCCAGACATGCTATCTCTTGATAAGGAGTTCAGAAAGTAATCTGGAAGAGAAACTCCCATTTTTTTTATAGTAAACATTTTAATGAATGGAGAGTTGGTTTTAAGCTGATGCATTTTCAGAATAACCAGCTCAATGTCTCTAAAGAAAATCCCTGTTCTGAAGTAGAAAAGGGGCTGAGGGGAGCTGTAATAAAATATTTGCCTGAGATTTGTGATTGCTTAAGGCCAGACTTAATCTTTGTGCAAAGTGAGAGGGCCAAATCACTGAGCTCACCTGCCTCTGAACAGAGCAGGAGGCTAACCTGAACTGCGGGTTTAGTTAGATAGGAAAAAATTCTTCCCTCTGAGGGAAATTCTTCCCAGGTGAGGCCCTGGCACAGGGTGCCCAGAGCAGCTGTGGCTGCCCCTGGATCCCTGGCAGTGCCCAAGGCCAGGCTGGACGGGGCTTGGAGCAGCCTGGGATGGTGGGAGGCATCCCTGCCTGTGGCAGGGGGTGGGATGAGATGAGCTCTAAGGTCTCTTCCAACCCAAACCATCCTGGGACTGTGTGTCTGCAAAACCCACCTGAAGAGGCCCTGCCGGAAAATGGAATTTCTCCGAGTTTTCCTGATGATCAGATCAGCCACCTGCTGAATGGTGATGCTGACAAAGAAGGCCGTGTAGCCGGTCCACTGCAGGTACGTGCGCTGGTATTTGGTCTGCAGAGCCAAGGAGACACCAAAACGTTTTGAAACCAGACCCTCACATCCCCCACAGGCGACTGCAAGCCCCGCTGGGAGGCTTTATTCCAGTTCCCAAGGCGTGAATGCAGAGTTACTCCAGATTTAGACACAGAACGAGGGGATTTGGGCCGGTTTTAGCCCGTGAGGTGCTGTGACTGAGTCACGAGGCTGCGGCACGAGCTGGGTGTGAGGGGTGTTTGTATGGATTTATTAATGCCTCCTGTGCCTTGTGATTCTGCAGGGCGAGGGAGGGGGAGCGAGGAGCGAGAGGGGGAGGCTGCCGAGGACTCGGCAGAGGTGCTGTTCACTGGCAGGGCTGCGAGGGGATGGTGATGACTGATTTTTGAGGGGTTTAAACATAAAGTCCAGAGAGGAAGGTGCATCTGCAGAGGCTGGGAGTGAGAAGGTGGCAAGCTGTCGAAGAATGAATGGAAGAACAGAGGCTGAATGAAAGAGCTGTGTGGCAGGGAGCCTTAAAGGGTCTCTCCTGAGGGAACATTGGACGAAAACAAATCCTGTTTGCATTTAAACCTCATTTGCATTCCCTGTGTCTTTATTTTGGGGGCGAGTAGGGAGTTTTTAAGCAGTAGGTGGGCGAGAGACAAGGCAGGGAATTTGCAGGGCTGCTTTACCCATTGCTGTCCGTAGGAATCCTCGAAGTCATTGATGGCATTGCTCTCCCAGTCCACTCTCACTCCCAGCAGCGTGGAAGGGAGGAACCCTTGCTCGGCATAGACGGTGAAATAGGTGACAAAGGCCCCCACTGACTGCATGATTCCTGCAGAAACAAAGGGGCAGGAGTGAGGGAAAACCGAAATTCAGGAGCACTGGGGGATGCGCTGGGTGTGTGAAACGTGCCAAAGGCGGTTCGAGAGTTCCTGGTGCTGTAAATTTCTTGCCCTCCGTAGATAAAACCTCGTTTTGTTGCTGAGTGATGAGCAGCAGGAGGGGGCTGGTGAGGTTGCAGAGGAAGGGGTTGAGTTTCAGCTCCCAAAATTTTTTTTTAAAAAATGGATCAGCTTGAGTCTGTCTTGCTTTGCTGACACAAGAGGGTGTTTGGGAGGCCAGCGTACCGATCTGCAGGTAGGAGTACACGGCCAGCTGCTCGTTCACCAGCCGGTCCCTCCTCTTGTTCCGAGGCCTCCTGTTCATGATGTCGCTCTCAGCTTTCTCGTAGGCCAACGCCACCGAGGGGATCTGCAACAGAAGCAAACCTTCAGGGGCTGGGGGGCAGCGTTTGCCTGGTTCTCAGGGGTTTAGCAGCCATCTGCAGTTCCCAAGCGGTTCTGTTGGAGGTTGGCAGGGCTCAGAGGAGAGAAGGACCTGTGTGGATTCCTCTTAACGTGCAAAGGGTTTGGGGGAAACCTGAAACTTTCGTGGATCTGGTGATCAATACAAAAGGCTAGAGGAGATTAACAATAATTTAACGTTAATTTAACATTAAAGGGTCCTTCAGATCCCCTGGGCTGGGCAGGACAGAAGGTCAGGTGTAGCTGCAGAAATCCCTCTGATCTCTTGATTAAAACACACTGATAATTGCTCACTGCTGATTTTAGCACAGACCAGATCTCTTTGCTTTCTGCTCCCCCTCTGCAGGTCGTTGTTATTTTCTACTTTTCTTTCTCTATACCTGGCTGCTTTTAATCCCCCTTTTCACTGCCTGACCCAGCTGTGGGGTAAGGCCACAAAATCCCCCATTCCGGATGCCCCTCTGCCCCCAGCCCCTCTCCCCTGCCAGGATATTCCAGCAGGAAATGACTGGAAGGCTCCCAACTCACAATGTCGGTGCCCAGGTCGATGAACAGGATGGTGATGGTGCCGATGGGCATTGGGATGCTGGCGATGATGTAGATGAGGAAGGGGCAGAGCTCAGCGATGTTCTTGGTCAGGGTGTAGGCAATGGTTTTCTTCAGGTTGTCAAAGATCAGGCGGCCTGGAGGGAGAGGAAATACTTCTGTCAGAGGGAATTTTATCCGTGTTTTCCAGAAAAAAGGTTCAAATTTAACTAAATGAAGTGAAAATATTTACTGCCTCTGTCTACTTTCCTCATGTATTCTGTAGTTTATTTTGTTGGGTTTTTTTTAACTACCCTCCCTTAGATCCTTCTGAAAACTCAAGTGTGATAAAATATTTCTTTCAGTGAGGAAGTTTGAGGGGAAAAGTCCCATTCCACAGAAGGCTGTGGTTGTAATGGAAGCCACAAGCTCTTTACAGAGAAAGAAGTGTGGGATGAGTGTTCCTGTCAAAGGTGGAGCACAGTGAAGGTGATGTGTGAGAAAGTAACAGAGGGAGAATGTGGCGAAGACAATTTCTATCTTTGTGAGGCCTCAAACTGCACTGGAACAAGGCAGGAAGTGCTTTTATCTGAATCTTGATCAGAGACAGCAAACCATTGCTGTGTGTGAGGGAGGGAGATGATTTCCTTATTCTCTGATTGCCACGTGCAGAAATGGAATTAATTCCCAGCTTTCCCAAATATCAAACCCACAAATCCAGAAAGAGAAGAGAGGCAAGGAGGATCAGGAGGCCCTGCCAACAGCCCAAGAAGTGGGAAACAACATTATCTTTACCTTCCTCCACTCCTGTGACGATGGAAGCGAAGTTATCATCCAGCAGGACCATGTCAGCTGCATTTTTGGCTGCGTCAGAGCCAGCAATCCCCATGGCAATCCCAATATCTGCTTTTTTCAGGGCGGGGGAGTCATTGACTCCATCTCCAGTCACGGCAACCACTGCTCCCTGGAACACACAAAAGCATCCAGGTGTGGGTTTGGGAGCAGGGGGTGCATCCTGCCCTCATCAATCTCCACTTTTCTAGAAGGAAGGCACTGATGGGAAGTTCTGAATCCTCTTTGTACCCACATCCAACACAGCCAGGGACCAGGGGGGTGGTAGGCAGGGTCAGGAGAGCAACCTCAGGGTTTTGTGTGGCTCCCTTTAGAGTAGAAACCTGCAAAGTTCAGGGATATGATTCACTGCATCCTGAAGGGTGGACAGCCCAGTTAGGTGCACTTCAAATGCAATTAATCCGATAGTTGGATATAAGGAGGATGAAAGATTTGGATGTCTGCTCTGTGGGCATGGTCCCTCCCTGTCTGAGCAGAGCCAGGTTCACCTTTGACGTCTGGGGGAGACTGATTAGCACAAAATATTCTGTATTTTTTAAATTTTAATACAGAATCAGCCAGGTTTCACCTCAATTTTAAATTATGTAACTTGAGTTAGGGCCCATCCTCTTCCCAAGAGCTTCTGGCCACCCTCAGTCTGTGCTAGAATTTCTCTGGTAATCCAAAAGATGGAAAACCCTGATTATCCAACTCAGCTTCTCTGTTACCTTCCTGAACCATCTCCTGCAGCTCCAGGCTCTGCTCTAGCTGATGCAGAAGTTGGTGGCTTGGTGCAAGGCAGGGTGGTCAGAGTGGGGACAAAGCCTGGCAAACTGATGAATAAAACGCTGAATTTCCTGTCCCTGAGGGGATTGAGCACAGTGCCACTACCTATAAATAATGCCGTGTTCAGAAGGGCTTATGAGCTCTGAGTACTAAACATAGCTGGAGACTGGCTGGGGGAGGGTGCTCCTTTTCATCCTCTACAGAGCCAAATCTGCCGGGAGCGTGGGAGTCTGAGCAGTGCAGAACACGTTCACCCACCGTGTGCCTAGCAGAGACCATTCAAAAAACAAAAACCACATGAAGTGGAAAGATTCTCTCTCTTTCTTTTTACTCTCCAGGCTCAAACCCAACCAGCTGATGGTGCTGATTGGGAAGCTTACTGCTGGCACGACTACAAAAATAAAATAATATCTTGCGCCACATCTTCTTCTCTACGGAGTCCAGGCACAGCACTAGTGTGGCTTTAATTCACAAAATCTACTTGGAAGATGTAATTTTTGAGTTGAGAGTCTTTTGATGGCAATTTTCATCTTTGACAGAGCTCTGTAAATGTAATTTTTTCTTCCCTCCTGTGCTGGCTGCACTCCAGGCTGCTTTACATAATATTGCCCATGGATGGGACAAACTCTCTTTAAACGCTGCTGCCAGGTTTACAGCCCTGGGAAGCAACACAGATAAGGCTCGGTGGTACACAAATCATGCATTTTGTGGGGTTCATACCTCTGAATCGTAAATGGTTTAGGCTGGAAAAGAGCTGTGAGCTCACCTGCTAACCCAGCACTGCCACTGAACTATTCCACTCCCAAACATTCCTGTGGGCAGGAGGATGTGGCTCTGAGCGGCCACAAGAGATAAGAGGAGAGGATGTGGCAGCACCTTGCTTTTATCTGGGTTTAAAGAATTCCTGAGGGAATTCTCCTTCCCAAACAGGGCACAGGAGGCTTCCTGTGCTTCCTAGAATGACAGGGACAAGCCAGGCCCTGGCTACAGCTCCGAACTCAGGGAAAGCTCATTTTGTCACCAGGAGCTGAGTCTGTAGCAGGAATTTGAGCGGCTTGGATTGAGTCCGGGCAGTGCTTGTGGCAATCTGTTAGATAATGCCTTGGCACGGGGAAAAGAGTACAAACAGAGCTTAGGGAGCACTGGGAATTGGCTCCCAGCCCCTCAGCCTGGGCTGGTGTCTGCGTGTGACCTTTGCCACCTCTGCCTCACCTGCCTCTGACAGCCCTCCACGATAATCAGCTTCTGCTGGGGCGATGTCCGAGCGAAGACGATCTCGGAGTGGTCACACAGGATCTCGTCCAGCTGCTCCGAGCTCATGTCCTTCAGCTCCATCCCGTTCACCACGGCCGCCGTGGCGTCCCTGGAAGAGCCACGGGCAAAGCGGGGTGAATTTTCAGATTGAAAGGGTAAAAACAGTGCGCTCCTGGGGTGGGCGTGCAGCTGGACGGGGGGAAAGCAGCAAACTGAGGTAACTGCAGAGGCCTTTGTTGTTAATCAGCAGGTGTTGGATGAAAGGCGCTGCAGAAATCCAGAGTGGATCCGTCACCTGGATACAGAGGGGGCTCCCTGAAGCTTCAGAAAATGCATTTTAAAGAGGCCTCTTCCTGGGAGGGACAGTGGAAGACATCTCCTCTGCAAAGAGCTTTTATCCTTCCCTTGTGATGTTATTTTTTTTCCACATTTAAGGGGTGAAGGAAGAATTTGGGCTGATGGTCCAAACTGGGTCGTGTGGTGGCGAGCTTTGCTTTGTGTGTGTGTTTTGTCAAAGGGGCAGTGACAGCGCCTTCCACATGATCTGCAAAGCATAATTTGCCAGATTTTCTTCACGGGCAGCGAGGATGAAAGCCACTGAGTGGACACATTTGGGGGAGACGACTCAAGAGTGGGAATGTGTCACAAAAAAGCAGAAAGCAGCGGGGATGTAGAACAAAAGCACCGTGCAGGGAGCAGGGAAATGAAGGCCCAGGTGCTGCCCGGGCTCTGGGGCTCTCACCTCCTGTTGACCTGCTCCACAGGGATGTTGAGGCGCTTGGCAATGTCCTCCACGGTCTCGCTGGTGGCCGAAATGATGCCCACGCTCTTGGCGATGGCCTTGGCCGTGATGGGATGGTCGCCAGTGACCATAATGACCTGAGCAAGGGACAAGCGAGTGACAAATGGAAAAGCCACGGAGATAAGGGGGAATGTCCCTTGTCGAGGAGCAGGAAGCAGTTTAGGATCAGAGCAGAGCTGTGTACACAGCAAAGGGAGATTAGGGGCAGTAATTGCCCGGCTCTGTATCGACATCTGGGCTCTGCCTCTCCTTGCTGAGGCTGCTTTATCAGGGCTCTGAAGGAAGAACTCGTCACAGGCAGCCAGATTAGAATAATGCAGAATAAAGGAGCCTTTATATAAGGATCTATATTAGGTATGTGCAGTGGGGAGGGTTTGTTGGAATATTGCGTCTTAAAATGGATCCTTGTGACTGAGGTGTCCTGACAGATAAGGCACAGCCTTTTCTTGCTCTTGTTGAAGAAAAGTTGCCAGATTTGTCTTCAGGCTACGGAAAATTTCATCAGGGTTGGGGCTTGGCATTCATCTCGTCTGAGATCTGTAATTCCAAATATGATTCTCCTCGATTTAGGTAGATTTCGCCTCTGCTTAGAGCTGGAAGTTTACTTGTGGGTCCCCAGGGAGTTAAATTAGGGGAATTACAGCTTCAGGTTCAGCCTGAGTAGTTTTGGGATTAGTGATTCCTTTGGATAAATGCTCATAACCCTCTGTGCTGATGCCTTCTCTAGACCTTTTTCTGTCACTTTACTAGCGAGTAATTCCAGCTGGTGTGGGTTCTGTGTTCTAGAAATGGATCCGATGAGAGAATATCTGAGCTTTTGCAAATTTGGATTTCCAGTTTTAAAATCCTGTGCAGTCTCTATAGTCTGATTCCCACTCTTTTGCCTCTAGGGACCATCAAGTTTTTTCTTTAAACTGCAATTATGGAGTGGTGCTAATTAACATTCAGATTTTTGGTAGTTGTTGCTAGAAAGATAACTAGTGACGGTGTGGTGGAAGATCTTAAATTTTAAACACCTAAAATAATTACAATTAAGTCTTTCTGTAGGGGAACCACCGTGGCTTTCACAGTAAAATCCCTACCTTGATGCCGGCACTGCGGCACTTGGAGACAGCGTCAGGCACTGTGGAACGAGGTGGGTCAATCATGGACAGCAGCCCCACGAAGCACAGGTTGGAGGTCGGGAAGTTCATGGAATCTGTGTCAAACTGGAAGGTGTCTGGGAACTTGTTTTCAGGCAGGTACAAGTGGCAGAAACCTGAGAGGAGATTTAGGTTGATGTGGCGGACGTGAAATATTGGGAGAAAGAGGAGAGCTTGATAGAACATCGGGGTTTGCTCTTGTCCACAGAACTCTAGCATTTAACCATTTCTCCAGGCATGCTGGATGTGCCAATTAAACCCCATTTCACAGATTTTACAGCTGGATTTCACCCCATTTTGTCAGGCAGTCCCCGCAGCTGCACTCACCCAGCACTCTCTCCCCCATGCCCCCCAGCTCCATGTAGGCTGTCTGGAAAGCTTCCGCCTTCTCGCTGTCCAGAGGCTCCTCCTTGCCGTTGATCATGATGGTGCTGCACCTCTCCAAGATCCTCTCGGGGGCACCTTTCATCACCAGCAGGAAGCGTTTGTCGTGGGGGTCGTCGGTCTCATGGATGGAAAGCTGTGCCACAAACAGGAAATTGGGAGGTTGGGAGAGCTTAAATTGTCCTCGTTTACTTCTAGTTTTGCATGGACTTAATGCTCTTTTCCACGAAGACATCACATATTCCATCAAATGGAATGAACTGTATTTATCATAACTTCAGTTTCCTCTGTTGCTGAATTACCCCATTAAGGCTTCCAGGCCACCCACTGCTGCATTAGGCCCAGTGGTAGAAACAATCTGGCAGGATTTCCAAGAGAAATGAAACACACCTGGAATTTGTTGGTAGAGTTGAAAGGGATTTCAGCCACTTTCTTGTTCTGTGCTCTAATGCTCATCACGTCCCCCAGAATGACCTCAGAGAACTTCAGCAGAGCTGTTTCAGAGGCGTCTCCAACCACGACCCTCTGTGGGCACAAAGGAAGAAAACATTTTACTTTTGCGTTCCCACAGTTTCATGACTTACTGCACACTTCAGCAACAAGGAATCTGCATTTTTATATTCAAGTTGTCCCGAAAAAATATTAAAATAGAATTTTGGGATGTCTGCATTGCTTTCGGAGTTGGAACTGAGCCACAGCAAAGAGAGGCAAAGAGCATTTACTGCTGTAACACTCAGGTCACTACAGATAAGCTGAGGCACAAACCCAAATTAATTTGAGGATGGCGTTGATGAGTAAATAGCAGATTTGTTCTGGTAGCCCAGTCACTGGAATTTACTACCTTCGAGCAGTCATGTGGAAAGACATTAATTAAGGCATGTTTACCTTTGCTATAATAAATTAACAGCGCAGTAATTACTATTCCTGCTACTTGTGTTGCCTTTTTCCTGGCAGGCACAGTTGGGTTTGGACAATGCTCTCAGGCACAGGGATTCCTGGGGCTGTGCTGTGCAGGGCCAGGAGCTGGGATTGTGGATGCCTTCCAAATCATTCCGGATAACCTGTGTTTCCGTGCTCTTGGCTGCGTGGGTTTTTATCCCGTGTTAAATTTTGTGTGAGCGCACAGCAGTAAAACCGTGGTCAGCAGGAATTTGGAAGGCTGGCATGGTAAAAACAGAGGTTTCTAAAGCCAAGCAGAGCCAGTTTGCTCTTTCAGAGGAAGGGAAATGAGCTGATGTGAAGTCAGCAGTACCTTCATGATGGGGAGATTTTCCTGTCCTGGCCGGAATTCCGCCCGGTTGCAGAGAGTGACAATTTTTGATAACGCTGTCCATGTGGGGGAACTTTGATCAAAGGGCTGGGCTGAGAGAAGCAAAACACACATTGCATCCTTTAGCACGTTCCGTGACACAAGTAGAAGCTTAGGAGTGAAAAAGCAAGACCTGACTTATTTGCAGGAAGAAAATATTATTCTTTTGACAGGTTTTTTTATGGGAAAAAAAACCTGATGTAAAATTTCCCTCCATCACTGCTGGCAAAGGGGTCTGGATTATGTTTCCCTGCTTAATTCCCTACTCAACATATTCTTAGCAAAAGGCTTTGGAGTAGAACCTCCTCCAGGTTTACTTCCTGTGAGTGGAGTTCAAATGTTAATTCTTTTTTTTTTTCCCACCTCTCTACATGGCTAAGGAGGGATTTCCATGCATGGAAGGAAGATATGTCTGATTTAGCCATCGAAAGATATTCCCAGTGAACATCCCAGGATTCACCCAAGCGTCTGCCCCTTCCCACACCCCCATTTTTCCCATTTACTTGTTTGGTCTTCGCTGGTGTCGGCTGAGTAGATCTGGTTGTCAAACCAGAGGTGGGCAACGGTCATCCTGTTCTGGGTGAGGGTCCCTGTCTTGTCGGAGCAGATGATGGAGGTGGAGCCGAGGGTTTCCACGGCCTCCAGGTTCTTCACCAAGCAGTTCTTCTTGGCCATGCGCTTGGCTGTGAGGGACAGGCTCACCTGGCAGGAGGGAAGGGGTCTGGCTGTCAGCAAGGTGTGGTTACACAGAGGTGTAACGAGTTACGTACTGCTGATAGATCTCCCGTGTTTGTTTTGGGGGGTTTTTTTAAGAGAATGTTTTAATGGTTTTCCTTTTTGTTGGCTGCAGTGCAGTTTTGTTTTTTTTTCATTGTTTTAAGTAAAAACTGAGGTTTGGTTGTAAGCAGCACAAGGAGGTTTGCTGCTGACAGGAACCTGAGAGAAATAAGGGTATCTTATCAGTCTAGAGGCAGTTTGAGATGGAAGGGCCTGCAGTGGGCAGGGAGCTGCTGGTCACCAACTCCATGGATCCTGCAATGATTCCCTTCATTATCCCACTGGTTGTTTGCTGCTGGGGTGTTTTGGAGCCAGAGGTGCTCTGCGGGTGTGCTGCTTCTCAGCCAGGGATCTTAGGGCTGGACATGTGGTAACAAGTGGGGTTTTCACGTGGCTTTCAGGGTGCAATGTCCCCACTTCCAAGTGGGAACGGGCTGTGGGAAATGAGCCACGTCATTGCACTCGGCTGCAACCGAGGCAGAGCGGCACTTGGACTTGAACCCAAACTGGGTTTAGGAAGAATGACTCAGTGACACTGGAATTCCCAAATGAAGGGTTTATCCTTGGAATAAGAACCCCCACCCCTATCCAAACCCAGCCCAGACCAGAGCTGGAGTGGCAAGCAGAGAACCCCAGCACAGACTCACCGTCACCGTGGCCAGCAGCCCCTCCGGCACGTTCGCCACGATGATGCCGATGAGGAAGATGATGGAGTCCAGGATCTTGTAGCGCATGGAGACGGAGATGATGAAGAAGAGGACCCCGATGGAGATGGCCACTCCTGCCACCAGGTACACGAAGTGCTCGATCTCGATGGCGATGGGCGTTTTCTCGTTGCCCACGCCCGAGGCGAGCGAGGCGATGCGGCCGATGATGGTGCGGTCCCCGGTGTTGATGACAATGCCGGTGGCAGTGCCTGCAGGGACAAAAACTGTCACCCCCAGGGCACGCAAACACTCAGAAGCAGCTGCAGCCTGACGTTCCAACAGGTATTGATGGAAAAACCGCAAGGAAACCGCGGGCAGCTCAAATTCAAATCAATTCATTGATTGGTGCAGCCATAACCACGCTGGGTGTTGGAACAAATGCTAAGTGTGACCACCCCAGGGTCCCACTTTATTTTAATCTGCTCAGGACAAAATTCTTGTGAACAATTAAACCTCTCTGAAGTTCCTCGAAACAGAATTGCTTAAATAAGTTAGCAGGGTGGGCAGCTCTTGTTCAGGTGCCTTTTTGGGAGCCCTTCTCTCTGTACTCTGATAAATAACAGGAATAAGAAGTTTTCAGCTCCCCTGAAGCTGCTGAATAAAGCTTGAAGACTAACGAGAAAAAAAGATAAAAGCGTGTGAAGGCGTGCACACAGGATGAAAAACGTGGCTGGAGCCAGTGGAGAAATGGATAAAGAGGACACAGTGGAACTTCCCTGCCCAGTTTCAGGATCAGCTCACCTTCCACACAGGTGGTGGAGTAGAAGGCAATGTTCTTGGTCTCCAGGGGGTTCTCGTGGGTGAAGTCACAGGAGCGGGACTGTGGTTCTGACTCCCCTGTGAGTGAAGAATTGTCCACCTTTAATGAAAGGGAGACATGCCCACGTTAGAGTCAGCACTGCACAGCGGTGCCCAGCCCAGGAGGCGGGGTGACAGCTTGTTTAACATTCAGTGACACCAAAATCTCTCAGCGCCTTTTCCCTGAGCTGCTGCTGTCCCTGGCAGAACCTGTTTCTGTGGGAATTCAGCTCAGACAGTGCTGTGTGTCTGCTGGTGGGATTTTCAGCAGCAGCCTGAGAAAACCCCACAATTTTTAGGATCTGGCCCCAGTGGAAACTCTCAATCCTGTACTGGTGCATCTGCTCTGTCCTGGCAAAGGCCTGGACCTAATGGCTTTGGATGTTCAGGGAGAGAGGCCTCAGTCCTAGATGAGATCTCAGCATCACATTGAGGCTTCTGCTCTCTGATTTCATTCATCCTGTCCAATCAAAGCTCTAATAACCCATAATGGCTGTGCAGATGTTCTTTCTGTGTGATAAACCCCTCCAAACTCTGTTCTCCCTCTTTCCCTGTGCTCTTCCTAGCCCTGTTTACCTTGCAACCCTGAGTGAAGATCAGGCGAATGTCTGCAGGGATCCTGTCCCCACCCTTGATCTCCACGATGTCCCCAACCACCAGCTGGTCTGCTGGCAGCTCCTTCTTCTCGGCATCCCTCAGGACAAGAGCTTGCTGAAAGACAGAAATGGGACAGAAATTAGCCTTGTGCCACCTGCTAAACTGAGATCCTCCTCTCTACTCTGGGAAAGATCCAGAGCAGGAGGATGCAGAGGAAATGTGAGCGTATTTGACACCCAGCCGGACTGCTCGGGCTGGAATTTGGGGGATGTGAGAAGGGAAATGGCCTTGGAGATGGGGAAATGCCTTCCAGGAATGTGCTTGCATGCCATCAGGTCTGTGGGTAGAAGCAGTGGGCAGCGAAATGTGGAGCCCAGCACATCTCAGCCTGTTCACTGACAGCTTTTAACTGGGCACTGAGATCTCTAACCCAGTGCTGGATGGGAAACAAGAATGTGCATCCTACAATTCCCAGATCCATCAGAGCAACCTCCGTGTGCTTTTTAGTCATGGTTTGTGATTCAGGACCTTTATCTGGGTCGTTTGCCAAGAGATAAATTCAAGCTGGGCTTGCTTGGCTTCCCTCAAGCATTATGAGGACGGATTTTTGCCTCAAATGAAAGGCACTGGTGGTTCTCACCTGTGGGATCATCTTGCTGAAGCTGGCCATGATGTTTGTGCTTTTGGCTTCTTGATAATAAGCGAAGATACCAGTGAGGATGACAACCAGAGCCAGGACTACTCCGAGGTAGAGCTGATCAATAAAAGACATAATCTGGTTATTTTAGGGCAAGCAATTCCTCTGCTGGAATAAATCACAGTTCTGTGTTGGTTCAGCAGGCTTTTAAAATGAGGTGTTGGCCAGGTTAAAAGGTTAAGAAAAGAACTTTCGGGTGTTGGCCTGCAGGTGATCAATTAAAGCTTTATTTGTGTGCATAAAAAAAAGGTTTTTAATAGTGATTTTCCCATCTAAAACCCTTCCCTAAACTGACACAAACCCGAACAAATTAGAGTGTAACAAACAAATTTAAAAAAATCGCAGAATACAACTCAAAAGGGAATTAGTCAAAGACTCCGGGGTCCTTTAGACTTTTTCGCCGCTCTCAAGAATTGTGGCTATGCCCGGTGGTTATAAAACCTTTGCACAGGCACTCTTTAGACAAGTGGTGCGCGAGGTATTTGAGTTTTATCGGAAGCGTTCAGCAGCAGAAGGAGAGTCCTGTGAGAACAAGAGGCCTCCTTGTAGTTACTGAGTAACCGTGCAGCATTTAAACCCCCCACGTGGTCACGGGGTCAAGCCGTCGCTCTGTGGTTACTCATCTACTCACGTTGTCAAAGGCTGAGTCCACTCCCTGCGCCAGCTGGATGCCGAAGGAGATCCAGGAGAAGGCAGCTCCGATCCACAGCAGGATGGAGAACCCCCCGATCATCTGCTTGAGGAACTTGACGATTTCGGGGGTGGCTTTGGGAGGGGTGAGCGCGTTGGGGCCGTCCCGAGCCAAAATCTCTGCTGCTCTTGCACTCGAGAGACCCTGCAGAAGGAGGTGGCACGTTCAGAATGAAATCACGGAAACGGAGATTTTTACCCCGGCTCAGAACAAAATTCACGTGCTGCTGTTTCTTTAAAGGCTGCTTGTGTCACAGAGGAGCTGCAACTCTGATTTCCAAACCTCCTGATTTCAGAGAGGCTGCTGTGAACTATCTGCTATGGAGAAACAGCTCTTTCTCTACTGGAGCACTGAATTTGGGGCCACGTCCACCAGGAGTTTCCATTCTGGTGGTTATCAATCAAATACCCCTGGACTAAGTGTTTGGAAAGCCAGGGGAAAACTGACATTCTTTTGCTGCTGTTTCTGCGTTTCCACGAGATGTTTGCAGCTCAGGGGGGTTCTTGAAATTCCTGTCTGTGCTCTGGCCACCGTTCAGTGCTTTGATAATCAAATGTCAGGTGTCAAAAGGGCTCAGGTGTAGTTTCTCAAATCTAAATTTTCCTTCAGAATCAGCTCATCCCATGCAGCCTTTTGCTACGGATTGTTACAGTGAAAAGTGAATTGTGGTGAAATCAAAACACCAGATAAAAGCTTTGGAAAAAATAAGGTCCTGGTGCCAAACCCTGAGGTCCCATTTTTTGATTTCAAAGCAGTAGCTCAGCCTTCTTCAGACTCGAGAGAAACTCCACTTTAAATCCAGGTCAGTGCACGTTGGCTTGCTGGTTTAGGCTTTACTGTGAGCACCAAAGCAGGCACCCCCACACATCTAATAACGAAATTCCTGCTCCTGGGGAGCTCTGGGGAGGCCAGAGGCAACTGACTGAGGCAGCTCCTTAATGATGCCCCATGGACTTACTTTGTCGATGCTGGTGCCGTACTTCTTCTCCAGCTCCGAGGTGCTGAGCCTGTGGTCATCCTGCATGCAGAGAGAGAGGGAAAATTACAGTGAGCAGGACATCAGACTGCTGAATTCTTTATTTCCGAACTGCCTGGATCTGGGACTGTGGATGCAGCTGCTTGTACGACACCCCACTTTCATTAACTGGACAGACCTGCACATTGATAAGCACAATATCTTCCACTGGAAGATGATATTTTTTTTCTCCCCTTTGATTTGCAGACTGCTTTTGTAAATAGCTCCCTCCTCCAGCAAATCTGTCACAGGAACAGGATGGCGTGGTCGTGTTTCTGCTGCTTGCCACGAGGGGCTGTGCTTCTTTTGGATAAATAATTTGTCTCTGCGTGCTGCAGGGCTCAGAGCGTGTGTGACAACAACCTCTGCCCTTGATTGCCAGGGCAGGGAATGTGAATTATCCTCCACAGTCTGGTGGAAAGAGGCAACAGGTTCTAACCACAGTGAAAAAGGGTGTGGGAGAAGGAAATCTCAAAGCTCTTCTCCTTGGCCTGCAGTGACACCTCTGTGGTATCACTGGCCTAATTATATCTTGTGCTGAACTGGGATTTAGAAGCCAAGAATTTGAGAGATCTCCCAATTGTTTTCTCAGAGTGATTCATGGGTACTGGGGTGAGTCAATTCTCCTGTCTGTGCTTTGGTTTCTCTTTAGAAACACGGGAGTGGAGTTACATCCCCTGGTGGCAAAGACAACACGGGCTGAGGAACATTTACCTGCTGCTGGGCAGGTCTTGGAAACGTGATGGGTGAGTGGATCAGAGAATCATGGAATCAATACCTTATTTTGGGGTTCTGTAGCTTTGAAATGCCATCCAGCCCGTAAATAGCCTCTCCTCTGAGCTGCTCTCACAGCAATCCCGAAAAGAGGTCAGCATAATTACCCTCATGTTTCAGATTGGGAAACTGGAATGTGTGGAGAGGAAGCAACATTTCCAAGAGCAGCCAGCAGGTCAGTGGAGAGCCAGGAGGAAAACACAGATTTCTTGAAGGCCAGAGCAGCTGTTTTGGGCAAAAACCCCTGGGTATAAAGCTGAGGAATGCTCTCAGCTCTGGAATCTCTGGAGCACAATGCCTTGGTTCTGCCTTTCCCTCTGATTCGTGGCTGGCCGTGCAAGTTGTCAGGAAATACTGATGGCAGCGATTCCATCTGGAGAATGACTCCTTTTTGGGCAGATAATGTTCTGTACCATTGGTGCCTTAATTATATCAGAGTCATCCTCTCATTTTAGGTATTAATCTTGCACAGGGTTTTTCTGGCACACTGCAGGAGTGTGAGGAAGCAAATCCCTGTGCCAGGACGTTCAGTGCAGGACATTCCCTGGATTTCATGGAATGAGTAGTGGAAGCTCAGCAACACTCACCAGGTCCAGTTCTTTCTTGAGATCTTCTGCCTTCTTTTTTTTCTTGTTGCCTTTTAAGTCTTTGCACTTCTCCTCCTCATCTTCAATCTCTGTTTTGTGCAAATCTTTTGTCCCATAGATCTCAACCGAGTAAACATCGGACTTTTTCTGTAAAAGACCACAAAAAAGTCAAAACTCTGGCAGATCTCCATTTTTTAGTAGCTTCAGCAAGCCACAGGTTGCTACTGTCCCTTTCTCCTGGCTACTTAAAGGTGTTTTTTCCCTGTCTTATCCTGAGATCCATCCAGTTTGTGTTACTGTGACTGTGGTCAGGACTTCATCAGGTGCAAATTACAGGGATTCCTTTAGGGATGTGCAACACTTCCAGCAGTTTTTGATCTAAAACAAGCGCAGGAAAATACTGCCCAGGACCTCAGCAGTGAAAATTATTAATTTCTTTATCAGCTCCAAGAAGAGACCAGTGGAAAAGCAAAATATTTGTGAAAGGAAAGGGGAGGGAAAAGTTATCCATTGAGAACTTGCTTGTTCCTGGAGCTTTTCAGATCCATAACTCCGGGATTTAAATTTTAATTACAATTAACACTTACAAGTTTATATTTGCACTGAATCACAGTGAGGAACGGAGGCGAGCAGCAGACTGAAACCAAGGAGGAGCTGCTGTTTCTGCTCACACAGAGCTCAGAACTGGCAGGGATTTCGCCAGCAATTCACTTATTTTTGCCAGTGGACTATCAGGCACAGGAAGCTGTTGACCCAGGGAGGCTGCTGAAGCTCAGGGAATGTTTTATCAGCGATAACCTGGGAGCTGTGCTGTTCCCAAGCCCTGGGTTAGCTCTGCGGAGCGCAGGGCAAACTCCAGTGCTGCGGATTTACCGGCTGCGTAATCATAACGTTCCAGCTCCCAATTATCCTGGAAACCACAGGCCAGGCCCTGGGAGAGCCATTGCTTGACCCCATTCCGGAGGTTTCCTTATGGATTAAACCCCAGGGGTTCGGGAGAGCCCCGTGGATGTTCCCTGGTGGCACAGCAGTGCTGACAGTGCCCCGAGCACAGAGGGGCTCTGCCAGGGCTTGGCCTCCTGTGAGGGCTCACAGCAGTGAAGGAAGAGCTCTCCACGACATAAAGAGGGCTCAAATAATGGAAACAACGAGAAAAAACAATAATAATTGGGATATCTTATTATTTAGCCCTGTTCTGAACTCAAAACTGGCATCTTACCTTAGCTGCCCTTAAACTAAAGGAGTATTTAAATCTTGACATTGTCCCTTGATGAAGGGGAAAGCAAAGAGCTGCTGAGCAGTTTGAGGATTTAAAAGACTGAAATCCTATTCCCAAACCCTTGATTTTTCCTTGTGATGCACAGCCCAGAGACAGGACATGCCTGTTCTTTTTATTTTTTTTCTGCCATGCTGAAGATCCACGATCTGTTTTATCTATTGGGATTTTTTTTCTTCACCTTCCTCCTCCTCCTCCTCTTCTCTTTAACTTTCCCACCCAAAAATCTGTTCATCTTTTCAAATCCCTATAAAGGAGAGAAACCAGGAGAGAAAGGCAACAGCTCTCTGCTGGGAGAACTTAACAGATGGAAGAGAAAAATAAAGAAAATTGATGAAGTTTCTATTGCTCACTTGTAAGCGTGGCCCATGTTAACCTTTAACCTTCAGAGTCTCAGAAAATCTCGGATTTTGGCTCAGATTTTTGGCTCAGCCAGCCCAAGAATTCTTCCCAATCCAAACTGTTCATGCCCAGCAGTGACTGGTGCTAGCTCAATTTTTCACTTAGCCTGCGCTTACAGTATAGATCTACAAATTAAAACTTAAGAAGGAACACAAGGGGCAGTTCCTTGGGCATTGCACCCACCTTGACCATCTTGGTGAGTTTATTCCTTTCCTGATGGAGGGAAGCAGCCAAGCCACAATCTCTGGATGAAAAGCCAAAGCCTCTGGATGAAAAGCCCAGCTGGGGACTGAGGTGGCTCAGAGAAGTCCTGGAGTGCAGAAGCTCCCCGAGGTGGTGGGTCCCTCTCCTGTGGCCACCAGGTGTTAGCTGGAATGCTGCTCCCACCTCGGCATCCTCCAGGCAGGACGAGCTCCCTGTCCCAAGCCTGTGGAGAAAGAGCTCTGCTTGCAGCTGCTTTATAAATCAGCATCTTGTGCTGCCACTCCACCCCTCCCCTTCAGGTCCAGCCCATCTTCTGTTTCACCCGGAGTAGGTGGAAAAATACCACAGTAATGGGCATGTGGGTTTCAGGTCAGATAGGTTCTAATTATTCCTTTGTAGTGTTTGCTCACAAGTAGGGAACAGGTGTATTATTCATCTTGCTGGAAGCAAGGAGTTTCCTCCGGAGGCTTTCCAGCTCCAGGCTCCCCTCAGGATCCCCGCTGTCCTGGGCTGAAGGAGGGCTCTGCACGTTTTGTCTCACCTGCCCAGGTGATGTTCTCTTTCCCTGAAGTCCCTCAAAGCCAGATCCCTGCCCCATTTAGGTGCTAGCAGGGATTTGGTGGAGTGCTGCCCTTTGGAGCTTCATAGCTTGGACTTCACTCTTAAGCCTTGCCTTGCATTTTGGGTGTTTTTCACCCTCATGCTGGGTTGGGAGAAGTGAACTTCCTGGTCCTTTTTCAGCAGGGCACTTCCCTGAACAGCTCTTGGTTTGTCTGGCACCAATTACCAGCTTCCAGGCAGGAGTGATAATGGGATTTGTGACACTTTTGGTACCTGGCTGGTCTCATCACTTAGGAGTAAATCTGATTTCTTCATGTCCAAGACTGAACTGATGAAAAGCTGGGTGAAACATGGGGAATGGTTTTCTGCTGTTTAACATTCTTTGGGGAAAGTCTTGTCTTTCGTCTGTCTGACCTTGCTGATCAACAGCATTTGGTCTTTAATATTACATAATCTTTAGTCTTTAATATTCTACATAGTCTTTAATACTATGTAATCCATAAACTTTAAATTCATCAGAGATAGTGCTTGGTGCCACCAGTAAGTGACTCAAATTGTGGTCAGAGATATGACGTGTTAATGGAGATAACCAATGCTAACTTCATCACATCATAGATGGAAGCTGCTAGCGGAGGGGAAAATCCAAGGGACATCATTTATTACCTCAACAGGAGCAGGAATAATTTATATTCAATCCAAGTTCCCAGGAGTTTGAGTATCAGACCTCCTCAAGCTGTTCCCACTTGGCAGTTTCTGCGTGCTGGTCTTTTTCCACGGCATTCTTTAATCCTGGGGCGTTGCGCAAGGCGCAGGAGTGGGTCTGGAAAGGTTTCGTGCTCAGTTTCTGCTGCTTGATGTACTCAGAGCTGGGTTTTGTCCTGGAATATCGACCTTTCCCTACGTCTGTAAGTGCTGGAGGTTTCCCAGCGTGAGCAAGAGCAGGGATGTATTGGCTGTATCCAGGGAATCTGTGCTGTGTGATAGCACTGAGATCCTCCCCTCTGCTCTGGGAAAGATCCAGAGCAGGAGGATGGAGAGGAGTTGATTTGACACCCAGCCGGACTGCTCGGGCTGGAATTTGGGGGATGTGAGAAGGGAAATGGCCTTGGAGATGGGGAAATGCCTTCCAGGAATGTGCTTGCATGCCATCAGGTCTGTGGGTAGAAGCAGTGGGCAGCAAAATGTGGAGCCCAGCACATCTCAGCCTGTTCACTGACAGCTTTTAACTGGGCACTGAGATCTCTAACCCAGTGCTGGATGGGAAACAAGAATGTGCATCCTACAATTCCCAGATCCATCAGAGCAACCTCCGTGTGCTTTTTAGCAATGGTTTGTGATTCAGGACCTTTATCTGGGTCGTTTGGGCAGTTTTTGAATTTGCCTCCTATAAACCGCGCTGGCTTCTGCCTGGGGACGAATGTTAGACATGCAAATGAGAGCAGTGTTGGGCAACAAAGCACCCGGTGACCCTGCTCCGAACGGGACATTTACCTGCCACATCTGTCTGCTGCAGGATGTGCTCCGTGGCCAAGGGACTGAGCTGGGAAGGTCTCTGAGGGCAGTTCCGTGGCTCAGGATTCCCAGAGGATCGAGGTGGCTCTGCTGCTGCGCGGGGCTGCCAAGCTCGAAGGGCAAATGTGATGTTAAAATCCCGTGGCCAAAATTCCATTAAGTCCGTCAGCTGAAGGGCTTTTTTTTCTGTGAGTTACACAGCAAGGTTGAGGAGCACTGCAAAAAGACAAATCTCTTGTTTTTCATGAGCCAGCCTAAGGTGGCTGGACAGCTGGAATCCTCCTTTTTAGCTGGGGTCACTCGTCACCGACAAAATTTGTGTTTTGTGCCTTGGCTCTGCTGAAAAGGTCCCAGGAACAGAACCCAGACGTGAACCTGGGCCGCAGTTCTGGGCAAGGGCTGCTGCACAACCAAATCCTGCCCCGTGCCCTGGCTTGGCAAGACGTGGCATGTCCTGAGAGGAACATACCCGAGGGATTGTCACGTGTGCTCCTGGTGTGTCACAACAGCCACAGCTGGGCCCTGCTGAGAGGGGAAAATGCGTTGGTATTGTGCTGATTCTAAATGTCAGTCTAGAAAAATAATGTGTTTCCTTCTGGATTATCATGTCTCACATTTCTTCACCTGTGTGGATCCGAGTAAGTTCCTGTGAGAAAAAAGCCAGCCAGGAGAACGTTTGGATGTTATGCAGCACAGGGAGGCTGCATCTTTTAGCTCGTAGGGGCTGATCCCAGTGCTCAGACTGTCAAATTCCTGCAGGTTTCCAAGTCAAAGTGTGAATGTTTGCGAAGGATTTGGGGGTAAGGAGAACGCAGTGCCTCTGCCTGAGGAGATTTGCTGTGCTGTTTACATGTCTTGGATGCAGTCGGACGAGCATGAGCGGTGGAAGGACCTGAAGCCGCAGCAAGAGAGGTAAATCGATGCCAAATTTTGCTAAGTTTTGCTTAAATTTGCTAAAATTAGTTTAAATTTGCCTGAAATGACTTCCCTCAGGGGTGGTGCGCGCTGGCTGCACTTCCCGGGCAGGCCGGGAGAGGGCGCACGGCCCTGGGCGCTCAGCGGGTCCCTCGCTCGATTCCTGAAAATTCCCCAAATTCCCGAAAATTCCCCAAATTCCCCAGAAATGAGCGCGTGCCTGGCCTCGGTGTCCCGGCACAGCCCTGTCAGCTCCCCTGAGTGCTGCCGCAGCACGGCAGGGACGTGGGGCTGGGGGCAGAGGCCAGAGGAGGCGCCGGCATGGGCAGAGGGATGGAGCAGCTCTGCCGGGAGGAAAGGCTGAGAAAATTGGGATTTTTCAGCCTTTTTGGAGGACAGACCAGGGGTGACCTCACTGCGACCTTCCAGTGCCTGAAGGAGCTGCAAGGGAATCTCTACAGGGCCCTGGAGCGACAGGACAAGGGGGAATGGCTTCCAGCTGAAAGGGAGAAGATGGGATTTAGATTTTAGATGGGATATTGGGAAGAAATTCCTCCCTGGGAGGGTGGGGAGGCCCTGAGGGTGCCCAGAGCAGCTGTGGCTGCCCGTGGATCCCTGGAAGTGTCCAAGGCCAGGCTGGACATTGGGGCTTGGAGCAGCCTGGGACAGTGGAAGGTGTCCCTGCTTTAGGGTCCCTCCCAACCCAAACCATTCTGGGGTTCTGTGATCCTACAGAGAAAGGATTTGTTTGGTTTTGTTTGGGGTTTGTTTGTTTGTTGGTTCCCTCCCTCAGGGCCGAGGGTAAAACAGGCCCTGAGCTCTCCAGAGGCAGGCAAGTGGAAGGGGCTGGGAATTTATTCTGGGTCCATCCTTCACCCAGGAGGGAAGTTCTGAGGGTTCCTTGTTTTTCTGCTCAGTGGAGAGCAGAAACTCCCCTTTCCTCTGAGTGCCAAGTGCTAAATCTTACCTGTTTTTCTCCTTCATTTAACCCAAAGATGTTTAACTGTAATTCAGAGGCCACAAGTGATGAGCCAAGCACCTGTAAAAACCTCCCAGGAGCCAAATTAACACAAAGCTTAAGTGGTATTTGGACAGTGGTAATTTAGGCTTTGGCTGTAAACCACTCCTCGTCTGAGCATTCACCTCCCGAGAGGGGGAATTGCACATTCTGCTTTGCGTGGTGCTCCTGGAGCTCGTGAAAACCTAAATTTCTGTGCTTTTCCCCCCCATAATTTTCCCGTTCTTGTCAATCAGAGATGAGCAGGAAACGCCGAGGAGCAAAGGGGTTAATTCCCAGCGTTTAGGCTGGCATTTTAAACGCTGAAGTGTAGTACAGCCTCAGTGTAAACTCCAGGATGGCTCGGTGTCCCCACAGAGCTGGCACAGCCACGGCAGCTTTAGGTCACTCCAGGGCAAGGTTGTGATTTTGCAGAAGGGTTTGGCCTTTCCCTCAGCCTCCTGAAGCTGAGCCACTGCTGACCTGGGTTCTGAATGCCCACAAAGAGACGGCTCCATCATGTCATATCTCTATATTCCAACGTATCCTTTATTTCTTCCCATCACCTGAGGAAGGGCTGGTGAATCCTGGGGTAAGGAACTGGGTTTTCATCTCTACTCCTCGCTTGCTGAGGGTTTTTTTTTGGGGTTTCTACAACAATATTGGTCACTTCTTGATGTGGAAAGCTGTTCATTCAAACCATTTTCATGTGGGCCATCAAAAAGCCTTGGCTGTCTTGAATTTACAGATCAGGGTGAGCTGAGCTCACTGCTGCCTGCCCAAAGAAAGTTCAAAAATCAGAATTTGCATGTTTCTTGTTAGAGGGGATATTACTGAGGATCAATTTTCTGTTGACATTTGCTGTCTGTGAGGAAGAAAAACAAGTCACGAGCGAGTCACAGCATCCTGGATTCTCTTACTCTTCTTAATATTTTATCTTCCTACTTCCTCATGCTCCTAAATATGAACCATTACTGGATTCATATTGGTTAAAAAAACAGTAAGGAGAATTGATTTTCCTCTTTGTAACTTCCTGGGGCTGTCAGGAACAGTCAAGGCTGGAAGCTGGAGCAAAAACACAGCAGAACTTCTTTCTTTAAACGTGGTGATATTCCCAACATTTCATGATTTACAGGAATTTGTAAATGCCAGTCTTTCAAACAGCTGCTGTCTTGATGCTTTGATCATTCTCAGGGTAAAAAAATACATATTTTTCCTTTCAGAATGTTACCTGATGTGCAGGATAAGGAACTCACAGAGCCAGTCTGTGGCTTGCAGTCAGAATCTGCTGCTCTAGAACACACCCAGCCTCATTCCTGGCAGGCGTCGCAGCCTGGAGAGTGGCAGAGGCAGGAATTCTTCGGGATGCAGCCAGGAAAACGGGATGGTTCAACGAGGGATGTGAGTTTGGGCTCCTGTGTAGCTGAATCTGGACACACAGGAAGAGAAAATGGGGTTTTTGCAGGGGTGTGTTGACCCCAAAGCACCTCTGCAAAGCCAGGGGAGGAAGTGGCCAGGCTCGTAAAAGCCCTGGTATGTGTGATGTGTTCTGAGCAATCA
Source organism: Machaerirhynchus nigripectus (assembly GCA_013397975.1). NCBI lineage: Eukaryota > Metazoa > Chordata > Aves > Passeriformes > Dicruridae > Machaerirhynchus > Machaerirhynchus nigripectus. The sequence goes on along the minus strand of VZRQ01007972.1, from coordinate 33,828 downwards.
CAGAACCCTGGCATGGTTTGGGGTAAAGGGGCCTTAAAGCTCATCCCATTCCACCCCTGCCATGGGCAGGGACACCTCCTCCTGCCCCAGGCTGCTCCAAGCCCCGTGATGTTGTCTAGAAACAGCCGTGTGTGGTCCGCAAAGTTCCCATATCCAACCTCTGGAAGAGCCACGTCCATTATCCGCCAAAACCCACTCTGAGCGGGCAAGAATTGCTTCCTAATTCCGCGTGGAACCAAACCGAGCACTATTTGGCAAAGATTTGCTGGGAAAATCTTGGTTCTGGGGCCTTTTGGGGGTATTTTTGCGATGGAAGGCAGCTCAGCGCAGCAGTGTGACTGCACAGGCAGCTGACAACGGCTACGGCAGGACAAGATGTGGCCAGGCAGGATAATTCCCCCTGGAAGGTGGCTGGGGTGCCACAGCCAGATGTTTACCAGCTGGATGACCTGGAAAGGGATTAGGCCTGACTCAGTAGGTTGGATGTGGGTCACCCCAGCACGATCCCCTTCCACCCCGCGGTGTCACCCCGCTGAACTTGTCCCTTGGTGAGGGCACAGGTGCCCAGGGTTTCAGCTGGGAATGCCAAAATCCTGGCTCACAGCTTGCAACAGCTGCTGGCAGAGCCAGGCAGGGCCTTTAGTCACGGCTTGCAGAGGCTGGGACTGGCCCAGGGGTGGCTCACGGCTCGCAGGAGCTGGCACAGCCTCGCCTCTGCCATCCCCAGCCCTGGCACTGCCAGGCTCGCAGGAGGAAGCAAAGTTAAAATGTCAGGAGTTGCAAAGGGTGCTGAGAGCTGTGGGCTCGGGTGGCCCAGCGGGAGAAGGAGGCGAGCCACGTTTAGAAATGACTGGTTTAAAGCTATTCTTGCATTCCCAGAAAAGTGGGTGGGTTCTGTGGAGCTGCTCCCGGAGCAGGCAGAGTGGAAGGCATCTGTGGGAGCATTCAAAGAGGAGGCTGTTTCCCTCTTTTCTTCCATTTTCCTATTTTTTTTTTTTAATTTTTCCATTTTTCCATGCAATACCATCACAGTGGAATTCTGCTGGCTGCTTCCAGGGAAAGGAAGGAAAACATTCTCCACTCAGCCCCTCATATCTTCTGAGAAGGTATTTCAGGCAACCCATATGGATTTGATTTTTCATTTGTGTTTCCTCCTGAAATTCCATCCTCCAGAAATTCCATTGTCACTGCAATGGTCACATTTGTGCTCTGGAGTAAAATTCAGAGAAGGCTCCTGGGGTCAGAGAAAACGGCCTTGAAATAGTTCAAGGTGTTGCACAACTGGGCTGCGATCTGAGCTTGCAAACAGTGTTTTCCCTGTGGAATTTGAGGATCACGTGGGTTTGTTGCCCAGCTCGGTGTGAAATCCTCCCTGCACTTGCACTCGGCCTGCTGCAGAAAATACTTTGGGTCGAGAAAAACTTGTTTCATGTTTGTCAAAGCCACGTGGAAGGGCTGGGCACGCCTCCCTGGCGGCTGCCAGGGCATCCAAATTTGTGCCACAGCACCTTGTAACCCAGTGCCTCGCTCAGGTGCCACGGTCTGGGGTGGGAACTTGAGGAATTAAGGTAAAACGAGGATGTGGAGAAAGTGCTGGTGCCATGAGGTTGGGCCTTGCATGAGGAGCGTGAGGAATTCACAGTGCAAATCCTCCCCTGTCCCTGGAAGACCAAACATTTTGGCTGTTCACTTGAACATGAGTTATTTGTGTTTCCACCACAAAATGCAGAAATCACCTCGGAACAGCTCCCCTGGCACTTAGGGGAGGAGAGGTTGTGGGTGCTGTAGGTCCCCGCACGCGGAGCTGAAGGGATCAAAGCTGACATTCCCTTGGAAAGCCCTTCCCTTGGAGTGCCAGCTCCCTCCCAGCCCCGTGGAAGGTGGCGGAGGTGCCACAGCTGGGTGTTTGCTGTGGCTGTGAAGGGAGGAATTCCCAGCTCTGCCCAGCGGTGCCAGCCTCAGCTTGTCCCCATCCGTGGGCAGTTTTCACCTCCCACTTTCAATCTTGGGGCCCCTCATGCTGCAGGAAAATCCAGCCTCACCTTTCCCCTCCTTTCCTCCTGGGAAAATGCCCTTGACTGTGATTTACACGGGATATTGTTTGAGTGCTGCTGAGAACCAGTCCAACCACCCGCTCCATGCACGCTGGAATAAAGTCAGTTAAGTAAGAAATACATGAAGTTACAGGCTTGGGGCTTGGCTAGCAATGAATTCCCTGATTTTCAGTCTGCCTGGCTTTGGAAGTGGCTCAGGATAGGTGGATGATGTTTCGTAAAGCTCTTCTACCCACAAAGAATGCAAAATTTTTAGCTGCAAGATGTGCTTCAGCGTTTCCTAGCCTTGTTTTAGTGAAGCGTTTTGTGCTGAGCAGCCCTGAAATGTTAAATAGAAAAGGTTAGCTGGGATTGGATTTTCTCCCTGCAGCTCTTTGTTTCATAAGTCATGTCTGTGGTATCTGTTTTTAGTGAGCTCAGCTCAGGGAAGGTCTCAGGTTTTTATTATCATGGTTTAAAAAAGGATTTTTGAGTGCCCTTAGTGAGTGAGAAGTAACATCTGTGTTAGGGCTGGGGTTCTTGGCATCAGTGGATCCAAGAGGAATTGGCAGAGGAGGCTGGGAGCACCATCTCCACTCTGCAGGTGGAGAAAGGAGTCACGGAAAGGCAGTGACCTGTGCAGGACCAGCCAGGAAATCTGCTTGGGAACTGTGTCCTTCCCACGTGTGACCGTCAGCAGGAGGGTCCCAGTGAGAGGAGGAGCCCAGACTCTTCCCCTTGCCTGAGCTCTGTGTGTCCCTTGCCTGCTCAATTTGCTGAATAGCTGCAAAACACGAGTGCAAAATTGCCTGGGACGGATGCAGCTCATCTCATTTAACTCTGCACTCATCACTCAGGTTGTCTTTGTAGCCAAGAGGAAGAAAGCAGCACCTCCAGACAGCACTTTCTCACCGTGGCAGGCAGAGATGAGATGATAATTACCCTGTGCAGGCATCCTGTCCTCTGCCTGGATAAAGGGAGAACACTCCAGATGAAAGAGCCGCTTTCAGGGCCGGCAGCTGACTCCTGTCCTGCGGAACAAATGCACAGGGATGAGCCCAGACGACACCGTTTCAGTCCTAAAACCAGCTTGGATTTGTCTGTTGCGCACAGACGTGTCTGAGGCAGCCCCAGGTGGGAGCATGCGTGCTCCTCGGGCTTCCTGGGAACACATTTTCTGGGAACTGAGCTTGTGCTGGTCACGCTGATTTGCTGCAGAAGTACTTGCAGTTAATGCTGACTTTTACGGAAGGAGGATCTGGGAAATCCCATCAAGTTTTGCTCCAAGAGGCAAATATTTTGAATGCGTCTGGGGTGAGATGATTTGTGGAGAAGCTAAGGATGAATGAAAGGCTCCCCGGGTGTCACCAAATCCATCTCAGCGTGCCAAGTTTTGTGATGAGTAAGTGACTCTGTTGGGAGTTAAGAGCCGAAATAGAATCACATGTTTTGGGATGAAAGGGACCTTAAATCATCTCTTCCCACCCCCTTCTACTATCCCGGGCTGCTCCAAGCCCTGTCCAACCTGGCCTTGGACACTGCCGGGGATGGGGCAGCCACAGCTTCTCTGGGCACCCTGTGCCGGGGCCTCCCCACCCTCACGGGGAACAATTCCTCCCTGAATATCCAATCTAAACCTGCTCTCCTTCAGCCTAAAGCTTTGGACAAGAGGGAAAACAATCAGAGTCCTTTCGGTGGTGGGTCTGAGCCGAGTGGTTCCCAGCGTGCAGGAGGTTGTTCCTCTCCTGGGACAGATGCCAGGTGCTCCACGGCTTTGGAAGTGGAAGAGAGGAGTCAAAAGAGAACCGAGTTACGGGAGATGCTCTGAGCTTAATAGGGCGAAGGACTGGGAGGTGCAGAGGATGTTTATGTTCTTGATGACCCCGGGAAAATATGGAAAAAGCAGGGGGTAACGGAGTTATCCTGCCAAATGGCCTTTGTTGTGTTTCCCTGGCTGCCTTGCAGCCTGTCCTGCAGAGCTCCCGTGCAGCACGAGCACCGGGGTGCCGCGGGGTGTTCAACCTCGGTGCTTTTGGGATGCCAATTTCGGTGATTATTGAGAGGCTCTGACTGCAGCCACCTCCCAGGGCGGTGTGAGGGTGCCGGGGGTGTCACACGGGGAGGCAGGGCAGGACCAGCTGGGTGCTGGCAGGGATGGAGCTGCAGCTGATGCCGGAGCCGGGAGCAGCGCGGTCCCGCCAGCGCCGTGCCGGGGTTAATCAGCTGCCGGCAGTAATTGGGGTTTGCACAGCACTTTGCAAATACGAAAGCGTTGCTTAAATGCAAATGATGGATGGGCTGGCTCCCAGCCTGCCTCTGGAGCTTGCCCTCTCTGCCAATGAGGCAGGCGGGCACTTGGGATGAGGGTAAAATATGGGATTGGATCAAATACCCGCGTTGCAGTGGGGTCGGTCTGGACGGGCTCATTCCCCTCCCAGAGTGTGGATGGGCTGGGAAAGCAGCTGAGCTTGGGAAGCTCTGAGGAGAGGAACGTGCAGCATTTTGGGATCCTGATTCCACAGAGTGTCCCAAGAGCCATGGGAACAGCCGTGCCTGTGGTTAATTCCGTGTGAGCTCCTGTGTCGTGAGGGTCGCAGGGTTTGGGTTTTCATTTCATCCATTTAAATCCGGGATGGGCACAGCTCAGTTACTGACCCAGGGATGTGTTGGACACGAACCTCGTGCTTCTCAGCAAGGACAAACTCCATCTTTATCTCCTTGTGATTGCTTCAAATTGCAGTGCAGCACAGAGAGCGCAGTGGGATGACTAAAAAAATCCCAAAACTGTATTATTATTATTATTATTATTATTATTATTCCTCTCTCCTATGAAAACTGTAATCACAGCAAATTAAAATACATGAGGCAGCGTTTTCCTCCTTGGAAGGGAAGTCAGATACTTCGGTATTTCATGTGCACACAATAATACTTTCAATTGAGCTGTTTCAGAACCCAGAAAATTTACACTCCTTGGCACTGGCTTCCCAACATGTAGGAGTTCAGGCTGCTGCATCACTTGGAAGCAGATTACTCTTTAACATCATGTATTTTAAGATTAATAATTTCAGAAGCTTCTGGGCATCCGTTCAAGGGAACAGCTCCTTGGAACAATGTCTGGTTCTATCAGGTTATTGCACAAAATCAGCGTTGCATTCAGATATTGCTGTCTTGCGGTATCACCCTGAAGGATTTTATTCAGCTACCGAAGTGATACTACAAAATGAGCACAATTTTATCACCGAGTGAATGCACGGGGAAGCAAACAGCAGAAAGGAGGAATTATAAGCAACGCTGGCAGGAAACAAAGGCTGGAACACAGCGGCGAAGCAGTTCTGCAAAGTTCAGGAAAGGAAAATTGCATCATAAAGAAAATCGGGCTTAATAAATTACCGGTCCTGTGGGAATTGTCTTGTACTCTGAGAAGTAATTCTGGGTATTTCTTCTCATCAGGATGATGAATGGGCTGGTTCTGCCTAAGGGAGCGTGTTTAAGCACAAGGTAAGCACTAAAAATGAAAGCTCCGTGTTTCTGCAGCTGCCCTTTGTGAAATTGGCTTCTCTAAGGAAGAGGCCGAAATTAGGCTGGTTCCAAAGGAAGCTGGGCCAAGGGAAATAAAGCAGCTTCATTTTGATCCATCAGAGAGAGAGATTATCCCTGGAGAAGTCCCTGGCTTACGCCAAATCATCTCAGCTACCTCAGGCACTTGATTGTGGATTCAAATTAGGAGCCAGGAGCTTTCCAGCTCTCCAGCCTCCTGCAGGATGTGTCAGCAGCGGCTTTGGGCTCACACAAACCCTACCAGCCAGCGAGAACAAGCTCTACACCAGTGCCTGGCAACCATTAACTGAATGAGTCCCTGCTGTGCGGCAGCTGGTGGCACCTGCAGGTCTCTCAGGTCCAAGGTTCTGGATCAGCACCTGCTTTACACCTGCCTGCCTTCCTCTGGGGTGAGTCAGAGGCTGAAGAGTTTCAGTCCAGTATCTATTTTAAGTTGCTACACGCTGTAGGTTCCTCCTGAGAGGGACTGGAGATCGTGGCTGATATCACTGACATCTCCAGTGATAATCTGTGGGGTGCAAAGTGGCAGCAGAGGAAAAATCCCAAGCCTGGGCTGCAGCAAGTGGATAAAGGCTGAGCAGGGCCCAGTTCCTGGGGGTAGATGACTCCACTTGCCCTATTCCCATCTTTTTTTGGGATGTCCTTGTGCTGCACTCCTGATACCATTTCTCTTTTTCAGTTTCGAGGCTGTTCAACACTCTTCAGCTGGAAGAGAAATCACATGCGGGTGCTGTGGCCCTACAAACGCTGCTATGAGTTCAGAGATCCACTTGCAGCCATGGCAAGCCTGAATATGGATTTAATTTTGTGCATTTTCCTGCCAGGAACTGGCATTTTCCCTAGCCAAAGCCTGGCTGTGGCACTGGGTGTGCTGTGCAGGAGAGGGAACTTTCACTTTTGGATGTCACATCCCTGGTTGTGAAGGATTCCTTTGGTTTTGTGAGCGTGTGGGGTTTGTTGCATTACAGAGCTTGTTTAGGGAGATAATCCACTTATCAGGCCAAGAACACCTTCTTTCCCTACCAGACAGCAAATTAGTTCTTCCCTTTCTGAGGGAGATAAAAAGGGATATCCTAACCCAGAGGAACAGGGCCATGGCGTGGGGCTGACAAGATCAGAAACAAAAGGAGAAGAAGGAAAAAGAAAAACACATTTGTTGAAGAATGGCTGCAAAATCTGAGTGATTTACTGCAGCAGCTCATTCACCAGGGGAATTTGACCTTGCCTCACTCTAATCTAAATTGAATCTAATTTAGATTCCAAGCAAGGGATGGGAATCCTTTCCTGAACCAAAACAAGCCTTGCCACCTCCTACCTTTTCATTACTCATTCCTTAATTTGTTTGGGTTTGTTATGTAGGACACTCAGGAAGAATAGCTTAAAGCTGTGTGTGCTGGGCTGGATCTGATGTTATAATCTCTGCTTTGCTGCACATGGGGCTGGTTTTTGATTCAGTTTTGATGCAGGGTTGGTTACATGCCTCTGCCTGGGGCCCCCGGGAAGCGGGGTGTGAACATTTTTCCTCTTTTTCCCTGAGTGCTGAATTGCCTGGGGGAGAAAACTGCAGCCTTGGGGTCAAACCGTTCCTGGTTTTTCATTAAAAATCAGCTCTGCTCATGCAGAACCATCAATCAGAGCCCTCAGGCAGAGCCCTCCTGGAAGGAGGGGCTGCAGGATGGTTCTCTCCCCCTTTGGGGTGTCCTGCCTGCTGACCTACTTTCAGTTCTTGCTTTATAAGTCAATAAACAGCAGAACTTGGCCTCCCAGTCCGTGCATGTCTGGGAATGGCATCATCCCTTCCCCGGGGCTTGCCAGGGCTGCCAGCACCTGCACTGGGGCTCAGGGCAGTCAACAGTCCTGATTCAGGGCTCTCTTGCTGGCTAAAATGTGTGCCACGGGTTTTTCTGAGCCTGTTTCCTGGGGACAGATGAGACTTGGGCATTGATTTGGGCACTGATTCCAGCAGTAACCTGGAGCATGTCAGGGCTGCCTTGGAGCTTGTCCCAGACCACGGTGCTGCCTCCTAATTCTTGAATTCTTTGCTTCTCCGTGTCTTCCCTCCCTCCTTCGTGGAAATTCATCCTGGTTCTGAGGTGTTTGCCTCCCTGGGAATACTCTGCTGCCTGCAGGGATCTCCTGTGTCCCTATGGGGATGTGCTCCATGGTCTGGTCGTTGTCTCAGTGCCATAAATCCTGTCACACCTACAGAGATCATTCCCATTACACTAATTTGTCTCCTGCTGAACAAAACCTTGGGCTGTGCGGGTTGTTAAACCCCAAGGATAAAGGGGTGGATTGCAAATTCAGGGCTTGGAAAAAACCCTGCCTGCAAGCAGTGAGGGAGAAATGGAAAAATGGGAATGGGAAAAATGAGCAGTTCAGCAGGGATGGTGAGAGTGGCTTGAATTTGGGGGTGTCAGGATGCCCCTGGAGAATTTTCTGGAAGAAAAAGCAAATTACCAATTTCCCTGCCAAACTGGAGGCATGGAAAGAGTTTAAACATCCCCACTGGGCCAGGGCAGGTAGGTTCTGTGTTTGGGGTCCTGACCGGCACTGGGGTTTCTGCCGTCTCTGCCCTGCTGCTCATCTCCGTGCCCCGTTTCAGAGCTGTTTGCCAGTTGCCTCCTGATGGAGAGCATTCCCAGCCTCGTGAGGCAGGTGGGTGACGAGGCCCAGCCGGCTGGTGCTGGAGCTGGGATTGTGGGGATGCTGCTTGCTCCCCGCTTCTGAGAGCTGCTCCGAAAACAGGAACCTCCAGCGCATGCGAGCGGCTCCGGGCACGGGCTGGGGAGCTCTGCTGGGGCTGCAGGAGGAAATTCCCGCGGAAGCCAAGGCTGGCTTGACCTCATTAGAGGCGGCCAAACAGCTCCTTTCCCAAGAACCTTTTGTTGCTGCCGAGGTGAGTGTTGGGGGTCTGCTGTTCCACGCCTCCAGGCGCTCCTCGTGAGCGGGGGTTTGGCTTCTCTCACCGCCTGCTTTAGTCACGGCTCTCTCTCTCTCCTGCTTTTTTCCCCCCTGAAGTTCCCTCTCAGCAGCTGCTCAGCTCTTGGATGCGGTTTGGCACATCCAGTCTGGTGGCACTGTCGTTTGGAGCTGAGAGGAATTTGCATTTTGGTGTTCAGGGAGATTTTTCAGGAATTTAGACCCACCCCGTGAAACAGGAGTTGGTGGAATCGGAACTGAATGGTGTTTTTAAATTCTTAATAATTACATTGGTGGGGGGGGATCAGTACAAATTATTATTTTTTTAAGGAAGTGATTTTAAATTAGCTTTAAAAGCGCTGGAGATAAGGAATTTTGAACTGGCAATGTCACCCTGCACCTGGGGAGTTCTCCTGCTCTGATTAATGGCAGGTGCTTCCCATGGCTCAGCCTGAGACCTGCCGGGCCAGACAGGGCTGGGGTTTGGGTTAGACCCTTCCAAGTGAGCTGAGCTCTGTCATTTTCTGGGATAGAGCTTCCATGGGATCAGGAGATGCTGCCACTGCCAGCGTGAGCAGATCCCTTTGGTGGCAATGTCAGGACTTGGAGCAACACCAGGACGAGGCAAGGAGGCAGCTCCTCCCCACAGCTTTGTCCTGTGTGAACCTCCCGAGGCAGCATTTTGGCTTTGAGACTTAAATAACCTGCAGGAGGATCCATACCCTGCTGGAAATGCTCCTGGCTGCAGCAGATCTTCCTGAAAAACCTCAGCCTGTGTTTGGAATCACGCCAAGGATTCCCAGATTCGGGTCCCGTTCCGCCCTGGGTGCGAGTCATGGGATGCATTTCAAGCTGCCTGATGAGCATTTTGTAGCTGGAAAACACCAAATTAGCAGGATGTGGAGTCAGCTTGTAAAGAATTGTGACTATTTGCACGTTTGATAACTTGCAAATCCTGAAATGCAGGTGATTTGATGCCTCGAGAAGGAAAAATGCACGGGAAGAGGACAAAAACCACAATGAAACATAGTGCCAAGAGGAAAGGTGATTTTAGCGCTGGAACCCCGTCAGTGAAGGACTCTCTGAAGTTAAAAAGACTGAAGTTTTCAGGACTTTAAAGCACTAAAGTGCTCCCTGCTGTGTGTTGGCTCCTGTCTGCTCCAGGAGTGCGTTACGAGGTGGGGAAGAGCCTGTAAAGCTCTGCCTAGAAAGGGAAATGAGGTGAGGAGGTTTTGCTGAGCACGGTGAACAAGGGAAGGGGAAAGACTGACACTGCCAAACCACCCTGGCGCGGTCATGGGGCAGCGACGAAGGAATGGGGGTCACTGAGGGGGCGGGGGTGCCATAAACTGGTCATTACAGCAGGAAACGGGAAGTGCAGGGCCCTCGCCCCAAGCCCAGGTTTAATGTGTGGCCTTGAGCAAATCACCTCACCTTGAGTTACCCCTGTTTCCACTCTTCCTCCTGGGAGGGAGGGTTTGACACCTTGTGGGTTCAGGAGATAAAGGAGTTTATTACTTTATTGGTGGATGTGCAGCCAGTGCCCGCAGAAGGAGGTGCAGCACTGACCCTCCTTGTCTGTGTTGTCTCCACATTCCAAATTCAATATTTACAGACCCCAGAGGAGCCGGGAAAAGAAAATCATCCTTAATACTCTTAACACTTAATACTCCTTATTCCAGCTGAGGAGCTCTCTGGCGCTTTAGAGGGAGCACATTTCTCTCTAAATTGAAATGAGCTTCCAGCTTTTCTCCAGGATGTGGGAAGTTTTATTGCTGCTGCCTCAGAAATGGCTTCACGCCCGTGCCTTCAGAGTGTGCCCTGATGTGCTTTATTGCTCCAGTTCTCCCAGAAACAGCCACTGTTGGTATCTGTTTGTGTGTTGTCGCCCTGAGATGCTGGGAGAGGGTGGCGGTGCCCGTGGTATGTGAGAAAAAGGCTTCCTGTGGGACACCTCCTTTCTTGGGAAGTGCCATTCTTTGTCTGATTAGCATCAGGATGGGAGGGAGGAGGAGGAAGGACTTTTGTCCAGGGGCAGGGAGTTGCCCTCCGTGGTGCATCACCTGGACAAGGGTTCCGGGCCGGAGATGGGAACCTGATCCTTGCCAGACAAACAGATGCCATTTAGTGCTGCTGCCTGAGCACGTCTGGCAGGGCTCTCCTCTACAGTTCATTGCTTGGCTCTTCTTGTAACGAAATTTCTGGCATACAGCTTGAAGGTTTTATAGAAAAAGGTGATTTTCTTCTCTCCCCCCCAAAGGCTTTGTTCAAACACAATTCTGACAAGAAGTGGACACCCCACCACGGTTTGCTCACCACCCCTGAGGGTTCTGAGCTCTGCCTCCCTCAGCCTCCCAGTATTGCTCTGCTGGTCCTGCACAGAAAAGCCTTGATAATATAAAAGATCTGGGGTTTTCCAATGAAAAGTGTACTTCCAGAAGTGTTTGTAATCGAGGATCATTTGCACTGCATGAGGGCAGTCTGAATCAGGTGCTGTGGATGTGCTGTGAGCATCCTGAGCGCAGGAATGGTCAGAATTCAGTAACTCCTGTCCTGCTGGGCTGGTGGCTGTGTAGTGCCACTGGAATGGGAATGGCTGTGCTTAGTGGGTCACACCAGTGACCTTTCACCTCCTTCTTCCTGGGCGCTTGTGGCCCTGTGGATGCTCCCAAGATACCCACTTGGCACAGAAGGTTTTATCAGTGTGAATGTATTTCACTGTGCCCTCTCTCTGCCATCACCCGTGGGGCTCCCTAACACAGCTCAGCTCTTATCACTGCCTGGTTGCACCTGGACAAGGATCCTTTGGTGCTGAATCTGCACGAGCAGGGAAGAAAAAGAGATTAGAGCCCAAATGGTTTCCATTTTGATAATTCAAATGTATGCAGCAGAATAAAGAAAATGTTACGAAAGTAGCAGATGAAATTTCATTCTCTCAGGAGAGCAAAAACAAAATCTCTTTTTTTTTTTTTTTTTCCCCTTTAGTAGAAAGTTGTGCTCAGATTAACATCCTTCTGGGAGCATGGTGCTGGCATTGTGCATGTCTGTGTGAGTGAGGGCGATCAGGACTGACCATCACACTGTCCCTTTGTCCTGGAGCATCCCCAGCACCAGGAGGAAAAGTTTTTCCTTCTGTTTTTCCGAAGTACCACCCAAAAGGGTGATCTTGGTGGTGTTAATTTTGGGGGAGGGCAGGCAATCACGGCACCAGGAATGCTCCTGGATCCCGCGATCCATCCCCCACACACCGCTAGCAGCTGGCACCAATTTTTAGTCCTCGCCAAAACAGCGACTTGAGCTGCTGACCTCGTTCCAGCTGCCCTTGGAACAGCAGCCTCGGTGACCTCCGGGCAATTCCGTGACTCCCGGCGCTGCTCTGGGGATGCTCTGCTGGTGGAGTTGAGTTATTCCCTGCGCCTTCCCGAGAAAACCATTCCTGCGGGAGGGAGGGGGGAAGCAGGAGGAGCAAGGAGAGGGCGGCGAGGCAAGCACGTGGAGTGGAGCAGGGTTGGGATTGGATGCCAGGGTTCGGGCTGGAGAGGAATTTCTGCATCCCTCTTGCTTTTATTGTGCCGTGGAAATGCAATCCCGAAGGTTGCTCGGAGATGATGCATCACTTAAGTCCTTTATGGCCAGATGCTTTTAGAATGTGTCAGAGCTGTTCTGTTGCAGACATTTCTTGGCTTTGCTAAACCAAGAAGCTCAAATCTTTGGCCTGACAGGGGACAATTTGCGTTTGCTCGCCGCATATTAATTACTGCAGCTGATTAGTTGCCACGTGACTCGTCAATGTAGATTTGCACCCGCAATTCGGGCTTTTTTTGGAAGAGAACTGATGTGTTTCTGTAGGGTTTCACAGCAGCTGGGGGAAAGGTGCGATGCAGACACCTCGGCCGTTCGTGCGTAAATTAAAGAGCTTTCCCAGAGAAGTGATTTCCAGCTGAAGATGTCGGTCGCTAAATCCCGGGATTCAGAAGGGCTGCACCGAGCCCTTAGTGCGGGCTTTGGGCAGCATCTTGCGGGCGGCGGGGGCTCTGTGAGGGGGACAGTGGCCAGCAGTGACCCCAGGTGCGGCCGGGCAGGGGGGAGGAGGGCAGGGACACGGCTCTGAGGTGTGTCCGGGCCGGGAGCGCAGCCCGGCTGGCCCCGGAGGCACAGCGCTATCTGCCGGGAATGCGGGAATGCTGCCGGGGTGCTCCGGGATCGCTCGGCCCCGGGAATGCCTCGCTCCGCCTGCAGCAGGGCATGGATGCACACACACACACAGACACACTCAGGTGTGCTCCTTCCCGTCCCCCATAGCCCCACCCAGGCATTTCTCCATAAAATCTCTCCTTCCCTCGGAGTATTTGGGCTCGGGATGGAAACCTACAATGGCTTTAAATTGCTTTTTTTGGGGGGAGGGGGGGTTTCTAATTGTTTCTTCATTTAAATTTAATAAAAGAACCACTAAAATAAGCGAACTATGGCAGAATACCCAGCCAGGAGGAGGTGCCTGCTTGGACACCAAAGCGCCAGCAAGGAATTCCCCTTGGAAAACTGGTGTTTTGGGGGAAGAAAATGATATTTTACAGATTCAAAGCTCTGGGTAGCTTCTGCTGTTTTACACAGCAATTTTAAATATGACCAGGGAGATGTTCCTCACTGACAGAAAACAAAAGAGCTTTCAATTCTGTTGTATCTAAGCTGGAAAACTTCCCTCTGTCTCCCTCTGTCTCCCTCTGCCTCGCTCCGTCTCCCTCCTTCTCCCTCCTTCTCCTCTGTGGTGTCTAATTTATTAGAAACGTGTTTGTCATTTTAGATGAAAGATGCTGGCAATGTGCTACGAGGAGGACAAAGCTGGAAACCCACAGATGGAGGGTGCAAAACACGGCCAAGGCCCCAAAAGTTTCTGTTTCACTATGGGAGAGTTGATGGTGCAAAGCAATAAGGGGCATCCAAGCAGAAATCTCCATTGCAAAGTCTCCTGGTCTCTTCGGGGACTTGAAGATGATTTATGTCCGTGTTTACTGGCAGCTGGGAGGAGATTCAGCCTATTTCACGTTTGAGGAAAAGCAGCAGCCCAGGTAAGAGAGCGACATTTGCTGAACAAGCTTTTCTCCACAGAAACGCAATCATCGTGCAGAGCTCAAATAATTGATGCACCGTGTGTTCTACGAGCAGCGAGAATCCCGAAATTAAATGGGCAGATGTGAATGAAAACGTGTGGCAACCCGACACGCTAATGGGTTTCCATCCAGCGCTGAGGTGAAGGAGCTGAGGAGAGGCCTAAAAGCAAATCTGTGCAAGTGCCGCCTCGTTAGGCTGGGATGGGTGAAGCAGCCCTTCGCTCCCAGCACACAAAGGCTTCACTGCGTGCACAGGCGCTGCTTGATTTTCTTGGCATCCAGTCCCAGAAAACAATGCCCAAAAGCACCTGGAACGACACCAGGGCTTAGAATTTCCAGGATGTATACAGTAGCACTCCTCTAGATACGTCCTGCATTAAAGGTTTGAGGGGAGGGGAAAAAAGTGTTTATTTACTTGCTGATCACAACGTGTTAGCAGCGTGCAGGAATGTGCTCCGTGCCCGTCTTGCACACGGATGGGGGAATTTCGAGCTCAGCCTTCAGAGCGTGGCTGCTGTTCCAAGGAATCCCTGACCCTGCCAGGCCTCCGTGCATGCGCAGGCTCTGCCTGACGTGAGGCTGCTCCTCATCTGAGGAAGCATTTCCCTGGCTCTGGAAGGCAGGGAATGCTCAGGGAATGCTCAGGGAATGCTCAGGGAATGCTCACAGGCAGGGCGGGCTGCTCGCAGGGGCAGCCACTTCTTGCTCACACAGGGGAGGGCTCGCTGAAATCCAGCCCTCCTCGCTCTCTGTCCTGATGGGAAAAACAACCCTCAGAGCCAAGGATAAATAGAGGAGGTTGAACATGCCTGGGTTTTCTCTGGGAGAGAGGGACGGCAAGGGGACCGTGACTTGTGGGCCCTCGGGGGAAGCAGGGAGGGAGAGCAGCAAATCAAGAGCAAGCACGGTCTGTATGGAATGGAGAGAGGTCCTGCAGTGTGCATGTGACAGAAAACACAGAGGCTGCTCAGGATGGAGCAGGGTTTTCAGGAGCCGTGGGGATGTTCACGCCCTGCTACACTCCACGGGGAGGTACATCTGGCAAGAAAAAAAAGGTGCAGCACAAATGCAGGCGGGTATTTGTGTGGGGAGAGCACGCTGGGCAGCACAGGCACTCTGGGCACCTGCACCTTAAGGCATTAATGAGGACCTGCCCTCTGGAATATTGGGTGGGAAGGGGCTGGGTGCGCCTGGAAACTGCAGATCAAGCCCTCAGCATCGGATCTGTGCATCAGCATCAGCAAATGCAGGTGCAAAGGTGTGTGAAGAGCAAAGCTGGAGCTGCCTCTAGTTTAGAAAATTCAGAGGATCCAGGTGCTGGCAGGTACAGGGGGAACGCGTTTTAAACCTCGAGTGTGAGAAGAGAAAACTGAATGAGCCTTTCCAACCCCCCAGGCACCCCGTGAAGGCAACCAGAGCAGCCCTCCCTCGCCATGGATTTGTGTCGCACGGCTGTTGGAGTGCGTGGGAAGGGTGCCTACATCTCTTAAATCCAACATCTCTAAATCGGCATTCACTATCCTGCAGGGCTCCTCTGCAAACCCCTGCTCATTTCAGCCTGGCTGGAGGCTGCTGGGGGGGAGCAGCAGTGAGAAGCACAAAGGGGTCTCTCAGTTTCGAGGCACGGGGGTGGCGGGGCTGGGCGTGGGGGCTCTGGAGCAGCTGGTGCCGGTGNGCAGCTGGTGCCGGCGCTGGCCATGCTCTGGCCCCTGGCAGCCAGGAGGGGCCGAGCTGATGTGATGGGGATGGCAGAGGGAGCTGTGGCCGTGCCAGGGAGCCCAGACACGCAGGGCTCCGTTCCCACTGCCCTATCCCAGCCTCAGGGACCATGACAGTGAGGGATTAGTGGGGGCAGGGTGCTGAAATTATTTTTATCTCCTCGTCTTGTTGTGCCTGTGCACAAGTGCCAGCCTTTTCAGCCTTTTTTTTCTTTTTTTTTTTCCTCCTGTGAAGCATTAACTGGGTGGGTTGCCATAGCAACCCCCGCATGATAACTTGGGCTGCTTCTTGCAGAGATTTCTCCCTCAACCCTCAAGATTTCTCTCTCTCCCAACGTTGCATCCCCTTCCGCATTTCCCCTGGAGTGCCAGTGCCCTCTGTGGAGCCCTAAAGACCACCCCTGCCCTCCGGCCAGCTCGCTGGAGGCACCAGGGCTGGGGCAGCAGGGAGGAGCAGCCCGTGCATCATCCTGGCGTGGGATGGGGCTGGAAGAATCTCTGCTCTCCATCGCTTGTGCGGGGCTCAAAATTAAACCAAGCTGGCAGCGTGACATGCCGTTCATTTGCAAGTTTTCCTGAGCAGGGCAGGGAGGTGTTCGTTGCTTGTCCCAAACAGGCACAGGCTGGCATTGGAGTGGTTCCCAGCTAAGCCCAGACTGTAGCAAGAGTGAAACGATGTTATCCTTTCATTCAGCCTCTCTGAGCGAGCCCAGAGAGGTTTGCTTTGAAAACAAAACCCAGCACGGGCTGTGGCAGGTTCGGAAACTGGATGTACTACAGGTGTTTGTTCCAAATCACCTTGGAGCTCGTGTGTGGTACGTGAAGCAGGCTCGAGCTGAAGAATCACAGGTGAAGAGTAAACCTCTCCAGAGTGGGAGAAGAGGCTGTGAACTCCCTGACCTTTAACTTTTCCTCTCAAAATCCACCCAAATCCAAGGCCAGTTTCACCTGAGGTTTTCTTCACCTCAGGGCCCCATTTCCCTTCTTTAAATAGCAGCTACAACTCTGGTCTGGAATGAAGTAATTGAGTCTGCTACGTGAGTGATTCTGAGGGAAAACTCATTACTTTTTCAGGATGTTTGTTTGCCACTGTAATTTGAATTGTTTGGCAGGCGGGCTCTGGAGTGCCTGGGGTTAGGGGAGAAAAGGCTTCTGTTTCTGCCTGGGGAGCAGCAGGCAGGAGCAGACAGGGCTGGGGGGTCACTCAGTGACTCTGGCTGACTCAGTGTGGTAGAGCTGCTGCTTCCTCTTAATCCTCTTGGCCCCTGTGTCTCATCCCTGGCAGGAGTCTCCGTAATAGATGTAATTAGAGAGGCAGCAGCACAAACAGTGCAGCCCTGCTGATCCCTGCTCTGCGTTCTGGCAGAGCACCTGGCTGCCTGGGAATAGCTGTGATTTCCATGGTGCTTCGTGGAACAGGTGGTTTTCAAAGGAGAGAGCCGGGGATGTTGTCCAGAAGCTTCTGTGCCCATAAAAAACCCACCCCCCAGCACTCGTCTGCCGTGCATGGGATGGATTGTTCCAGAAGGGTTAGGAGCAAATCCTTGTGGCTTAACCTGCCCTTCCCTTCGTGGTGTTGTGATGATAACAAGGGGCAACGGGGTGAAAGAAATGGCTCAGTGTCCTTCACGCAGCTCTGGGTATCACGTTTGCTGTTCTGTCTTCCCAGGGAGAAAAGTCAGATTTTAAGGTCTCTGTATCCATGATGGACTTCTAAGTGGGGGGATTGGAATTGTGGTGCTGGCATCAGCAGCCTGCAAGCTGTTGGTCTCCCTGGTCCCACCTGGCTCCTGGAGGTACATTAAATAGGGTTTTTTTTCTTTTGGTGGGTTGCTGGAAGAGCGCACAGGAACCCAAAGAAGCCGGGGAGCAGAGGGGACAGCGAGGACAACCTGATAGCCAGCGTGTGGCTTTGGCCAGCCCCTGCTGGAATACCTCGGGCTGCCAAGGTTTCAGGAATCCCAGTCAGCCGTGGGCTGGAACAAGGCAGAGCAACCTGTGCAGCCAGCACCGGGAGGCAGAACGAGGGCTCGGGAGGGTGTCCTTAGCTGGCAATTACTTGGAGCAGTCACCGGAGCCTGTGAAGGGTGACGTGCAGGCAGCTGCTGCGTGTGGCTGTTGGCAGATGACGAATGCAGCCTGCTGACACAAACGCGATTAGATGATGTCTAGGAAAAGTGCTGGCTCTGTTCTGTGCCTGCCTCACTCGAGCAGCATGGGGACCTGATCTCACGTGTGTGCCTTCAGCACCAAACCCCTGTGTCCGCCCCTGGGAGGCCACGGAGCTGTGGCAGTGGCCACCACCAGCGGCGTGTGCCCAGCTGAGGGCCCGGGTGCAGCTGAAGCTGATGCTTTCTGCTGGCTGCAAACGTCTCTGGGTGGGTCTGGCCACCTGCACGCTGAGCTCTGGCACTGGCAGTCACTCTCTGGTGGGGCTGGCCAGGTTGGACTCCAGCGATTGTGCTGTGTATGGAGCTGCAGGTGCTTTAAAAGGAACACATGGAACAAACGCTTCATCTCCCCCTCTCTGTCCACGGTGACCTTCAAAGCTGCAGAAGCTCTCCAGGGCACGGTGGCCCCCATCCAAGGAGAGAAAGCCCAGCCTGCTGCTGGCATTAAATTCCCTGGAATCAGACAGGAACATGAGGCGAGAGGATTTCCCAGTATTTCCAACTGTGACCTTCAGAGCCGTGCAAATGTTAGTATTAAACTTATTAGCAGCAGAGGCCTTTCTGTGACCCTGCAGGGATAACTCCCCCCATTTCCCCCCCCCTTGGCTTTTTTTGGAGGCAGGACGGTGATGCTGATCTGTGGTGTTGATCTGTAGAGACAACAAGGAGCGAGGAGTACAAATGGAAGGAGGGGAAATTCAGATTTTGGGAAGAAACGCTTTGCTGTGAGGGCAGTGACAGGGTGACCGGGGAGGCTGTGGCTGCCCCATCCCTGGACGTGTTCGAAGGCTGGATGTGGCTTGGTGGGAGTTGTCCCCGCACATGGCAGGGGGTGGGACTGGATGAGCTTTAAGGTCCATTCCAACGCCTTAGCACCCCCTGATTGTGTGATAGCCTCTGTGCGATACGTCTCCAGCCAAGCTGGGCGCT
>VZRQ01007972.1:5169-15244 GCA_013397975.1 Machaerirhynchus nigripectus | reverse complement strand
CGGAGCTGTCCGGGCTCGGGCTCTGTCCGTGGTGCTGCCCCCCACCCGCGGCCGAGCGCAGCCCCCGGACCGCGCCCGGCCCGGCCGCTCCTCGCCCGGCATCCTGTTGCGCCGGGAGCACGGCGAGCGGGGGAAGAGCATCCTGCCGAGGAGCCTGAGCGCCGGCCCGGCTCGGAACAATGGCTGCGCCGCCGCGGCTGCTCTGCGCGGCCGCGCTCGCCCTGCTGCTCTGGGGTAGGTGCTGCCGTTCCCTCTCGCCTCCGCCGCGGCACCCCTGGGGACTGCCGCTCGCAGGGTGCTGCTGTGAAGGAGGGAGAACGCTCCTTTCACGCCTGCCCTCCAAGTGGCTTTTTTGTTGCCGGGAGAAGGGAATTACGCTCGTGCAGAGTTGGTGTGAGTGTGAGGGAGTGAATGCGAGCGGGGAAAACACCTCACGGCACAGAGCATGTGCTGGTCCCTTACTGTTTGCTGGTGGTCTGGGGTTTGCAGCGTGATTTAACATCAAGTTGCCTCGGGGAGGGTGTGCAGCCCCTTAAACGCTGTTTTAGGGCTGGTTTTCTGCGCAGTCTGCGTGAACTGGAGTTAATCAATCGGTTGCAACTGCAGTTTGATTCCTGCCACGAGAAAAGGTTGGGTGGTTTTGCCACATTTAATGTGCGTGTGCCTTCAGCCCTGTGTGTGGGTGCCTGTCAGTGTGTAGAGATTTCCTTTCTCAGAGTAAAGCAGGATCCAGGAGCTTTTCCTTATTTCTCCCTGAAAGCTGCTGCTGCCCGTGGAGCTGGTAGTACGGGAGAACTGGAAGCAGGCTGCTTCCAGGAATAGTCCCGGGATAATATGTTGCTTGAGAGAGTGGGTTAATGGTGCCTCAGAGGCTGGGGAGGAGGGAGCAGCCAGCAAAGTCAGCGTCTGGGCTCTGGAGACAGCCTTGGACAGACAGAGCCCGGGATTGTTTAGCCCAGGGGACAAATGTCAGCAGGGATTTGGTCGGAGATGTCGTGCTGAAACGATCCCTTTCTGCTCGAGCGTGTGGCTTCACATGCAACGATTTCTGTCCTCTTTGCAAGAGCAGAATTTGAGAGTTGCCAGCGTTAGCACAGCTCTGATTGGAAGCATTTTGAGCAGGAATGCCTGGGAAATCAATAACTCCTCCCGCTGCCAAATTTACTCCTGTGCAAGCCCCTTGGCTCCCAGTAGTGCCCATGGAGCCCGGGGACAGCCCGGGGACAGCTGGACCCTCCCAGCTTTTGCTGAATTACAGCACCCAGACCTCCCAGCTTAGCACAAAGAGCGAGCTGTTCCTCCACGCTGGAATTCTGGGCTGCCCCTCATCCCAGACGGTAATTGCTGCTCTAAAAGGAGCAGCACACATGGGAGGGAATGAACAATGCCTTTAAAGTGGCATTAATTACCAGGGAAAGATGAAAGTTGTGGCAAAGCAGATGCTGGGAGAGGTGAATCTGTGTGAAGTGATCACCCTCTGTTAATTATTGTGAATTATTAATATCTCAGAGAAGGAAGCTTGGTAAAATCTGACATTTGAGACTTAATCCGTTATCAGGCAGTGCTAGTAATTAATCAAACCATTTTCCACTGAGGACATTAATGCCAAGATGTGAATAACTGATGTTTCTCTAATTCTGCCTTAACGCTTCTTTCTCTGCTGCTCCTCTCCCGCAGCTGGATTTTGCTCCTCAGTGTGTGTGGAAGTCCCATCTGAGACAGAGGCTGTCCAAGGGACCGACATGAAGCTGCTCTGCATCTCCTGCATGAAGAGGGAGGAGGTGACGGCCAGCACGGTGGTGGAATGGTTCTACAGGCCCGAGGGGGGAAAGGATGAGCCTGTATGTATGTGTGGCAGCTGAGCCCTTTCCATTCCTTTCCTTGCTTGTCCCATTCCCACACCTGGGCACAGCCCAAACTCCTGGCAGAAAAAGCTGGAATCAGTTCTTGAGTTCAAACATTAGGGCTGTGGATTCAGTAATGCCAATTTCCAGTCCCATCCCTTCAGTACCTCAGGCCCAGTATCAAAGGATGTCAAATATGACTGACACTTGGTACCCTCGTCTGAACCAGTTCTGAATCCCAAAGCTGTTCTTTTGGAGGTGAAATTGGCCTCCAATAAATCTGCAGGACAGGATTTACTTCTTCTTGCCTCAGAGAAAGCAGTGTTATCCCAACTGTGGGAGGATCTCTGGGAGTTGCTTTAGCTCCCTGTCAGGAAAAGGTAAAATTGATTCTCAGAGTGAATCAAAATGGAAATTGGACGGATGAGGGGCAGCTGGAATTTGAGAGAGAATGGTGAAACAGAGAACAAGATAAAGGCTGAACTCACATTTCTTTAGCTATTTTATCTGAGTCTGAAGCATTAAATCAGTGGCTGCGATTGAGCAGGGCCAGGCAGGATGACAAATATTCTCCTTCTGCCTGAGAACTAAAGGGACCAGGCTAAGGAATGAGATGGGAATTCACTTCCAATGTCCTGGCTGATCCACTTGCCAGTGGCAACCCAAAGAACACCAACCGAAGTGAGCTGGGGCAGGCAGGGCCGTGGTGGGGACGGTGGTCAGCCAGAATGTCACACTGTCACATTTGTCCTGCAGCACTTCCCTCTCAGCTGAACATTCCCAAAAAGGGCTGCTTGTCTTCACTGGGTGTATTCTGTGGTTCTCTCCTCGGGTGATCTTGCATGCACTGATGGACAGGCACATGGCTAGGCATGAAGAATCCCAGTTTTCTGTTCCACCGCTGATCGTTTGCGTCCACGTGTGTCTGTGTTTTGCTGTGCCTCAGTTTTTCTCCCTCTCTGATGGAGATACTGGATTCCTGGTAACTCATTCTCCTGTCTTTTGTGAAGTCACCTGATATTTTGAGGCGAAGGATGATGGAATATGAATAGCTGCTGTTACCAAGGGAGCTCAGAACATCCCTGAGCGTAGCTGGAGGGGGATGCTGTCCCTGGCTCGTGCCGTGGTGCTGTCCGAGGCAGCGATTAACCAGAGCACCCTTTCCCGTTTCCTCACAGATCTACGAGTACAGGAAGACAAACCACGAATTTCCAAGCCGCTTCAGCGGCCGGATACAGTGGAATGGGAGCAAAGACATGCAGGACGTGTCCATCACTGTGCTAAACGTGACCCTGAACGATTCGGGCATCTACACCTGCAACATCACCCGCGAGTTCGAGTTCGAGATCCACCGGCCCATCTTCCAGAGCTCCAGGCTGATCCACCTCACCGTGGTGGAGGAGGGTAGGAAGGGCTGCCAGAAAGTGTTTTGTGCTGTCACTGGCCGTGGGTGTTGTCACCCGGGGATAGAGTTTGTCACTGCACCGCAGGAGAGGGTTCTGAGTTTGTCAGTGACAAACATGGGGCTCAGGAGGAAAAACCCGCCCCTTGTTTGATGGCTGGAAGGTTCTTTTCAGGCTCAGGCTGGTTGTGTGCGACTGTGGGAAGGCACAGTGAGCTGGGCACAGCTGGGCACAGCTGGGCACAGCTGGGCAGGCGCGAGCAGAGGTTTCCAGCTCCTCCCGTGGCGCCTCTGGGATGTTACAGCAACGCCTTTCCCAGGGAGCCGCAGCGTTTCCTTGCTGCCGCCCCCTCCCTCCTGGAACAACGACTCATTCCCCATTTTGATAGCAGTCTCCTGCTTCTCCTGCTTCCCTCTGGAGTGCTCCCGAGCCTTTCTGCTCCCCTTGGTGTTGCTGGGTTCGGTGCTGAAATCCCGGCAGGTTACAGAGCACTGGGAATTCCTCTGCCCTCTTCAGAGAGGGGCGCGAGGTTTGAGCCCTTTTGTGTGCCCCGTTCCCCTCCCTCCCCCACAAGCACCTCGGTGTTTTGATCCCTTACAAATCGCTGGCGGCACAACAGAGCCGAGTAACACCGGCGGGTAGGGCACGGGGAGGAAACAGAGCGTGAAGATGAGATAGGAGAGCAATCCGTGAGGATGTGCGGGTGGCACAGACAGGGCTGTGCATCTCGGATCCCGCTGGAGACACGCTCTGGGATCCCTGCCTGTGGCAGATCCCTCTCTTTAGCCCCCTCTTTAGCAGCCTAAAGGCACCCGGAGATCTCTGGCAAGGCGGGTTAGGAGGGATGACGCGAGGGTGGAAAGCGTCCGTGCAGCTGCATGCAAATGATCAGGGGTTATTTCATTTTATCAACAGCTGGAGAAGACTTCACCTCTGTCATCTCCGAAATCATGATGTATATTCTGCTGGTCTTCCTCACGCTGTGGCTGCTGATTGAAATGGTCTATTGCTACAGGAAGGTCTCCAAGGCAGAGGAGGCTGCCCAGGAAAACGCGTAAGTGTGGAACCCCTGGAGTTGAGATCTGACCTGCAATGGCTCTCCACATGTCCCAGAGCAGACAGCAGGAACACTGAACGTTGCCATGGCACGGCCTGCTTGGTGTTTGCTCTGCCCAAAGTCCTCGCAGGGTTTAGGAACACCAAGATTGTGCCCCTTGCACCTCACACCAGGGAGGCAGTGAACGGTGTTCCAGGGTGGCCCGGTTTGGACCGTGTGGAGATGCTCTCCTGGAAGGTCTGGTTTCATCCTGGCCCATTCCCATCTTTCCACATGCTTGGCTTGGATTAGGGCACTCTTTGTACACAGGAGGAAGGCTGGATGGGTAGGGTTTTTAGGGAAGACTCAGTGCTTGCTCCTGCCTATGCCAAGGAGTTTCCTGCTGTGAGCATCTACAGGTGACGTTTGTTCCCTCCGAGGTGCTGCCAGGCATTCAGCAAAGGTGGGTTTACCCAAAGTGGGGTTTACACTGAGTGCTTTCCCCCTTCCCTCCAACTACAGGACAGACTATCTTGCGATTCCGTCAGAAAACAAGGAAAACTGTCCTGTGCCTGTGGAGGAGTAGCAGAGGGGAGTCAGCGGAGCGAACGGCACCAAGGTAGGTGATGAGGAAATGGTCACTGCTTGTGTCTGTCCACCCCTCGGCCTCCCTGTGGTGGGGCTGGAGACTCCTGGGCTGTGGCTGTGCTCCTCCTCTGGAGCTTCCCCGGTGACCTTAGGAGCAATACAGGTGTCTGTAGGTGTGGGGTGTACTTGTATTGCTTGAACCCCCAAACCAGCACAGCCCGTGGTGTATTTATGCCTCCTTTGCCTATCGCTGTGGAGTTGGGAATCTTCATTTTCCCCTGCACAAGGGCAGCTGTGCCCATGAGGGCTGTCAGGGCTCTGTCTCCAGAGGAAACATCTCCCAGGAAGGAGCCTGTGTGCTAAAGATTAAAATCTGGATCTTTTACACTCTCTTTCCCCTCCCGTCAGTTCCTGTGCTAACTCTGTTGCGATCCTCACTCCGGTGAGCTCCAAGAGGAACTGTCTCCCTTGCAGGGGCTCTGAAGACAGAAGGACCACGCCATGCCAGCCAGGTTTGAGGGGGAGCTCTGCGCCGTCGGGAGGAACGCGGGGAAGTGTAAATTCTCTTCCATTTGCCTTGGACACTGTACAGCCTTGACTTTGGCCCCACGACCCCACCCCGAGTGCCAGCCCACGTGCTGAAGGACTCCTCTGTGGAAGCACGCGGAGCAAACGGCACAGGGGTGTGGGCAGCACGGCTCCTTCCCGAGTTTCGGTTCCATCATCACCTCAATGGCTTTGTAAATGTTACCTGTCACTTCTCAGCTGCTCTCACCACCACCTTTATTTGCTAAATACGCTACTTCTCCATTGCAGAGGTCAAGGGTATGTATGGCACGCTGCTCTGGGCTGCAGGACTGGGAATGAGGTCCTCTTAGGGAGTTATTCCACCACATACTGTGGCCCAAGCAGTTTTACTGGTGTTCAAACAGGAAGAATTTAATTAATTAATGAAGTCACTCTGGATTTTGGGCTCTCTGTGCACAAGCAGAGTAGGGTGAGGACTGTAATGCACTAGAAATGTGCAGGAGGAAGGACAGGTCCCTGTGCCATGTTCACACTTTCTTCTGGAGGGGATTGAGAATCCAGATCCTGAAGCATCCCTGCTTTGGGAAGCAGGATGATGTAAGTATGAGAGTCCCCTGCGTCCCTCTCATTTATTAAGTGTCAAAAGGCTCAGCTCCTTCCACCTGCCTGGCACAGCAGGTTTGCTCCTGGAGTACACAGCAGCAGGAGGAACCTGCAGAGCCACGTCCTGCAGCAGCTGGCACGGCAGCGGGACAGGGTACGGGATCCACCTTCTCTGGGAAACCCCGGAAAGGAAGGCAGCCTCAGGCTGGTAGGCAGGAGAAATGAACAGGATGGCAGCTGAGTAAAATGGTTGTAGTTTTTGTAACTGTGACGGTTCTCTGGTGCTGCAGCAGCACCATCTAGAGGGACAGACAGAAAACACCCGCTTTGCCCAGTTAATCCTAATTCTCTCTTGTGGTAATTAATCACCAGTATAAATAGTCTGGATTCATCCTAAATGATCCCCTGCTGCCCAGGAATCACCCTGGAAACTCCATCTTTCCTATGCAAACTTACCTTCTCTGAGGGTTAAGCAGAGTAAAAATTGTTTCCTGTCCTTCAGTGTGGATCAGTTGAGCTGAACAGCTGGGATTGGAAGGGGGGAAAAGGCAGAAACGTTGGCCAGGGTGGAATTGTGCTGTAAGACCAGGCGGGGAAGGTCGGGGATTGTTGTATAGCAGAGGCTGTGCCATCCCTGCTGCAATGGAGCCTTGTGCTGCTTTGCCAGAGCTGACAAATTCTGCTCCACTGACCGCTTGTAAGTAGTTCCAAAGTGCTCGTGACTCCAGGCATGCTCCCCACCCACGGAATCCCCTCTGCTTTGTTCTGCTGCTTTTTATGTGTTTGCTAAAATCACGGAAATTACCCCATTTGTAAGTCAGGCCCAGGCCAGATTTCCAACTGGCACTTGTTCAAAACCCTTTTTTAGAGTGGGTGTCAACTTCAGTGAACTACTCCAGTGCAGCGTTGGTAGTAGGACTGCTCCCAAACCCAGAGCCAAGCCTGGCAAGGGGAGCACATTTCCCAGACGAAGCACACTCGTAGTCTGGGCACCAGCTCCCAAAAAACCTAATATCCAAAAGGGATATCCAAAAGGGATATCCAAGCAGCTCCTCTTTGAATTCAGCCGGATGTCATCTTTTTCCCTATCCCACTTTGCCTGAACTCAACAGAGGAGGGACTGGGTTGTAACTCTGGAGTTTCCAGCACTGGCCATGGCATTGAGCCCATGGTGATTTTTAGGACACCTCTCTCCCACTTCAGCTCTGCTCCTCAGTCCCTGTGAAGCGCAGATCACCCTCTGGTGTCGCACTGTTAAATCAAAAAGGGAGTGAACCCAAGAACTTCTTGAGAGCTACCTCAGGTGGTAAAGAAGGGCCGTCCCCTTGTCCTGCACCTCCCCGTATCCCACAGGCATCTTCTGCAGATGCTCTTGTTTTGGACAAATCTTTCACTTTTCCAGTTCCTGGAGACAGGGGTGACCATGCCCACGTGGTGTTCCAGGCAGGAGGAAACAGGGTGCAAAGTTTTGCTCAAGAATCTCACAGGGGGAAATGGATAATAATTAAAATAATTCAAATATCAGTGATGATTTTCAAGACCTGGAAGAGATGCTCCCGGCAAAGACTCTGTGTGTGTGTGTGTGTTTGGAATGGGAGGGGAGACTCCGGAAGGGGCAGGATAATAAAGAGAACAAAGAGTCACGCTGGTTGTTGGATAGATTTTTTAATTGATACCGTACTTCCATGGTACTAACTACTTACACGGGGTTTGGCTGCAGAGCCTGTACAATTCCAGCACGAACGTTCCAGTATCGTTTTTTAACCGCGGGGTTTTTTTTTGTTTGTTTGTTTTTGCGCACAGCGCAAAGTTTCTGACAGTCGGGACAACTCCTGAAACAAACCCACACTCCTTCCCCCACCCACCCCAGAGTCACCTCAGCCATCAGCCCCCAGCTCCCCGGGCTCTGGAGGGGATTCCAGGAGGGAAGCAGGCGCCTGTGGGGGTTGTAGGACCCTCGTTCATCGGCAGCTGCGCGCGGGAATCGCGGGATCCGGGCGGGGAGAACACACCCCAGGGTTTTAGCAGCTTTCTCCAGCCCTGGAGCACGTGCTGGGAGATGAAATCCCACGGGAATGGTGATGTCCCAGAGGTGCCACGGCCACGCCAGGCCACTCGTGGGAGGTTGTAACGCTGCCACAGCTCTGCTGCTCTTCCCTCCCTCCGGTCCAGCCCAGAGCCAGGCCGGTGCTTCCATCCCTGCTCTCCGAGGGCCATTTCCCGGGAGGTGGGATTGTGGAGATGGGAATGACGTGCGTGGCACAGGCTCCACCTCTCTGCTGGATGGATGAAGCTCTAACAGCCGCTCTCCCAAACCCTAATTCCACGGGGGACGCGGCTCCAGAGCCTGAGCTGCACATCAGGGTTTTTTCCCTACCTACCCTCAGGGCTGGGGTCGGGGAAGGTGGCCTTTAACGTTAGCAATGGAATTGGCCTAAATGAGTGAGGTAACAGAAACGGCCAGAGGAGGAACCTCCCCGAGCCATGTGCAAATATAATTCCTTCAGCAGAAGGAAGTCCTTTTCCCTACTGAAAAAAAAAATTAAAATAAAATAAAATAAAATAAACCACATTCACTTGAAGAGCATACAGACTGCGGGAGGGGAAGGCAGGCAGGGACAGCACCAGGTCAGACCATCTATGACAAAGGGAATGATTGTCCAGCAGCAGAGGTGGGAGGGGACAGGGAAAAGCCATAGCGAGCACTGCAAAACGTGTGGGAGAGGAGGACGGCATGGCATGCCACGGATCCGTGCTAGGAGAAGCCCATGCTGTCTGCCTAGATCAGGGAATGGCCTCAGTCAGCAGTCGCCCAAGACACGAGGAGGTTATTTGGCCAGTGTGCACATCTAGACAAGGAGAGGTTTTATGGCACGGAGAGACTCGTGCTGGAGACTGCAAAGCGCAGAGATCAGAGCGTGTCCGGGGGGAACGGGCCGGGAAATCGGCACAGGAACCACACTGGCACAGGTGTTCTGTGAGCCACTCCCCTCGGGGGCTTGGCTTCCAGAGTCTCTGTTCTGAGCTGCGTTTTAAGCAAGCCCCTGCCAGGTATTTTAAGCGGTGCTGAGACTGAAAAGACTAAGCCAGAGTCCAGGTGGCTGTGCCATGGACCGTGTCGGTGGCAGCCTGGCAGAGATCCCGTGGGAGAGCCCCTTGGAGCTGGGCAGGCAGTGCAGAAAGCACTGATCTGTCGGGAGCTGGGGATGGCAGCAGCTGCCTGGGCAGGCAGGACAGAGCTGCCTCCCCTGGGCCAGGCACTGCTGCTTTAAACAGTGATTTTGAGACTGATTTTCCGCATGATGTGGAACCAGAAAGTTCCAGCTGTAAATCAGGAGAGAGTTTGTTCCTGTGCCCGTTGGGAGGAGCAGGTGCTGCCTGGCACAGTGCTCCTGGGAGAACAGCTGCTGCAGCACACACAGAGCAAATCCAAAAGGTCTCCTTCCAAGTAACCACACCAGAAGTGTCTCCTGCCACTCTCTGGGAAAGAACCTTCCTGCATAAAGGTAAGGAAAAGCTCCTATGGGGCTACCAGGACAGTGCTGAGGAGCCAAGGAGGCTGAAAAGTCTGTCCTTACCTGCACCCAGTGTAGCTGCTGAAGCTGCCTGAGAAGGACATGGATTAGCATTCCAGGACTAGCATTCCTAGAGGGGATCTCCCACGACATGTAGCTCTTTCAGAGGCAGTTTTGTGCCTTCAGGGCTCCCAATCCAGCAAACCTTGTGCTTTGAAACCTTTTCCTCTTCCAGTCCAGGGCCATATTACACTAAAGACCTTTCCTGTCCCTAAGGTTTCTCTTTCTAAGATCAGAAGCATCCAAGCAGGGTCAGGTGTGAGAGGAATGAAGGACTTGTCTTTACAAACAAGTTGTGGGCCTGCTGCTAGATAAAACTAGCGCTGGGAGATAAGAGAAACAATGGGAAGGATTCCACTGATTGACGAATGGAAAGAAAGAGTTATCTCTTCAAACAAACCAAAGTTCTGCTGCTAAATGAAATTAGATATTGAGAGATGAAAAGAAACAACGGGAAAGAACCATAAATTCCTCAAGAACTAAGACAAAAGTAATAAA
>VZRQ01007971.1:1326091-1362657 GCA_013397975.1 Machaerirhynchus nigripectus | reverse complement strand
CGCATGGGGGGGGGGAGGAGGAGGAGGAAGAGGAGGAGGAGGAGGAGGAGCAGGAACAGGAGGAGCAGGAGGAGCAGGAGGAGGAGGAGCAGGGTCCAATATCCATCCCTGACCCCTCTGTCTCCCGCCAGGGGACTCCCACCCCCATCCTGGCCTCCTCCTGCAGCCCTGCAGTCTCCAATGTGGAAGCGGACAGCGGCACGTTGGAAGCCACCCTCCGCGGGGGGCCCGGCCGCTCTCCATCCGCGCCTGACTCTGGGGAGCGGGAGCAGCCCCAGGAGGAGCCGGGCGGGGCAGCAGCAGTAGCAGGCCCCTCTGCCCAGGGCTGCAGCCGCAGCCCTTCCGCTCCTGGCCAGGACAGGGACTGCTTGCCCGAGGGACCTCGGCGCCCCGCAAAGAGGAGGGCCTCCGGCTCTCAGGACTCTTCCCAGCCCCCAAAGAGGCCATCCCGCCGGCGGCGGCAGAAGCCAAGAACCCGTGATTGTAGAAGAAGGAAATAAATGGTTGTTTCTTTGACACAGTCTCTGAGGGTTGCTTTCTCCCCCTTCTTCTGGTGTCTTTCCCCTCTCCCCTCACGCCCTACTGTGGGTGGTAACTGCCTTGTTTTGGGCTGTTGGGCACGGCCATGGGCCTCTAGAGCCGCAAGGCCATATCCGTGGCATCTTCTCCTGCAACAAATCCCGCTGCAGGTGAGGGCGGAGCGGGCAGCAGGGACAGCTGGTTTATCAGAGGAACAACGGCCTCAGCCTGCACTCAGTTCTCCTCCCTGTCCACCTGCTGTCACTTTCTGCTCTGCTTTCTCGATGTCAGCCAGGGCACCCTCGCTCCTCGAAAGGCTGTCAGGGAAGCACAGAAAATGAGCAGTGGCATCCGAGCCAGAGACAAGACTTGGAGCAACAGGATTTGGGGGAAGAAAAAGGAAGGGGAAGGGGAAGGCGAAGGGGAAGAGGAAGGGGAAGGGGAAGGGGAAGGAGATGGGGGGGTGAATGGGGCTGCTGGCGATGCAAAGATCTAGAACATCTGAAGGAGCCCAAGGCTCTCAGCCCTTATCTGCTGGAGAGTACTGGCAAGACAAAGGGGATCCATTCAGGAGGAGCACTGCAGAGCTTTCTGTTCTCATGCCCTGCAGAGATGGGGCAGCAGCTGTAAGGTACAGGGTGCAGAGATGTCTCAAGGGATTCCAGTGCTTTGGAGCACCCACTGGTGTCCTGCCAGACACGGGAAGGAATGTTGTCTCCAAGGTCCATTAGGCTGGGGGATGTGGCTACTCTCACAAGCCCCTGAGATGCCTCTATGTTCAGTCAGGATATGGTTTGGACATCTCCTGGGTGGTTTACCAGCCTATGAGACAAGGAGGTGAAAGGTCTTACGCAAGTTCTCAGGGAATAGTTGGTCGCCAGCACTGATGTCAGGAAGGAATTTTCTCCTGGGACAGATCAGTAATAGTAACCAGGGTTATTTTACCTCCCTCTGCTGCACTGCTTAGAGGTTCTTCAATCCCCTTTGGCTGGGTTGCTGCCTGCTGCTCATGCCCCATGAAGATGGCCTCTCATGCCCTGCAGCTTGGGGGAGTATGGCTTTTTTTTTTCCCATGGTGGATTATCAAGTGTCCTCAGGTGTTTTTTTACCTTCCTCTGCAGCACTGAGCACGGCCTGTTGTCAGGGCTCCTTTGGGCCATTTTGGCCAGGTACTGCTGCTCATGCTTCACAAGGTGGCCCTTGTGGCCCACATCTGGGGGGAAGAAGCTTCCCAGACTTCCTGGGTGGGCCCAGAAAGTGGTGGTACCAGTCTACCTTGTCCATCTTTCCCAACTCTCAACACTGTTCTAAATCAGTCCAGCTCAATGGCAAGGGATGGCTAGGGATGGTGCTGTGCAGGCTTTAGAAAGAACTCTGTGGCAGCTGCCCAGGGCCCCCCCAGCAAGTTCTGCCACTTGGCACCAAGGCACTCTTCTGTGCACATCCTTGGGTCTCTAAGGGCATTATTCCCCACAGGGATGAGGCAGTAGAGCAAGCTTATCACCAATGCCAGCACTAGCTCTCTCTTCTGGGTCATAAACAATTCCTTGTAGATTGTGTTTCCCAGAGAAAGGGGAACCAAGTCATGCCTACTCCTGCCTTTGTGGGTTTATCAGTGCTTTTTGGCTCTACCATTGTAGAGCCTTGGCTGAACCTCTGTGACTCCTGGGCTCCCGCATCTAATGCCTACTGAAACAAAAGGGTCTTTTCTCTGTGTTTTATTTTTTCTGCCTTTTAATTTCTGTGTGTTGCTTCTGGTGCTCCACTGGTCCTCCTTGGGAAACTTTTGGAAGGCCACCATGTCAAGAAATTGAACACCAGTACACACGGAGAGATTTCCTCTGATGACATTTTTTCCCAGCACTGGACTAGCAGAAGGCACTGAATACCCAGAACCATCTCCCAGTCTAGGCATTGGCTCTGTCACTTTGTGGGAAGAAGGCATGTACCTTCTGAGGGGAAGAAGAGCTGTGGATCATCTCAAGATAATGAAACCATCTGCAAAAATTTGCAAAAAGCGTGTTTTAAAATTTTGCTGGGTTTATCCAATTTCACTGAGTTTTCACAGGACAACAAAGCCCCACACCTGTGACATTATCATGGCTAAAAGATCAAGCCCTCAGTCTGATGCAGGATGTGCTCCTCAGCTACACACTATCTAGCAGGTACCTCCCTAAGCCAGCTCTGTCACTCACAGGAGTTACAACCACCCACAGCAAAGTGCTATCCATAGACACAGTACAGTATTATTTTTAACCCCTCTTTTGACACTTCCCCAGTCTATTTCAGTAGGCATTTTGGAAGTTATCAGATAAAACAGAAGGATTACTGTTTTAGACTCATTCTTTAGAGATGACTAATACTTAACACATTAGTCTGGCAGCATTTTAGCTAACAGGTCTGCTTTGTTGCACTGAAAAAACCCCAACCCTAAGTTTTCCTTCATACAAGAAGCAAAAAGAACTCTTAACAGAAGCATACCAAGCATGCTGAGCTCAGCTGAAGGTAAACCTCAACTCATTATTTTCAGGACCTCATCCAATGTTTAAAATATAGCATTAAAATGCTGATTATCATCATGCCTCCACTCTTAGCCAGGACATCCATGAAGCACAAGCTCAATCTTACCAGATCCCCTCCTTCATGCCTAGGATACGGACAAACATTAAGCTGTCAGAGCACCAGTCAAGAACAAAGGGGTGGAAAATGGACAACCCGTAAGAAGCACAGAGAGAAGAATAATGCTACAACTACCTCAAAATCCCAGATCCTCCTTCAGACTTTCCATGGAAAAAGAGTGCAAGACTGCTGTCACAACTGTGGTCATAGCTGCAGTGGTCTGTGGATGAG
This sequence comes from Machaerirhynchus nigripectus, assembly GCA_013397975.1. Taxonomy (NCBI): domain Eukaryota; kingdom Metazoa; phylum Chordata; class Aves; order Passeriformes; family Dicruridae; genus Machaerirhynchus; species Machaerirhynchus nigripectus. The sequence goes on along the minus strand of VZRQ01007971.1, from coordinate 1,359,288 downwards.
GCTTCTTCCTACCTGCCTCCAACCTCTTCTTACTCTATGCTCACAGCACAAGCATGGGAAGCAACATCAACCAGATCAGTAGTTAACACTCTGTAACCATTTATTGCCTGCTCCCTTTCAGAGAGGAATGAGAATGTGGTCTGTGAAGAGGATGGCAGAGGAGTGGAGCAAATGTAGGTCCAGCACTGCTGCAGGTGCTATCTCATCTGTTACTTAGATAGCAAGAAAATACCTGAAAATCAGTACTGATGCTGCCAGGAAGAGGAAACAAAGAGAAAGCATGTATCTGGTTTGCACTATCAGCCTCGTGGGCCTCACTGGCTGTTTGTCCCACTTTGCTTTTGGCACCAGGAGCGTGCCAGTGCTTTGTGCCTCTCCCTGGTGTGCACAGTTTTAGTTCCTGATCCTTGTCTTACCTCCCAAAGCATTGTAAAGACCCACTGAGCTTTCCTCTGAGTTCTAGATACTTCCTGATTTCTCCCTTTGCCCACCCTGTGCTTCCACAGCTGCCCATGGATGATGGCCACTTGCCCTCAGGTGGTGCAGAAACCAGCTTCCCCCTCCTGTCCTCGCTCTTCTGCCATAAATATAGCCAAATCAAATAGAAACGGACTAGAAAAAAATGCAATTGCTACCAAGCTCATTAAGTGAATCAGTATGTATTTTTAAATCAGCATTCTGCACAGCACGTGTCTTAGTTTAATTATGGGGTGGAGCCTGAGAAATGAGCTCCCTCCCCTTTAGTTTTAACCACTTGCCTTTCACCAATAAGGAGAGACGAATGTGAGAAGGTATAAGTGAAAAAATAACGGTTTACTAAAAACCAGAATAGCCACAACCAAGATAACAGTAATAATCACAAGGTACAACAGTAGCTCAATCCCGGGAACTCCCCAGGAACAAAGAAAACAAGATGGGGCGGAAAAGCCCCATCCCAATATGGCAGCCTCCTAAGAAGACCGCATGGCCCAGGGGACCAAGACAAGATGGTAGAGAAGCCCCACTTGGCTCAGCCTTCCCCCTGCAGTGTCAGTTCCCTGGGACTGGCACTGCCTGGGGCAGCTCCCAACCTGCGGTGTCAGTTCCTCTGCTTCTCTTCAGCCAGCTGGACCCAGTTGGTTTGGGCACTGCAGTTGTGAGTTGCTGCTGCTTTGTGGGGAAAGAAAACTGACTCGCTGGGCCCCGAAACCCACAGCCGGGGCCCCAACAGCTCCAGCTCAGCACTGCGGCTGTGTATTGCAAAATTCCCTCTGAAACAGTTTTGGATCGAAAAAACGCAGTTTCTTGGAGACCTATGCCAGGCAACTTCCTTGGCATGTCAGCAAGAAACAGGAAAGACAACTCTGTGTCCCTGTTCCCTGTCTCTTAAAGGGATCCCCTGAACCTCCTGGGTCTGCGGGAACCTACCCCTCCAGGGTAAAACACTCCAGGTCCACTTCTGGCCCCCAGGTCTTAAAGGGACATTAACACAAACTGCATGGATTGATGCAGAGGAAAACTGGAATACAATACACAATTTTTGGGTTGCCCAGGACAAGGTGAAAAAAAGAAAATACCTTAGCACACACAAACCAAATTATATCCAAAATGGATTGTACCAGTTAAACAGATGGTTAGATCTACTCAGGGTCTTTCGAAAATGAGGAGAGCCTTGGCATATGTCCAATCCTAGGCAGATGTCAAGTGGCATGATTTCAGCATTTCTTTGACAATGAAGCTTCAACTAAAATATTCCAGTCTGGTCAGTGTATTTAGATCAAAGATTAACTTATGCTCCAATAATAGCAGCACTGGCACATTTCCTACCACTCAATTTTAGTAACAAGCTGAAGTTACCACAAAAATATGCAAGGATAAGTTTCTACCATGATTCAGTTCTTAAAAACATATCCTTTTATTTAAATTAGTTACAGCCAAAAATTGGTAGGAGTGAATTTGGATAGAAATATTTCATGCACATCACTGACTGTGCATCCACATGGCTGTAAGAGCCAACATGTCTAACAGCAATGAGAAAGTTCAGAAATGAGGGTGTGCTATTAGTTTTTCTTCTTCAATTCTCAGTTGTCATAGGCTCAGTCTTACCTTCTGATTGAGTTCTGACACAGCTAAATGTATTGTATGCACTCACGTGATACTGGCCATTGCTCTGCTGCTCCACATTTTGCATTGAATTATAATCAAGTAGAGGACACCTCCCCTCTGAAGGAAGACCCCATTGCACTCTTCAACATCCTCAAGAGGGAAGGCAGAGGGGAGGTACTGGTTCTTCTCTCATGATCAGTGACAGGACTCAAGGAAATGGCATGAAGTTGTGTCAGGGAGGCATAGGTTGGATATTAGAAAAAGGTTCTTTACCCAGGGGGTGGTTGGGCACTGAAACAGGCTCCCCAGGGAAGTGGTCACAACACCAAGCCCAGCAGAGTTCAACAAGTGTTTGGACAATGCTCTCAGGCACATGGCGTGACTTGGGATGTCCTGTGCAGGGCCAGGAGTTGGAGCTGATGATCCTTGTGGGTCCTTACCAACTCAGGATATTCTGATTCTGTAGTTTCACAGAGGCACTGCGAACCTTGGTGTCCCTAAATGGAGCCCAGGATTTTCGGCAAGCCCATTTTCACATATAAATAGATAAAATATTTGGCTCCAACCTATGAATATAGTAAGCATAAGTCTCAGATACGGAGTGTACTTTATTGCATCATGGTTGCCACTGGAATTGCCAGAAGGGTCATTATGCATGCTACTGTGATGTTAACAAGGTCTCTATGAATGGGAAAGGACTTCCTGCACACCCCTCATGGCTGTTTCGGAATAGTCAAAGAAAACTGCTAGACACCACTATTGTTAAGCTACTGCGTATTCACCAGGAGGCTACCAAATACACCACAGATTTCTTAGCCAACATTTTTGAAAGTCAACTGAATTTTTAAAGCTATGAAAAGCTACAGAATAAAGTGAAGTTAGCACAAAAAATCCAACAAAAATTCAACACTGGTTTCATACGTAACAGAAGACTCAACTTCATAGCTTTTTACAAATAAAGGCATCTCTCTCTCATCTTCAGTTTTACCATACATTGCACTTCACAAAAGGGAGCAGCAGTACTGCCAGCATTAGGCTAACATGGAGGGAGCTACCATGGAAGGCTTTGATCTTGCCAGTGAAGAGAGTATTGTCAGCTTCTTGAATAGGGGATAAAAAGTGTCCTCAGGCACAGAAGCACTCTGAGCAGCTAGACTGAGGAATCTCACACACTCAAGTAGGCTAAACAAAATACTCCTACATGATGCAAATGTAACACTCACTTTGGATGAGTCTCTCAAGATACAACCAAAGCCTATAATACATGATGCAAGCTACATTCCCTGCAGGTTGAGGAAGCACACTTAGGTTCTCCTTGAGTGTGCCAAAAGAAAATTACTTAGAATGCATTTTTATTTTATTAAAACTTATGTAGGTTAACCTTTTTTTGGTTTGGGGTTTTGTTTGTTTGGGGTTTTTAGTTGTTGCTCTTGTTGTTTGTTTGTTTTTTAAATCTCACTTTCCATTTTTACGGAGAAGTAGTTCTGGAACAAGCTTACCTCAGTTTGTTGTCTGTTTTCAGGTGGTCTTGTAGCAACTAAGCAAATTACCTGTGGATAAAAGGTAGCACATACATAGTCTCAGCTTTTACAAAGTGGCTTTTTATCACACTAACTGGGTTTAATGTACAATTTTCTTCATGCACACAAACCAGTCTTCTAGAGTACTTAGGTTTAACTGCTAGACAATTGGCATCAGCTATAGCAAAGTTTATGAATAATATTGTTATCAATTAACACTGCACAAGTATTTTAGAAAAATGGAAGTTTATTCATCTTTCAATGGCTCAAATAGCAAATAAAAGGACAGGATAAGGCATCAGCCAAGACAAGTTTTGTGTGTCCAGTGGCTTCATAACACCTCAGTTCCCAGTATACAGGTTCCAAAGCAAAGTCACAATGTTAGTGGTTAGACTCCCTGGCTAAATAGACCCAAATGAGTACACAGTAAGATGAAGACTGGCTAATATTTGCCAGTTACATGAGTAACTTTTATTCTGCACTTGGCAGTCTACTAAATGCACATACAAAATTCCTACTGATAAATATTTAACATGACAAATATAACTTCTAAGACTTGAGTCCCTAAAATGTCTGTTAGCATGAAAGTTAAATATTTGTTACCTAGTTTGCTTGAGCACATTTTAAACTGTCAGTTATAGGCTTATACATGTATAAAAAGTGTTAACAGTTTGTGGAATTGATCTAGCCTGTCTCACCCTAGAGGAGTCCAAAACCCTCAAACATTCTGGTATATTTTTAGTTAAGATGTAGCACATTAACCATGTGCTAGTACTCTTGTTGTTCTGAAGCAATTGAGGCAGTATGTTTTGTTTGGGGATTTTGGATGTGCATGTTAAAGGTTTCTGTATTGCAAAGCACATTTGATTGTTTGATATCAACATTAACTAGAAAAAGTAGCTACACTGTTCCCCATTTGAAAATCAACATAGACTAAACAGTACAAAACCTGCAAAGAGCTTCAGCGTAACACACCACGTTCCCATAGCTAAGTATTAGGAACACAAAAGAAATTAACCAGAATTTCCCAGACAACATCTTAACTCAAAACACATAAGCACTACTAGATCAGCCCCACTCCACCCAATTCCAGGGAGTTAAAACCCAAGGAACATCTAGACAAAAATCTATGTGCAAAAGGGAAGTTTCAAGGTACCAGCACGTTAAATTTTAAATGACCATTCCAGGCTTAGATGTGCCATAGGTTTATGATTTCAGTCTTATGCGTATTCTGACCTTTTAGTTTTAAGATACCATATTGTCTACCAAGTTACAGATGACAGAATATGCTCTGTATTATTCACAATACCCGAGTATGGCACACATTTAAAGAACAGACACTGCTAGCAGACAGCTAGTGAGCGAAATCATCCACATAACTGCGCTCCACAGAGAGGGCAGTCTCGCACTGATGCGCAGGGACAATCTCCATGCAACAGAGTTGAAAATACACCCTTGATTAAGCAACCTGCTATGTTTGGGTTTTAAAATTAAGGCATATTCAAATGTTTCAATGTAGAAGATTACATCGCTCTTCGAAGTTAATCAGGTAATGAAGAACCACATATAGTTTTCCTCAACATAGCTGTTCGCATATACATTATTCTTTTCTAATTTGCATAAGTCCATGGCAAAACAGCTGCATACTGATTTGTTAGGTATCATGTTCACAATTGTAATTTTCAAGGCAACAAAAGACAAGATGAACTGACAAATACCAGTGATAAAAAAGTATGCTTTGTAAGAACCCACAAAGTAATACTTTGCCCCTCTGTTCACTATTAAAGAAAAGACTACCTATGAAACACTACATTCAGAAGAAATGTGAGAAGGTAGGCAATTATGAAATGGACTGAACTTTGCTTCTCTTGAAGCTACATAATTCATTTTCAGTGAATTTGACTTTCAGTGCAGCTCCAAATCATGCTTTTAGTGGTACATTACATTTTCCAACATGTTAGGGTAATTTCAGTCACGTCAGCCTTCAATGGCATGCTTATAAATTATGGTTTTTATTAGTACGGTCAGGGTAGGAAAGGAATCCAAGCTTTTGATTATAAAATGCAACATCTTTCTCTGATCCTCTTAGCTAGGCTTTTTCTTTTCTTCTTCCCGTTCTTTTCTTTGCTGTCTTCCATTTTTCTGGCTCTAATTTCTCTCATTAAATCAAAAAACACCTAAAAAAGATGTAAGAAGATAAATGCAAAAACAATCACAGATATGAGTTAATTTAAGCTGTCACTGATATCCACTTTGATTGTTTAGGATAGAATCAATTATATGCAACCAAACAAATACTGAACAAACAAATATTAATCCAACAAATCTGTCACTGGTTTTGAAGGCCAAGTTGATATAACGCAATCCTGCTTGTTTCATGGCACCATAATGCTCCCCTGTCTTCTGATATTTGCTTATGAATCCTGTCAGACAATTTTCAACAAGAATTGAAACAAGGGTCTCATCATCAGCCAAGATTTTCAGATGTTGTATGTATATACTACTGAGGAGACTTAAGGAAAGAATTTACATTTTAAGTATTTTAAGTGATGCAAGGGTTGAAAAAGTGCAACATCCAATTTTAGAAACATATTAATGGAGCAGTAGCATACACTGAAATGTATGTATGGTATGTTGCATGATGCAAGTCTACGCACAAAGTGAATAGGGAAAAAAAAACCCCAGCATTTCCTTTAAAGCTGAGTTTTCTATCATACAACTTCATAAACAATTTCTTACAGCAGGTAATCTTGGCTTCAGCTGCCATATTACAATCTTAAAGTACACATGAAGTTCACTTTCATCAAATGGTTTAGTAGGAAACCAATGTGACAAAATTGAGATACACCACTGACTTACATGAGAGAGATCCTACTGACAGTTAAGGCTTTATGATTGGACTGTTTAAAGCTACTTTACTAATTTGAACAGCAGACTGTGACTTGACTTACAGAAGGTTACAGCAAATAATATATATACATCTTCATAATTTTAATATAGGAAATCAGCTGAACAATTCTAAAACTTCTCTCTCAGGAGAGTCTCTAGATACCCTACCACCCTGAGAATGCCCAATCTCATCTGATCTTGGAACCTATGCAGGATCAGGCCTGGTTAGTACTTGAATGGGAGACCCCCTGGGAATACCAGGTGCTCTAGGCTTCTTTTTTTTCAGCCCTGAGATGAGCTCAGTTGGTCAGAACATCGTGCTAGTAGCACCAAGGTCATGGGTTTGATCCCTGTATGGACCATTCACTTAAGAGTTGGACTCAATGATCCCTGTGGCTCCCTTCCAACTCAGAATATTCTGTGATTCTGTGATACTTTGAAATTTGAACTAAGCAATACATCTATGTCAAGGGACTTGATCCACTTCTGTGAAACATGGACAGTGCAGGGGCTGAAACACTCCTCTACAGAGCTCAGGAGGTTTTTATGACACTAATCTCATACTGACTGTAGGAAAACTATCAACCTTCATCACATGAAATCCAAAGAAAATCAGTGGAACTAAACATTTCCATCAAGAAATGAGATTGCCTCTAAATGTGTGCAAAGTTTCTTGTACTTAAATCTGTGCTAATGGTAAGATGTAACTGTCAACTTGCTTAAGTACTCATACTGTAGAGCAGTAATTAGCTGTCTGAGATACATAACCTGAGAAAATGTTTAGTGGGTCACCTTTGGCCAAATTGAGTGGAGGCTGGCTGTGTTTTTCTCAAGTGTGTAAAATCACTGTTCTGGAATTCAGAGAGGCCAGATTTCTTATACAATAGCAACTCAAGTTTGTTACACAAACTCCAAAACTTCATATGCTTCAAGTAACTAACAATTCCCAGTATTCACTTGTGCCAACAAGTACTCATTTATGGGCTGTCAAACCTAAAATCTATATTGACACATGCTAATCTGGATGCATTATGCCATCAGCTCCAAAAAGAAACCTGGAGCTCTCTGGTAGCTTACCATGTATGTGCATAGGCTATTGACCCAAGAGCAATTGAAAAAATATATTACATGCACTTTTTTCCCCAGCTGCTAAACAATAATGAAATGGATTTGAAGAGCTGGAAATTTTTACAACTGTAATAGATGGCTGCTAACTGCAATTACTAACCAAAACTAAAAGATGTGTTAGTTTTTGTAGCAAGAAAAACCAACAAAAAAATCAGAGCTGTATTCAACAATGAGGATGACTTCTGCTGTATTTGATTGACTTAACAACTCAGTACTGTTCTGTAGGGTAAACTACTACAGTACTGAACAATCAGTTTCTTCAGTAAGATAACTGACAGGACTCAACCAACAGCTGAGTTTAAGTTATTGCAAAAGAGAACTTGCATTACAGCTCTCATACTGCAATTGACAGCTCATACATACAGATTTACATTAGAGAATTTTTCATCAAGTGCAAGGTGCAGCAGCTGGATCAGGGCAACCCCAGACATGAGTACAGACTGGGAGATGAACTTGCTGAGAGCAGCCCTGTAGACAAGGACTTGGGGGCTTTCATGGGTGAAAAGCTGGACATGACCTGGCGGTGTGCGCTCACAGCCGAGAAGGCCAATGGTATCCTGGGCTGCAGCAAAAGGAGAGCGGCCACAGGTCAAGGTAGGTGATAGTCCCCTTCTACTCTGCTCTCATGAGACCCCAGCTGCAGTGCTGTGCCCAGGTCTGGGGTCCTAGCACAAGAAAAGCATGGACCTGCTGGAGTCAGTCCAGAGGAGGCCACAAAGATGCTCAGTGGGCTGGAGCAGCTCTGCTACGAAGACAAACTAAGAAAGCTGGGGTTGTTCATACTAAAGAAGAGCATGCTCCAGGGGAGACCTTATTGCAGCTTTTCAGTTCTTAAAGGAGGCTTATAAAAAAAAGACAGAAAGCATCTTTTCACATGGGCAGCTTGTGATAAGGCCCTTGGGGGAACAATTTTGAACTAAATGGGGAGATTTAAATGATTAATTGTAAAAAAATTCTTTATTGTGAGGGTAGTGAGGCACTGGAAAGGGTTGCCCCCCTTCCAGAGTTATCTGGAAGGGTTGCCCCTTCCAGGGATATTGTGGATGCCCCAGCTCTGGATGTGTTCAAGGCCTGGTTGGATGGGGCCCTGAGCAACCTGATCGAGTGGTTGGTATCCTTGCCCATGGGGGGTTGGAACTAGATGATCTTTAAGGTCTCTTCCAAATCAGACCTGTGATTCAATGTGGGATCAACTTTGCCAACAGCTCTGAAAGGTTGGTACATTGCACTAAACCTACTTAATTCTTTTGCCACACATCTGTTACTCTTACAGACTAAAAGACTGACAGTTATTCTGAATTGCAAGAACTTGCATTCTTGCTGAAGCACAACTAATCAGCATTTTCTTTTCTTGTAGAGAAATATTCTCTTTATCTTAATGAGCTTCTGAATCAGGTCTTATCTCTGAAAACTCATGAGGCACTTCTAGGCTTTTCATGGCTTTTTGGGTTCATCCATTCTTCATCGAAACAACATACAAAGAGCCAGATGGTTAAATGAGGGTAGGGAAAGCTCAAATCTCTCCCTTATTTGCGTTTATAAGGTGATTTTTTCTGACTGAGGATCAGAAAGTATTCTTTACTGTTCAGAAGCAGACTGTCCTCTAGTTACAGAAAATGCAGTATGAAGTCTAGGCCAAAAGAGGTGACTCAAGAAAATTTTATCAGGTCTTGTATCATGTCTTGGATAATAATGATTCCTTGCGGTTTAGAATGGAAAATGTGTTACACCTAACATTTTCACTGTTCTTCAAGGAGTCACCAAGTCATGCACTCTTTGCAAGCTAAGGAAGAAAAGTGTTTGATTAAAATTCCACAAAATTACTCCTAATACTAGGAACATAAGGAGTATGACCCATGAAAAAGAGCATTAAAGTAAAAACTGATGGACAGATTGTTTAAGAGGCCAGTTATTACCTTGTCAACATTAGCTCGAGTTTTTGCAGAAGTTTCCACATAATTAACATTCCACTGATCAGCTCTGTTTTTTGCTTCCTCTACAGAAACTTGCCTTTTATCTTCCAAATCTGATTTATTCCCAACTAGCAAAAATGGAACATTCTCATCTTCTTTTACTCTTAAGATTTGTTCCCTGGAGAAGAAAAAAAAAAAAAAGGAAAAGAAAATGAAGCTTTGCACAGAGTACCATTCTTAGAACACAGAAAGAAGAACTCAGACTAAATACTTTTACATCTTACAGTGAAAAGCCACTTATTCCTTTTATATAGTTTATATAACAGGAAAGTCTTAAACTTAATTATGACATTATACAGAATGAAGACAGAGACGGAAAACTACTCCTCCAGGAAGGAAGAAGTTGAGTCAGTAAGAAATGAAAAAAATAGAACAGTATTAGTTTAGGTGAGAATTTATATTAATAATTAATTCCCTTTAACAGTGTTACTTGAGAGCATTTACCATTGTCTTTACATTACTATTTTTGATGGCCATTTTTAAGTTATCCAAGCTTCAGTTTTACAGCTGATTCTTTCCTAACAAAATGTGCCATTTTAAAGCTGATAAAATGGTCCATAGCATATCAAAAGAAAATCTCTTCCTTTCAGGCATCATTCTCAAGTCAGTTATATTCAGTCTCTCCAGAGATCTTAATTCAGTTATAAACCAGTGTACAGATACAAGCTGTATATGCATCTGTTTTTTAAGGACAGACCCTTCTACTGTATTAACTCCTAGGATGAAAGGTTTAAAACTTTAAATAAAAGTCAATACTACAAATAGTTTGGTATGTAAGTCTCTGACACTTAAAAAAATAATGAAAGTTTCCTTCTAATTGAAATGCATTAATACTATTAGGAAGAAGAGTTGTCTCAGAAAAGAGTATTCTGTATTTTGTCTATGAAAAAAGGAGTATAAAGTCAGTTGTGAAATGTAGCCCTTTATCATGGAGCAATTTCTGAAAGACTGACAAAAAGCAGAGAGAAATAAGTTTATTTTGCTGGCTGAGGTGAAACCAAATTTAAAGTTGAAGGGAGATAAGCTGAAGACAGTTAAGTAATTGATATTCTAAAGGGCCCTGATTTAGTATATGGCAGGATGCTCACATTATAAAAAGCTCTGAATAGCATGCAGTCTTTTGGAAGAAGCCTACTCACAGAGCTGAGAAGCTGCAGCTAGTCCATAATTTTTTAAAAAACTGTACATTTGAGGCAGACTGTGACACCACATTTGTGCATGAGGTAGAATTAAAAAGCAGCGTTTCTCCTCTTCCACACAAATACCAGTGCAAATGTTTTAAAAGAGTAAAAGTAGTTTGAATAGCCAGGGGATTAGGAAGGTGGCCAGAAGAAAACTCAGTGCATCGTGGCAGTACCTGTGTAAATAAGACTTCTGGTAAAAACTAGTAGCTTTCAACACTAGTTATCCAGGCAATGCTGTACTGTGTTAGTGTGACAAGGTTTTGTTAGTGGTGGGTCTATAGGTGTGGCTTCTGTGAGAAGGTGTGAGAAGCTTCCCCAGTGTCCATTATTGGCAGAGCCAATGCCAGCCAGCTCTGGGACACACCCACCACTGGCCAAGGCCAAGCCAATGGTAGTGACACCTCTGTGAAAACTTATTTAAAAAGGTAAAAAAGAAGTTACTGCCCAGATACAATTGCACTCAGAGAAGAAAGGAATGAGAATATGTGAGAGGAACAACTATATAGATACTAAGGTCAGTGAAGAAGGGGGAGGAAGTGCTCCAGGCACCAGAGCTGGGATTCCCCTTCAGTCCATGGAGGACACCCATGTTGGGGTACGCTCCTGGCAGGGAACTGTGGGCCCCTGGAGAGACGGGTCCATGCTAAAGTAGGTTTACTGGCAGGAATTGTGACCCTGTGGGGGACCTACACTGGAGCAGTCTGTTCCTGAAGGAATGCAGCCCATGGAAAGGGACCTATGCTGGAGCAGTTAGTGAGCTGCAGCTTGTGGGAAGGACTCACACTGGAAAAGTTCATGGAGTCTCCCATGGGAGGGACTTTCCACTGGAGCAGGGGAAGGACTCCTCTCCCTGAGGAAGGTGCAACAGCAGGAACAATGATGAACTGACCATAACCCCCATTCCCTGTCTCCCTGCACTGCTGGGAGGGAGAAGGTAGAGCCCGGGAAGGAGAGAGAGCTGGAAGGTATTTTTAAAGCTAGTTTTACTTCTCATTATCCTGCTTTGATTTTGATTGGCAATAAATTAAATTCATTTCCCCAAGTTGTGTCTGTTTTGCCTGTGATGGTAATCAGTAAGTGATCTCTTCCTGTCCTAAACTCATCAGCCTTTCATTGTATTTTTTCTTCCCTGTCCAGCTGAGGAGGGAAGAGATACAAGGGCTTTGGTGGTACCTGGGATAAATTCCAGGTCAAACCACCACAAATGCCAAACAATTTTACAATGTAATAAGTTAATCTAACAGCAATCCAGACGATGATACTCATATTCTCCTTTGAGCCCCTTCTGAAGACTAAACAAGAACTATCTAATTAATGATGTGCCAGCTTGAAATGTAGAACTTACGAAAAAAACACACCATGAGAGCCAGACCAATTCTACTCAAAGCTAAGCCAAATTTCATCAAACTACCTTTCATGTATTTAAAAGTATAGTCATTGCAGGTCTGCATTCTATTGAAAAAAACTACTTGGAGCAATGGCATTTCAGAGCATACCAGGAACCCCACTGAACAGCAGTAAAAAGCTCTTCTGCTGGAGAGCTGCCGTTCCAGCAGAACAAAATTCCATGAAAACAAACATCCAAGTTCTTCTTGTCACTTTCTTTAATATTTGGCTCTTAAGTAGTATGGCCTCAGACTACTCAACAGTGCCAAAGGTATTTTAACTGTACCTTCAAGAGATACAGATTACTTTTACACAGAGCAGAAAAAAATATTTTTTTGAGTTACATTTTAGTATTTAGTCCTCTACGGCTCACTTTTATATTTGGATTGAGGAGAATTTTAGTATCTTTACTTGAAGGGACTTTTTCTTTCATTTTTCCTGTATCAACATGTATACTGTTAACTCTTACCTTTACTGGAAAGTAGGACTTTTTCTAAGGCCAAAGATCACATACTTTGAAGCACTGGCATGATTTCAAACAGATTTGGTCATTTTGCACTGTAGGGGAGCTGAACTATACTAAACTGTCCTTCATGATTGACAATACCCAGCATAAGCCTGCAAACAAACAAGGCCTGCTCCTCCCTCTCTCAAAATATATAAACACAGACATATAGAGACACAAATAAATTTAAAAAAACCACCAAAAGATGAAAAATTCACTTTTCCCCCCTCTCCATACCTCTTTCCTCCTCCCTTAGAGATATTAAACATATTCTGCTACTTAGTGCTATTTAGGTTGAACTGTGACAGCATCTCCAAGTAGACTAATTTCAGTGGGATGCAGATAACTACTTTTTATATTTGTTCCCTAAATTTTCTTTCAAATATTATGGCCTTTCCTATTTCAGAACACTTTGAACTGGTAAAACTGTTTTCTGAGATCTTTTGTCTTTTTTTAAAATACAGTAATGAGTGATTTAAATGTTTTCTCTCAAAACTGAAATTAAACACCTATAATATACTGCTGCCAGTAAAATATTCTATTACTATCATAACAGTTTTAATATGATCCAGTCTGTGGTTGAGATCATGGTGAGGCAGCTGTCTTCTGAATGTTGCGGTGTATCTGCTCTGTGGCAATAGCCTTTCTGGTATTCTGAGACACAACAGCTAAGGCATCTGAAGTAGTACAGATAGCAAAGGCCTGACTAGGCATCTGTTCAAAACATTATGTGACCACAGTAGGAGCTGCCATCCAATGTGGACAGTCAAAAGGATATTACAAAAGACATACACAAAAAATCACTTTCAATCATCTCAGTGTAATTAGAATTATCATCTTGCCTTGTAACTTACCTGAAGTCTGCAGTTGCTGCAAAGGATTCCAGCTCTGTAATAGAGAAGACGCAAAGAAAACCTTCTCCACTTCGGAAGTAGTTGTCTCGAATTGCAGCATAGTCCTCCTGCCCTGCTGTATCCAATATATCAATTTGGACTTCTTCCCCATCCAGAACCACCTTTTTCCTGTAGCTATCTGCTTTGGTGGGCTCATAGTCTTCAACAAACTAGAAAAAAAACCTTCATGATGTAAAATCATGCCTGCACAAGGCAATTGCTTCTGTTTGCACGTAAGGATATAGCAAACATATTAAATGGGTACTGTAACTAATAACTAAGCATTCTGCATTTAGGCCCTGTGAAGTACTCAAAGAACTCATAGTTAAAGCAGACTCTTCATCAGCCCAAACAGGTTCTAGGTTTTTGCTTTCCTCAGCCATTATAAGGAAATGTAGAGGTAACTTCAAAACATCAGTGTCTGTGCACTACCCAAACCTCTACTTCTGGCTCAAGCACAACATCTGGCTGTGTTCCATTATGAAATCAGGTAGTCCTGACTTTAGATGTATTTAGTATCAACTTTTAAAGTACACTGAATGCTTAACTTCTGACTTGTAATAAAAAAGGATGACTTCCATTGGAAAAAAAAGGAAAAGAGAAACTGATTTTCTTTCCTCTCTTCAACAGCAGCAAAAAAACCATGGAAGGAATTGGTTGTTTCAGGTGCCATGCAACTCAACTAAGTGAAGAAGCTTTGAGCTATAATAACCAAGTTCTAATAGGTCTAGTGAGCAATGCAAAAATATTCCAGTAATATGACAGAGTATCTAACAGCTGAGAAGTCTGAAAAAGGCCAAATTTTCCCTTCACAGGTACCTCTAGAGGGAAAATCAGTAATCTCGAAACGTTTTTGTTCCACTTAACTGCTGAATTTCATAGCACATCACATACACCTAGACCCTTTCAGAAAATAATTGTACAAACGTAACTTAAACAACACTAACTTTACAAATGTACTCTACAAACGTACAAACTTTACTAACTGTACAAACGTAACTTAGACAACTGTAGCAGGCACCTCCTGAGATAATTTCTACTGCAGACTCTTACCTCATCATACATAAACTGTAGTGTTAAAGCAGATTTTCCTACACCACCGCTTCCCACCATGATGACTTTGTGTAAAGCCAATGAATTCTGTCCTTTAGGTTTATTTGCCGCCATCTTTGGATTGCAGAAAATTCACAGGTATCAAATGGAAAAATCTAGAAGAAAAATATTTCTTCGTTAGTTTTCTTTTCCTTCTCCCACATGAACTGATAAAGTGGATTTTTTTCAAATCTCTGCATATTTAATGACTTAATTTCAGTTCTGCTTTAGTGAAAGCTACCTGCTCTTTCACTGGAAATCATTCCACAAATTATACTGAGCTCATCTTTTTTTTTTTTAATTAAGCAAAGAAACCCTTCACCATTTGGAAACAGTGTTTTGGTATGTAGTATTTTCTTTTAGTGGCACAGTAGGTGTCAAGAATTCTTGATAGTTTACTACACAAGAATTGAAGAAGGAAGCCACAGTGAGTCAACACTGTATAAGAAAACATGATATGACAGCCGCAGGGGAAGAAAATAGACTTTTGAAGGAATTTCCAGTTTAAATGGCAAGCACTAAGACACAGCAGCATGGATTAGCTAGAGTACTTTTATGGGAAAAGAAAGCAAACTTAAAATCTAAAAGTACCCCGTTTCAGTAAGTCAGAAACCAAAATAACAATGTAGTTTATGCAGTGTGGAAAGATTCAACTTGCCTACAAATGTAATTATTTCATATATTTGGAGTAGTTGTCTCAGTCCTGCGACCGCCTGTTTAAACACAAATCTCTGCATCTCACCAACACCAAAGAGCTCCATGACAGCTAATTCACACAGTTTAATGTATGTGTGCACAAGTAAAAAAAGTAACAATTCCATTAACTTAAAAAAAAAGAAATCACGCATGCTATAATTTTAGTGGATCTCTATTTTCCCACACCTTTGTTTCATTCCCTACCTATCCCAACAGTAATACAACTGTATTTGTGAATGCTTGCACAGTTCTTAAAACACACGGAAGTCCCTGTACATTGACAGAATACGCTCTCCTCCAGAGACTTAAGGTCAAAACAAGGTCTGAACTCCAAAAGAGACAATGACATCTACATTATATATAGAAATACAAGAAATATTTATGGTAGCAAATAAAAACCAAGTGTAACTTAGATTTTTTTTTAATTAGAAAACTCAAAAAGAGCACATTCATACAGCAGCACAGCTCAGTTATAGACATAACTACCAGATAATAAAACAGCATAGTAACTTGGCATGATTACCTCATTAACTTAAGCCACCATGATTATTTGACAATGTCACACTAAAATTACACCCTACTGCATAATGAGTCACCCTTCTGTGCAGCTTAAACAAGCAGAATGTGAAGCATGACAACTTTCTTAAAACTTGTATCAAAATCCCCAGCTGAGGCCATGCACTAAGGCTTTGTAAGCAGTGATGCAGGTAGTATAAAAGCACGATGACTAAAGCTTCATTGGAGATTAAGCCAATCCTTCCTGGAAGTAAAAATAAATAAATACATGCCATCAAGGTTCTCACACTGCCATGCCAGCAAGCAGGGATGAGCAAGCAGCTCGGAGAGACACAGCTGGACCAGCTGACCAAAGGGATATCACCATGCCACAGCTTAGCAATAAATGTTGGCAGAGAGGTTTGAAGTTTGTCAGTGCTGCCGTTGCTTAGGAACTGGCTGGGCATTGGTCAGCTAGCAGTGAGCAAATTTTCTTTTAATCACTTTTCTTGAGTTTGTTTTCCTTTTTAAAAAATACTTATGAAGTTACCATTATCTCACCCCACAACTTTTCTTACTTTTACCCTTTCAATTCTCTCCCCCCCCACCAGTGGTGGGGGGAGTGAGCAAGCAGTACTTAGCTGCCTACCAAGATTAACCCACAACTTATGTAAAAAACTCTTGAGATCACATCATCACATACCCATTCTGCTGCCAAAGAATTCTGAAAATGAACATTAAGTCAAATTATTTTCCCCAGAAAATTATCTACGCAAAATAAGCATAAGTAAGCTGCTATACTCATTACAGAGATATAACAGACAAATACAACTAATATCATGCTACAAGTTCTTTTAAAAAGGAGATGGAAAAGAGCAAACACACATTTCTGTTTTGGCTTAACAAGAACCATTGCTTTCTTTTTACTCAAGAGGGAGTACAAGAACATGAAAATAGTTCCAAGCCATGTGCATGCTTTCAACCTACTACATTGTTTTGTCCTTGTGCACTTTTCTCTTAGAAGGAAAAACATATCCTGAAAGTCATGTTTCTTAGTATGTCAGGCAAGCAAGAAAGAAAATTCATCTGAATTCCATTATCAACTGACAACAGCTCTGTTTGCAAAGCTTGGATTACAGTATCTACCTGGATATGGCCTACTCCAAGCTTACTGAGCAAAAAACCAGACTATTCTTCTGTAAGTACTTCAATACTGGAACAAGTCCAAATGAATGCAGCAGGACCTCACTTGGGTGAGCTTGGGCTAACAATACTACAATATGAAAAAATTCAAATACACAGTAGTAATATTTCACTGTAATATTTGTTGTAAATTAATCTCCAGTCTTTAAGTAGATTGAGCAATGTGAAAATTCAAATTTTTCTTCAACTTGCAATTCAACAAGTAGTTTCCTAGTGTGACAAACAAGTTGCTGCTTTTTGTACTCTCTGCAACAGCTGACCCATAAAAAAACCCAACACATTTCCATTTCCAATTCGATCCCAACAAGTAATTGTCAGTAAACAACATTCCATTAAGATATTGAAAACAGCAAAACTTCATACTACCACAGACTTCAAATCTTCCAGATAAGCTTGTCATAAACACTATGCCACATTTTGTATTAGGAGGGCAGCTAGGGGATATCAGTTTGCTCCTAAGTTCTTCACAATCCAATAAAGATATAATGTTGGCAAAATTTGGGCCTGCTGAGTAGTAGACAATGTGGAAAGAGAAAGAAATAAGTTACTAACAATGCAAGTACAATACAATATAATACTGTACAAACAACACTTACTCCAAAGGGACTGCTTCAGAGTAAACACTGTGCCAGCAAGAAGACCTTGAAAGTGATAAGTTCTAAGCTACTGCCACAATTGTACCTGTTTCAATGTGCTTTGAAAAACAAAGACGAACCCAGATTCCAATTTTAACAGTAAAGCACCTGAGATGAAGTTTCATGCAAAGTCTTTCTGCCTGTAATTTATGTAGCCTGAGTTATTTTCATAAGAAGTATTAATTTGGGTCATATCTAGTTACTGAACTGTCCTACTTTATAATTATGATAAAACAGACAGAGACTATGACAAGAACCCTGTTGTATGAAGCTCAAAAAACCATACTTCCTTAATATGCATACCATGGGATTTGCTATCATTTTAATCTTCACAGTGCAAAATTATTTGCAGGACAGAAGATAAACACTGGATTACTGTACCATCAAATCCTACATCACCTACAGCAGAAAGATGTTCACAAAGAGCCAAGCACGGTGTTGTCAATAGCTATATCATCCATTTATACAGCTCACCTTTTTACTACACCCATTGGAAATCCCATCACATCAAGTCAGCTGATGACATATACAAAAGTTTATTCTTAAACAGTTCTTCATGTAGCTCAAAAAGCTGCAAGGGAAGCAAAAGCTTAACTGGCTCAGCAATGTACTGCAGTACCTTCACTCAGAAGGGCAAGAGCATTTTCTAAACACCATGCTATGGATCAGTCCTCACCTCCACTGCAGATAAAACTCCTAGGAAGCTGCCCTTTTCCAATGTACCTGAGCAGATAAAGACACAAACAAATGAATCTCTGACTGCTCAGACAAAGTAAGCAGTTCTCAAACCTCCTACAGCTGTTTTAGTGCCTGCTTGCAGATAAACACACCCATGATTCTGTGCTCCATTTAATGGCAGGCTTCCAGTTGGAGCTAGGATCATTTTCTTGAGCCAGGCTAGGGAGCAATTAGATAAACTAAGAACTGCAGGGGTAGGAATTATAATTCATGTTAGCATCAGTAATAGCATCTTGTCCAGCAAAGGAAAGAAGAGTAGGTAGCTAAATAACTTTAAAGTTATTTTTACATTATTAATATCATCAAGGAATTTCTATCTGGAGTTGTAAAGCTGTTGCATATATTACAGCCTGCACAGGTCCTCTGCACAAAAATTACAATGTTACCTTTAGTCCCCTATGGATTTACACACAACATGCAGCTCCACCCACTAGAGGAATGAGATGGACAGTGTTTCTGTAACACAACTTGGGACAGTAAGTATCATGCTAACATCCGCATAAAGTCTTGAAACACAGAATGGTTATCTCCAGATCCAGAAGAGTAAGACAGATAATGAGGTGCCAGCACAAAAAGTAGTTTTCATCTTCAGGGACAATATTTTCAGGGAGAAATCTTCGCAAATACAAGTTAGGAACGAAAAATCCAAAAAGCAGGAATCTTTGATCCCTCTTTGTTAGTCTTTATTTTGTCCTCCTATTTACTATTTCAGCCAAATAAATTGAGATAAAAATACACTTATGGGTGAAAAATCCTTACAGGGTTTTATCCCTTCACTCATCTTGCTCATCTGATTAAACTGAGATGACTCTTCTTAAGCTGTCCTGTTCCTCAGTTGGCTTTTTCTTACAGAGTAACTTGCTCCAAACTAATCAAAGCATGCTTCCTTACCCATCCATTCCATTTGTCCTCTACAACCCTCCCCAATATAATAATCCCAAGGTTCATACACTGAGGGAGAGCAAAAAAGTGGCCAACAGAATAGCTGTGTACCATCCAAAGAGGGCAACAGGTACCCAATTTAGATTACTTCTTTTCCTTCACAGGGAACATTGTGGATTACAGGGTACAGACTTCCCCATATTTAGCCAGCAGCAAATATTGAAGAAATTTATAGAAAGAATCATATCCAAGACATCTACATTTCTGTCAAAATGTACGCAAAACTGGCCAAAAACTAACAAAGAACAGAGCATATGATCACCCCCTCATTTTCTGAGAGAAGGTGACCAAAAGAAGGCAAGAAGCTATTCCATCCATTTTAATTCCTTAGAATCTCAGAAATGCAATGTAAATGAGAACAGACCAGGAAAAGAAAAGCATTACACCAAAGTCACATCATTACAGGCACAAATTCAGCTGGCATCTTCTGCACTACTATACATGAAGCTGAATGCAGGCCTTGTGAATATGCAGTTGTCCTTAACAGGAGGACTTTGATTTGCTGCAGACATTTGTTTGAAGGGGACTAGTTAAACATAGTTTTTTATTTACAGACTGCTGGTACAGTTAGCATAGTTGGTTCTAGTTAATAAGTAGAGATAATGGTGCCTTTCTTCAATTGCAAAACAATTTTTATTGCCAATTTTATAGCCTACATAAAACAAATACATCAAAACTGAATACTAGCTCTTTTGTTTCCTTTCCTTTAAGAGAAGATTACATAAAGATTTGGAAGTCTGTCATATTAACCTCATTACCCACTCACTTTTATGACGAGTAACTTTCTTCCCTGAAGACTGTTTTATATAATAAGCATCAATTACTACTGCTAGCTGATACAGTACAGCACCTGCCTTTACTCTGTTTAACAGAGCTAGAACTTGATACATTTGAAGGAACACAAATAATTTAACTGCAGCATGTGAGCTGCCAGCACAATATCAAGAACTAGTTAGTATGCTTTGACCAAAATACTTCCAGAGAGGCAAAATTATCAATTACTTACTGAACAATTAAAGAAAATTCTGCAATGGAAACTCATATTGCTCTAAACAAACAACCTTTTCTTACTTGAAGAAATTAATGCCTGCACTACTCTGCACCTTAAACTTAGTATAATCTATCATCTCCAGAAACATTAGCCACAACTTATTTCATGCTGAAGTGAAAATTTATGGTAATTATTTGACAGTATTTTCTAAAGTGAGTTTAAAAATTCTCCAAATTTTCGTAATTCCCCAAAGTGAATCAAAACTCTGGTGCCTCACATGACCTACAAATTACAAGTTCAATTTTCTAAGAAAAAGCACAGGAACAAGAATATTGAAAAATGGCAATGTATTTCACATCCCCAAGGACCATGAAGCAATATAATCTTATCTGTTATAAAAATATTACAAATTCAAACCATTGTTTATTAAGTCCCATTGTTTCAGTTTGGTTAACAAGAGCAGAAGTATACTTGAGAATGTATTGTTGGAAAATAGCACTAGCATACTAGATGCCAAATATCTGGAAGACACCTCACAAATGATTCAGATATTTCTGCAATAAAAGCATTCCTGGAAAAGGAGGGAGGCAACTCCAGGCAAGCAGAATCTAACCCTCCCATCATCTGGTTCCAATTACAACATTCAAACCAGATCAGCAGAAACACCCCATGACCCAGAAACTGATAGGATACATGAGGACACAGGATGGGACATGATACCAGCTGTTTTAAGAACTGAGGAATAAGGACATTTTAAAAGTTAGATCAGCATTATTGTTGTGTCATTGAGTTTGACTGGTGTTTTATTACAGTTTAAATACACAACATCTGTCAAACCCTGCACAAAAAAATCAGTGTTTTATTAAGGTAGAACAAGCATTTCAAATGATAAATAATCACTACAAACTTTAAGTAGTAGACTAGAGAAAGAGAAGAATGAACCCAAATATTCAAACCTATCTTAGAAACGACTAATCTCATTAGATAATGAAACAGGCCTCCTGAAACTCAGCCTCATAACAAGTTAGAAACTTTCACAGCAAGTATTTCCCTATGTCCTGAAAATAATCCTCTGACATAAACACGTTTAACTAGGAATTAGGATTTGAAGCCTCCCATGAGTTTAACAAGCAGTTAAATCACATTCAAGGTTTCATAAGAACCCTTCTTTCCAAAGCTTTCTAGGGCACACCTTAGAAGCTGCTTGTGCCTCCCACACCCACAAAACAAATTTACTACGGTGACTGACTACACATATACTAACAGAAGTAAAGGGTAGAAGACTGACTTCAGTTCTATCTCAGCAGAAGCAAATCTCCTCAGGCAAAAGACCTACATTTCCCAGCTCCTTGAGACAAATACTCCAAATCATAACCATATCTAGGCACTTAAACTGGAAAAGTCAACCAGTGAATTCTTCACCCAGTAACAAAGGCCCATCCATCACATAAATTATATCGTGTTGTTATAAAGAATAGTGGTTCCCACATGCCCACAGCTTTATACTCTTAAGACAGCATCAGAAGAATTGAGATCTCTCTAACAAGAAGTCACGAAAACATAGGAAACAAGTTCACAGACTTCCAGCAGTCTCCCAAAGGCTCCATAGGGCCTTGGTGCCAACTTCTGGGCATGGCCATGAACTAGACAGCACGTTCTGAGGTGAGAACAGGTATGTATTTCATATGTTTTAAGTCATCATTTCAGCATTTTCTTACCAAAAGGCCCCTTTGGCATCCTGCAAGATGACTTCTGGGGAGGCACTTCCATAAAGAAATTTATTGAAACCCGCGTGGAACAGCACATGAAAACCCTGACAAACTGAACAGAAACAGTCTAGAACAAAATCAAAGTGTTAAGATTTCAAACCCTGTGGTGTACTGAAAAGAAAGCAAGCAGCTACATCACTGTCCACTTAAATGGCTGACAAAACACACAACCCTTGAGCCCAACTGTGTGTCTGCAAGGCTGATATAAGCTGAACCTGCAACAGTCTGACTGATATACCCAAATCCTTTCTCCCAGTAGCACTGGTGTTCGCAACAATTGGTGGCAAAGCACTTAGGAAGTTGTTCTAGACAAAAATTAACCTATACTGATTTTTGAACTGATTAGTTAGCTAAACAAGTCTGCTGGTACCAAAGACAGCGCAGAACAACACATAGCTGAGCATGGGGAAAGCTAAACTACAGCACTTCCAGCCTATAAACACTGTGGCAAAACAATGCAAGTGTTTTATGGTTCCTCAACCATAATCTGGCACCTGTTGAAGACTCCTCACTTTTTGCAAGTTAAGTGATGATTATTACAAAACATTGGTAAGAATTCTAGATACTTGCAATGTTTTATCTGGACTGATCCAGAGATCACTGGGAAGAGCAGCAAACTCAAGCCCACCACGAAGGTTAATACAAAGTTAAAGCTTACTTTCATAGTTCAACGGACCAAAGTTACACTGTGAAATAATTTTGATAACATGCACATTTACGTGAGAGTCTAGAATATTGTTCCTGCTTCTACAAGTTCAGTTCGTGGCTGGTGCCCTCTCTCAGTCTACTCTAATCATTGAGGGAACTTAGCTTTCTGAGGCTGACAGTGCTGAAGTGCTTTAATACAGAGTGTAAGGGTCATGTCTTCTTTCATATTCAATTTGTAAACATGAAGATCTGTAATCTAGCACATTAACAGAAGGCATTCACTTTGTATTGATTTAAGATTATACACTGTGAGGAGAGAATTAACAGTCACAGCAGACACCATAGAATAATGACCAATTATAGTTACATGCCATTAGCCTGTCAAAGCCATCCACAGACTTGCATGGATTCAGAGGGAAGGCAAACAGGTACTATGGTACTACAGCTGATTTTCTACCATAAGCAAAACTAATGAGAGGCTGAAACAGATGACGGGGACATCTGTGGAAGAGCCTCCCACATCAGTTACCCATAATCAAAAGTCAAGTTACGTTCACAGGAAATGCATTTGATATAGAACAAAGACACTCTCCCAACCCCCATGCCCCCCAAAATATAAGAGTCAACACATAGCCTACAAAGATGAATTTCAGAAATGCAGAATCAACAGCTCAGGGTCTCAACTAGTGCTATTCTATTAAGAACTCAGTGAAACATTTCAAGAACACATTAAAGTTAGTGTCACCTAACTTAATACAGCCATTTTTATCCTGTGTTTCAAGTACAAGAAAGCACATCTGGAAGCTAACTTTTGATTGATAAGCTAAGCTTCACTGACACTTGCACAGGGCTGCTGCTTCCAGCTGTTCTAGACAGCAACAAGAATGGAGTTCCCTTGAAGGCACTATGCCAGAGCTTGCAGCATGAGCTTCAGCAATGCACTTTTAAAAGCAGTTCAAGAGCACTGCATCCAAAACTTGTTCACAGCACATTCAGCATCAAAAATTCAGGGTTTTTTGGCCAATAATTTCAAAAGGAATCTCAACCACATTAGTGTGTCCTTTTTGCCCCTGTACATTTACACTTCAATATACACTATAGAAATTCCAGGAAGACGTAAATGTAAGCATGTTGGCTTGATGAAGTAAATTCTTTGAGAAAAGTCTGAAGGTGGCTTCCAAAAGACATACTTGAAAAAATATAGGCTTTCCTCTAACTCAAATATCTTTTTAATTGTTAAAAACTATAGTCTTCCTTTAGAAGTTCAGAATGTCAGATGTGCATTTTCTAGAAACAGCAAATATTTGCATGGTCATTTTTACGGCCAGAAAGAATGACAATCAAGATCCACATTGACTAAACCCAAAACTGCACCCAGATAGTTTCACTGCTCTACAGGCAGGAAAGTTAACTCGTGACGGAGAAATCTAGAAACACATGGTATCTGCAAAGCAAAACAGTCATCAGGCTCATGGCAGGCTGCACCAAACAGTCTTATGGAACCTATAGAAGGGATGCAGGCAGCATCTCTTCTCTAGCTTAGGGTTCTACCTGGTAGAAGCAGCCTTGTTGTTTTGCAGGCATCTCTCGCCAAACCAATACAAGTTCTGATGCTGATAGCTCAGTGAATTTATCCTCCTCAAAACAACTGTTTTCCCCTGTTAGCCAGTCATAATAGTACTATGGTGAAAACTCACATGAACACCCTTAAATTCTTTCAAGTATTAGTACAGACAGAATGAACACAGGAGCCTTGTTTGAGTAACGCTCCTATGAAATTCTTGACAAAAAAAGTCTAAGCTTTCAAATAAAGCATTTTTGAGATAGCCACTGCCTTCTTCCCCAAGTCAGTGCCTAGCTGAATGAAGTTTCAGCAAAAGCAGAGTAGGAATACCACAATACCTTATCATTCACATCTCATGCTAATAAAACAGCCTCTAACAATGAAGGATGCAGGAAACGAGTGCTCCAGCAGTTGCAAGCACGTTTACATCAAAGGCCACAGCACAAATGATGCACGCACACAGAACTGAATGCAGGGCATTAACAAAAGACACCAAGAAGCAGGTACCAAGTTCTCCAGCTCCTCTTCACAAATACAGGCAAGCGTTCTCTCTCCCCACAGGCAGACTGCATCAATACACCAGCCAAATGGAACCTAATGAAATACGAGCATGTTGGATTTTGCATTTCAAAAATTTCCTTTTATTCCTCTGAGAAATCATGAAGCTGCAGCAAATTTCTTTAGTGAAATCTGACTTGGCAAAGTAAGTTACTTCATACATTTTATGACTTTGCCATCTGTTTTACCATCTAATTAGAAACGCCCAAGTACTTTTTTGTAGTGTTATTGCAAGAGCATTACTTTTGTAGCTGTATTTTGTTCTGGTAATGTCTTTTTCTGTTTATATTCTATACAGTGCAAATTTCTCCTCCTACAATCATAATAATTTTTCTGTTTTAGTCAGGGAACAAGGACTTCATATGCTCAACTCACTGAATGAGGCTGGTTTGCAAATACACAAAAACCTTTTGAACAGGTGATTCTAGAACACAAGTGGTTATAGACCTGATGTTGCATAGTAATTCAGCACTCATAAAGCTGAAACACTGTTAGGCAAATCCCTCCCCATTTTTCGATGCCATTTATTCTAAAACTGTTAGATATATGACTTGAAAAATTGATAGTTAATCTAATAGACCTAAAAGACCCAATAAGGCAATGAATTGTCTTTTAGTTCAATATATGCTTGCCAATCATATGATACATGATAGACTTTCATGTCTATTTCACATATTATGGGTCTTAAACTCGCAATGGCTAGAAACAAAGGGCATTCAGTTCATTAAATCATTATGAAATTATTAATATTCACGTCAATTTATCAATTTTCACATTAAGTGCCAGTGCAAGGTGGTTTTCATCTTGTCCTGCTTAAAATACTGATCACACTTTTCTTGCAGTACCACAGAAGGCATTTTTAAATAGAATGTTCTCAAACTGTAAATTAGTAACTTTTAAAAATCACATTTCACTCCTGTTTCAATTCTTACAATTCTTACAATGCACAAAGTAAATCAAAACTGTTAAATGACTTTACAAGAATGTAAGTTTCAAGTTCTAACAGAACAGGCTATCTAAAAAAAGTTCTTTACAAAGCAACCTATGTTAAAATTATAGATTGATTTCAGAACACAGAAGCAAGCATAACAATAATTTCTGACTATCTGGGGAACCAAGCAAAGCAGCTATCAAAACCTTCTGATAAAAAACCTAAAAATCAGTTTTTTAATCATACTCCAAAGGCAAAGACTCTTGGAAAAGGCACCGTTAAGGAGTGTACCATTGCACATCACTGGATGGGTCTCAAGTGTGTCTCTGTTCCTATGACCTGACATGCAATACAAAAGCTAGAGGCATTCCAGCAGTGGTCACAGACCAAACTCAGTTTATTTTAAAGGCCAGTCGCCCCATGGAAAAACTACTACAGAAGTCTATCTATGGTGAAATCCAGTATCTTTATCAACATTTAACTGCTTTAATTCTACGCACACTGCAATGCTATACAGTACCAAGTATGAGCCATTTTCCTTTCTGTACACACAACCTTTTAAATTCCAGTGCGAAGTATGTGACCTATTACCTTTTCCATGTTGCATGTTTTTCTCTGGCCTAAGAAACCTTCACTACCTCTGACTTTCTTAAACATTTTCTTTTCAGCTGGTCACTTGCAAGCTTTCAATCCAGTGGCAGTACTTCTATTAGCATCAGTTCACCACAGAATCAGAAGCTAACTGTACTGCTTTTCTCCTTGAGGGGTTTATTTCTTTTACCTTAATGCACATGCAGAGTCCTGCATAAAGTCTTGAAAAGTTAGTGTTATTAAAACCCATTCCTGTTGTTCATAGATGATAGCATGACCGGTCTTAGTTTGTTGTAAAACAGGAATTACATTCCTGAAAGTATCTCCTTCCAAACCCTGACCATCTAAATAAGCCATTCTGACTGGGTTAGTTATGACCGTTTATGTTTTACCATATTGTATTTCATTGATCATAGTATCTTAAAATAAATCCTAGTAATTGGCTACAAGATTGTTTCTGTTTCAGTTTTCCCTCAGAGAAACGTATTTTCTCCCATATTTGTAAAAAAGTCTTCTCTCCTAAAATTGTAGTAAAACTTACTAAAAATATTATAATATAAAACTTCACTCCTCAAACAACAGACTGTTTTTCTCTCATTTTCCAAACTACTCCTAAGATCACTAGATCTTAAGAATGCTTTTGCAATGCTCTTCAAAATACTCCAGTCTGAAGAAACTCACAAACTCTGCATGTTACAAACATGGTCTCAGTTTTAACCCATGCATCTTGCAGAGAATATTTTTGTTAATTTACTTCATTCCTCTATCTGCTTTGACTGCAAGAGCTATACAATTCAACCTCTGCAAGACAGAAAATACAACAGATATAGCTTAACTTTCACTTAACTTTTAGAAAAAGATGCTCTTCTACTTAAGTTCAACATGTACTAAACCAAGTTACCTAAAAAGAAACAACTTCCTCATTAAGATCCCACAAAAAACATTAAAGAGGCATGACAGTAAAGAAGTTTCTCAAAAATCAGGACCTCCTAAGGTTTCAGAATTTTTCCAAACTGAAACATTTCATATCTCACTCTGGTTTTTGGGCAAAGATGAGCTGAGAAATTCCACCATTTTTATGAATGGCTGCACTATACAATCTTAAAGTGTAATTGTAACTGTAAGCCCATGAGTAAACTAATAACTACATACCCAAAATTAGTGATCGACAGAGAGAAAGTTGCATGGGTGTACACATACAGGCTTTCCTGAAATATTTTGTGGATCTGCTACTGGCCTCTCCAACATCATCAATCTACAAATTATAACCTCCCACACTCTCAACAAAAGAAAAATCAGTTGGCAATGCCTACAAAGGGATTTCTTACCAAAGCACGGAGGCATTTAAGATGTGGAATATGTATTGGTCAAAAGTGAGTATTTTCCCCTAAAAGCAGAAGGGTGAAAAGTTGAAATCATGACTTAAGATCCAAGGTATTATGAAGACAAGATGTGAGAAAGAGGACAGTGACATATTTTGGATTAAGATTTAGAATTTAACTCCTCCAAGTCCAAATGGCAGCAACTGCTCCTGCTTAATTGTTACTGTAAAACACACCTGAGACAAGATCTTCACAGAAAGAATTCTGCACCTGGAAGAACACTTGGTTAAGTCTCTCTAATATTTCTTAAACAAATGCATCTATATTGCTTCAGTTATTTTTTCTAAAAACAGCTTTTTATGTTACACTATACACTAAAACAAAATAAGTACTGATGCAAACCAAATTAATAATTCAGATGAGCACCTTTCTTGTTCTTTATCAGTACCTTAACTTTTCATTATTGTTCTTATCACAGTCTTCAATTAACAGGGAAAAACAATCAAGTACTGGCATTTCACACAAGTCAAGTTAGTAGGTCTCTTCCTATGGGGTATTCTGAGATGCTGCAGAATACCTGGAATTAATTATGAACGTTACCTGTAGCTATATTTTCTTCCTTATAACACTAACCATTTAATAACATTTTAGATGGCAAACTTGCTGAACTGAAAGCAGTTTCTGGTATTTAGTCTAATGCATCTGCTCCTTAAATTCTGAATGAGGACACTGGACTGTATAGAGAAGGAGTCCAGAGTGCAGTGTTTTCCTTCCAGGTTAAGTTTTCCTGGTTTATTATATACTTTACTTTCACTGAATGTGAGTGAACTGGAACCTCAAAGCCATTGGGTCTAACCAGCAGCAGACAAAAAATATGCCATCTGGACCAGTAAAGAAAGATGCTTTAATAAATCATACTAATACAGGCCTGTGCTGTACCACTGACTTAAATATGTAAACTGTATCAGTGTAAAACAAATTTTACACTCGTTTTCAAAACAACTTCAAAAATGTAAACTTACTAAAATCAGAGAATTCAAGTTGTGATACGGTGCACTGAGCTACCAGTCATGACTCTACTGGATCAGTCACTGAAGCATTGCGGTGAACTCTTAATTTGGACAATATAAATTTTGACCTTACAAAAATCAGTTCTTACGAGTGTGCAGTGTTATTTCTTAAAATACAAGTGTTCTGAGGATTGGAATGAAGCTTACTTGCATGTTACACTACATAGGTAAAATTAATTTAGGTGTTTAAGTGTGCAAGAATTTTATGATTTAGTCGTGTCATTCCAAAATAGCTCTTCTACACAACAGTCACTTGGATTCAGTATCTGATTTTGCTTACTTTGATCTTCATGGGTAACAGTGGAGATCACCTGTTCCTGTTACTGTACCCTCTTACTGTTAACAGTACTGGTAACAGTAACAGATGGTTAATGATGAGCTGCTATCAGCCTTGTGTTGAGTAGGGCCTTTGGGTCCATCTACTCAAACATCTTCCATTGTGTGACCTCACCCATTCAGTGTGGGTTTTGTGACTGACACAGCATCCCTGCAGATGTCTGTCACATTAACACTGTTTTCCTGTGTAACTTCTTTTATTTTGAGGTCTGAAACAAATCCCACTGGGCAAAGTGTTTATGGTATAAACTACTTCTGTGTTAAAAGCCTTGTCAGGAGACAACACAGCTATACCAACAGGACTACACTGCTACATCCTGAAATGACAGACTTCCTTTACTCTGCACTGTCTGACAAGCTTGAATAGGAGTACTAGCAAAGAGAAGGACTGTACCACACATAGCTGGCTTTTTATTTTCTTCACAGATGTTTCATTTTTGCAAGACTTCCATGTTTACTGCAATCTATTTAACGTTGACAGAAACATTTCTGCCTGTCTGTATGTGGGTGCTATACCTAGAGCATTCTCAAACTTCCAAAACAAGGAACAGAGTTGAAGGTCAAGTCTAACGGTAACACAGAAGGCTATTAAATTAGTATTTCAGAGAGTAAAATGAAACAAGTACCAAGGCCTGAATGCATGGCTGATCCCTCCTACCCACCTGCTAAGCACAGGTGCAAAGTGCCTTCACTTGGTCATACAGTATATTTATATTACAATTTTTTATAAAACCTTGTGGGCCACTGAACCACACATTCTCACACTCTTGCATCAAATGATGTAGTAAACTTACTGTTATAGAGAAAAATACAATGCATTAAACAAACTTTATTGGTAGGAATTCAATGTGCATTATAATTACTTCAACTAAGAAGCCAATATCACAAAATAAGCATCATCAATTCCACTGAAGTAACAATTGCAGAGTTACTGCGCAACCGTATGTTCTACCTTCTTTGCATTCTTGGCTCCTCTCCATTATAAACTGATTACAGCACAGCTTACTTTGAGTTCTCTATAGTAACTGTCTATGTCATCTAACATCTTCAACACACCTTTCTCCATTATTCTCCTCTGTGCAAAGCCTGGACACTTCAGTATTACCAATCTGTTGTCCCAAAGGTGTTGGGAATTTTGATAGAGACAAACTGAATCCTATACACAAATACCGAATCCTAATTTACAACTAGTAAATACTAAGCCCCCCTCTGGGCAAAGGCAGTGAATTCTCTCACTGGTGCATTCTAAGGCAGCATTACTTAATCTATACGACATTTCTTTCCTACAGTTTTTTCATTTCGTTCCTACCTTTCAATCCAACTCTGTATTTTCTGTGGGAATTTCAGAAATTTTTTTTCCTGCTATGAAGAGTTCCTACGGTTCCAGAGTATAAGGCTAACCTGATGGTTATGGGTTGCATACCAACCCATAATTCAAAGAGCAGCTGTAACCACTGATAAATCCTTGGGCCTTAGGTGCTGACTCTGACTCACAATAGTTAAGAAAACAGGATGAGTAGAAAACAGGATTTAATAATCCCCTTGTCTGCAAGGTACATTTGCTATAAAGTGACTCTAAGTTATCTATATCCACAAGGACTATAACCAATTTCAGATTCTGCAGACAGTAAGACTTAAAATTAACTTTTTATAACTATCCTGACAGCTGATTTTAAGTTCTGCAATGGACTAATAAAACATAACCATTTTTCCCCTACTTCACAATTTATAAAATGTAAAATATTTTGCAGAACATTTAGTGGACATACATAATACCAACTGTTTTATTGACTTGGTTCCTCACATAAATTCTTTTTAAGGTAGAAAGGCTTAACACAGTTGTCCTGTAATTGCATGTTTGAGGCAGGCAGGCTACAGTATGTTCACAAGAATGCTGTCACTAGCCCACCAAACTATCTTGTTCACATAAAATATACTTCAACTTAGATGCAAAGTAATTTCAATAGTTTGGAGCCATTAGAAGTTTACTGGAAGCTGGCTATAAGCACTCTCAAAGGGGTGGAGAGTTCGCAGTCTAGAAGACATGTTATCAGCCACTGATTCCCAGGACCACTATATCCTATAGCACTCACTAGGGTGGCAAAATCACAAAAGTTAAAAGAGTTTTCTCATATAATTATTTCTTCTTCAGTTGTAAAACTTCAGCAAATATAATGCTGTTGTCAGTTGGCTGAAATGGAGTGCCTAAACAACTTTTTACATAAGACACTGTATCTACAGTATCCTTTGATATCGGAGACTGCCATATATCAGTTTCAAAGACAGCAACTTCTTTTGCCTCAGCAATTATATTCTTCCAAGTCAGATACACTTGAAATCTAACAGGAGCAAAACCACTTCTTAGATGGAATACCTCTGTTTCAGGGTAATCCCTCTGAAAAAGTAGATACAGGGATGTCAGTGCGCGACTTAGTATCTGAGGTTAAGAACACAACTGTTCTTATGGAAACTGGAAGTCAGTCCGAATACAGAAGATACACAGACCACTGCAACGTCTCCAGCTATACTTATTTAACAGTCTTGTGCTCCTCCTCCGTTGCCTTTATCCAGCACTGCCTTATCCTCACAGTTACATCTCCCCCTCTCCCGCTTCCCCACACCCATCCCTTTCCCTCAAGAGTCTACTATTTCTATGGGTTATTTGTCGAAAGAGTACATGACCACAGGTGATGGAGATTACAATGAATACACAGCTAGGACATTCCAGTTTTCACTTTCATGGCTAAAGATTCTCCTCTAAAAGTCCAAAAAACATAAAGACAACATTATTATAACATTGTCAAAAAACACACAACTAAAAATACTTCACCTTAAAATGTTTGTAATCTTTCTCTTCCTCAAATTCAGAGGATCACTTAAAAGTGAAGACTGAGATCAAGGAATTTGCAATAGTGAAGGAGTACGTTCACTATTCAGCATCACAGCTTATTTAACCTCACAGTTGACCTCTCATGCAGTGGACTGAAAGCTTTTTTTGATCTTTTTGTGCAACACTACGTCATATTCTCCTATTTCTACAGAAAAGAATAAAGGGTAAACATGACTAGCATTATCAATCCCTAAAATTTCTACCATTTGGAGGCTTCCACAAAAAGTGTTTGACAAACTGTCGCGCAAGCACAGACTGAAGGATTTAAATCTACATCAGAGATTGACCTATCAAACAGTTGTTCTTCATTCTATTAGGAAACACAGCTTCCCAGGACTTAAATATTGACATACATGCTATTAGATTAATAAGTCAGCTGAAAAGAGGAGGATTTTTAATTAGGAATCCAGTTATAATCACTATTAATTATCCTGAAAAATAACAGAACAGCAGTATCTTCTAGCAGTCCAGCCCCTATCTCAGCAGCTCCTCTCTTTTCAGTTTAACTTTCAGTGGAAAAGACAAAGAACAACAGATAGGTTATGGAGAGATCTGAGCATAAAACTATCTCCAGACACTGAAAAGCCAGCAGAGGCACATATCGCTTACACTTGTGGAAGCGTAATGTTTTGCAGTGCAGAGTACAAGTCTCTTTCAAATAAGAACTGAAAACGCAAGCGTGAAACAAAACATCAGGGTTATTTTGAGTCTGAAAATTAACATTTTGGCAATCTTTGTGCCAGGCTGATTTGGGGATGCTACAAAACAAACACATATACCGCTCTCCAGGTGACTCTTGGGATACATATCTCCCATTTAAGATTTTCGTTTTAAAGACTCAATTAAGGGCAATGAACTCAAGCTATTAACTTCCGTTCAAAAGAAACCCAAAAGCAAACACCAAATCACTTACCTAACCAAATAGGTGAGCATCGAAAGGCTCTTTTATTTGGGGAACTTAATAGCATACTTCGTACTTCTCCCTTGTGTTACAAGCAAACACAAGCTCTAGTTACCGTCAACTACAGAAAAGCCCAGCACAGGAAAGCAGGCAGCAATGAAATGCAACAGAAACCCTGCTCTTACTCTAGAACCACAGCGCCCACATACACGCATAGGGTCTCCGGCACCCGGCCGGGGCAGGAGTCGCCGCCGCAGCCGCC
>VZRQ01007971.1:1222537-1325243 GCA_013397975.1 Machaerirhynchus nigripectus | reverse complement strand
GGGCGGGGCTGGGCCGGCGCCTTTCCCGGGCGGGTCATCCCGGTGTGGGGCCGTGTCCCACTTGCCCCACGGCACCGTAACCCCGAGCCTCAAATGGCACCTGCTTTCCTTTCCTGCTTCTCTTTTGTTTCAGCCGAAACTCTTAAGGGAGACAGTGAGAAAACGTTGTAGATTGATGTCCGTCCCTCCTTCCCCCCAGCTAATCCCCGATCTGGAGAATAGAGGAGGCGTGTCCTGCCATGGTAAGGAGATAAATTCCCGACATCTGTCGCTAGGTTTATAAACACAATTATTTTTAGTGGAGCTTTCCTCAGGCCACAATTATGAGCTGAGAAAGCATTTCATATACTGAATTTAAGGAAAACGGTCACTGGCAGAAAGGAACATGAAGCAGTGAGCCTCTTCAGAGTTTTGGTTGGTTTTTTTAATAGTAATGGACCACTCCATGCACGGAGGATTTTATAGATGCCAAACAGAACAAGAAGATAGGAGAGTTTCCATGTTAATTACAGTTATTCAAATAATAATAACAACAGTGCCTTAGTAACTGTATCTTTTACTGCTACATTGTGGACATAAAGGGGAGCCTTGTGCAAACAAAACATGATTTAATCTCATGATGTAAGTGATGTAATGAAACCTGAGCATAATATCAAAATTGGCTGCTCAGTGTGCGTCTTTGTTTTTCACACTGTAACCATTCACAGACAATACAAATGGTTTTGAAGCATCCCCTCCTCCACATAATTGCTTGGCTGAAAGTAGTTTCCAAGTCTGCAAATTCCAGATTTTATCACCTCAGATGGAAAACTTTGACCTCAGTGTTCACCTCCTGGAGCCATTGCACTTTGCTTGCAAAGCAGGTGCACATTAAATTTTTCATTGTTGTTTTCTGTGCTCTGTTTTCTGAAATGTTTGACATCTTGACAATTTTGACATCATTTAGCCAGTGTTTAATACATATCCCTCTAGAATTTAATTTTGTTGGCCTTACATTTCAGTATGATCTAATTTTTGCAAATTCCATAGAGTTTGAGAAACTGATAGCAATCCAGATGCAATTCATTCTGATTAAAGTATCAAAATACATCCATTTGCACAGAGAAATGTTGGATTCTGTTAAATGGAGGTGGGGGGGAAGGAGGGGAGGAAAGGAAAGCTAGTAACATTGAGTCAACCAAATGTCCAAAATAAAACACAAAATATTTTTGATATTTCATGACAGGGAAAAGTTTTCATGGTATCTGTGATTAGACTTTTCATGACACCATGAAAATGTTGGAGGAGTCTTTGCATAATCCTGCACAAATAATGATTCAGGAGTCCTCAAGAAATCCTGGCCCAACTTCTGCAGCCCTTTGAATATCTCTGTGCTGTATTACTTTTTAATACTTATTCCAGAACCCTCTGGTGCAGGAGTGGGTGAGCCATAGTTAAGGTCTCATTAATATTGATGTGTGCAGCCATTTAGTACTTCCTTATTCCTTCAATACTAGAGCTAGTCCAAAATAACCTTTGCCCTGTAAGACATACAGTGTACTTACCAGGATGTTGGTAGCAGCTCTTTCACTCTATGGAAATGCCCCTTTGCATAGAATGGTTTGGGTTGGAAGAGACCTTAAAGATCGTCTAGGTCCAACCCCCCTGTCATGGGCAAGGATGACCAGGTTGGTCAGAGTCCCATCCAACCTGGTCTTGCACACTTCCAGGGATGGGGCATCCACATCTCTGACCAACCTGTTCCAGTGGCTCACCACCTTCAAAATAAAGAAATTCTTCTAAGATCTAATCCAAATTGAATTTTTTAGTTTATAACCATTTCCCCCTTGTCCTATCACTAATCTGCCCACATAAGACATTGCTCTTTTTACCCTTTAGGTACTGGAAGGCCTCAATGAGCTCTTGCCAGAACCTTCTCTTCTCCAGGCTGAACAACCTGAGCTCTCTCAGCCTGTCTTTATAGGAGAGATGCTTCAGTCCTCTGACCATTTTCGTGGCCTCTTCTGGACTCTCTCTAACAGGTCCATATCTTTCTTATTCTAAAGACTCCATACCTGGACACAACACTCCATGTGGGGTCTCACGAGGGCAGAGTAGAGGGGGACAATCACCTACCTTGATTTGCTGGCCACCCCTTTTGATAATGCCCAGGATACCATTTGCCTTTTGGGCTGCAAATGAACTGTCCAAGTCCTTCTCAGCAGGGCTGCTCTCAGCAAGTTCTTCTCCCAGTCTGGACTCACATCTGGCATTGCTCTGACCTAGGTGCAGCACTTGCACCTAGATTTGTTGAACTTGAAGTTCCTATCTGCCCACTTCTCAAGTTTGTCCGTGTCCCCCTGGGTAGGATCTCTTCCTTCTGTTGTGCTAACTGCACCACTCAGCTTCATGGATCTGCAAACTTGGTGAGAGTGCACTCAATCCCACTGACAGTGTCATTGATAAAGGTATTAAAGAGCCCTGGTACCAAGACAGACCCCTGAGGGACACAATTTGTCACCAGCCTCTACCTGGACATAAGAGCACTGACCACAATTCTGGCTGCATCCAGCCAGCCAATTCCTTATTCACTGAATAGTCCATCCGTCAAATCCATGTCTTTTCAGTTTGGAGATAAGGATGTCATGTGGGACCGCCTTATAGAAGGACTTACGGAAGTCTAGGTAGTTGACATCTGTCAGTCTTCCCATGTCAACTGTTGCTGTCACTCCATTGTGGAAGGCCACCAGATTGGTCAGGCATCATTTGCCCTTAGTGAAGCCATGCTGGCTGTCTTGGATCATCTCCTTGTCTTGTACGTGCTTAACGTTGCTTCCATGGGTATCTTCTCCACAGTCTTCTCAGGCAAGGGAAGGTCTCTGGTATATAGTTCTATGGATCTCTGGTATGTAGTTCGCTGTGTCTTCCTTTCTCCCCTTTTTAAAAATAGGAATGATGTTTCCCTTTTTCCAGTCACTGAGGACTTCACCTGACTGCCAGGGTTTTCCAAATACGGTGTAGAGTAGCTTGGCAACAACATCAATCAGTTCCCTCAGGACCCTGGGATGCATCTCATCAGGCCCCACAGACTTAAGGATATTCAGTTTCATCAGGTGGTCTTGAACCTGCTCTTCACTTACAGTGGGAGTTCATCCCCATTTTGCACCATGCTGCTTGTTAATGAATGTGGTCTTTGTCCTTTTGAGCTCTCTTTAGAGCTATCTTAAGACAAAAAAAAAAAATTATTTTGAATTTTTGTTTTGTGGTCCAAACCGCATGTTATAATGCAATAAAAAACATTTTATAGTATACCCTTTATTTTTTCTTGGATGTGTCCCCTGGCACCTTACCTAAACCAAGTGGAAAAAAAAGAGCTTTTTAACCCAAAATTAAAAGAAGTATTTTCATGAAAATGCACTGCATTAATGATTCCTATTCAATTGCTAACAAGTGACCATAGTGAGAGCATCTCTGGAGCACCCGGAATATTTTAGGGCATAACTCTGGCTCCTCAGTGTAAGAGAGCAACTGGTCAGAGGAGAGCAACTACTTCATTCCATTGACTGTATAAGAACTTAGGGTTCACAGCCCAAGGCAGCAAGAGGTTTGAATTGCTCTCTGGTGTTTAAATGCTACAACAGGTACCTAAAACCATACAGGCAGTGTAGCAGACATTTGCAATGTGGCTACAAAGGGTGGAGGTAATGAATGTCCTTTGTTATGTATTAGCATATGTGCCAGTACAGCTCTGCACATAAAATACTTGAAGGGAAAAATTACGAAGAATAATGAACCAGAAATGTAATTAATTGTGTGCTAGTAGTACTTACATTGTGTACCTTAATACAACTAAGAAATCAACTGAAAAATATTTCATTTATTTTAAAAAGCTAAAGATACAGTGAACATGTCAGACAAAACATGTCCGAATCTTTGGGAAAAACATTGATGTGCAGCTTACATTCCCACAGAAGAAAAATACTTGCTCTCTTTACTTTAGCACACATTAAGTAGCACACAATTTATAGTTAAAGTATGCATAATTTAACACTGTAATTTTATCTTAGATTTCTGTTGACATGAATAAATGAACCACAGTCTTTGGAAAACCATCTTATCATGCATAAAACATCCATTCTTCCTTTAAGTGCTCAATAAATCTTCCAGGGTGAGAGAGACTTAATTTTTCGAAGGGACAAAAGAGAAAAGGAACAAAACCACTTACTGCTTCTTGAGGGCACCCTCCTATTTCAGCCCAAAATTGATTACTTTGTCATTTGCTGGGTCTGTGGGTGTGTGGGCCTTTGTGTTGTGAAGTATTGCTGAACTTAAACTGATACATGGAGGTAGGATTTCCTGGTATTATGGTTAATTTCTTCTCTTTTAGGCTGGTGGCACAACTGTATTAAAACTTATTAGACAACATTTTATTACCAGTGTGTAAGGATGTATAAAATGTATTTGTGATTCAACAGACTTTCTAAGTAGCAGGACAGTTGAAAAGAAATCACCCAGCCCAAATCCACACATATTCTGAGGAGAATCACCCCCAATAAAAGACAAGAGCTACAAGCTTTTATCCACCTTCAGTTTGTATCAGTTGTGAGAAAACATAAGTAACAATGAGTGAAGAATATGTTAAACATTTACTTGGCTAATTATTAACATACTCATATTTCTCAAGTTTGTAACTTTGTGTGTTTTTCTGTGCTTTTGTGTAAGGGATAGTCAGGTTGTAAGGACATCCTACTCCTGAGATCTATAATTGGCATGCCCAAGGGCAGACTTTGGGATGTAGCTCCCACTTCACACAACCAAGAGTGATGGCTGCCTTGAGATAGTGGTGCATTTACTAGTGGGGGGTGATCAGATCTCCCTCTGAGTGTGCCTGTTTCTCTCTGAAAACCAGCAGAAAAATCTGATGTGGCAAAGCTTATTGTGGTGCCTGCTGTTAGGCAGTACAACTCTAGGCCTTAGGTGACAGACTACTGGATTGGAATTCATGTAATCTTAGTTCTACTCTGTGCTGGTTTTGGCTGGGGTAGAGTTGATTTTCTTCACAGTAGATAGTGTGGGGCTATGCTTGGGATTTATGCTGGAAATGCTGTTGATAACACAGGGATGTTTTAGTTACTGCTGAGCAGCGCTTATACAGCCTCAAGGCCTTTTCTCTTCTCACACTGCCTCACCAGGGAGGAGACGGGGGTGCACAAGAAGTTGAGAGGAGACACAGCTGGGGCAGCTGGCCACAACTGACCAAAGGGATGTGGTGTATGACCCATACCATATGGTGTCATGCTCAGCAATAAAAAGTGAGAGAAGAAGAAGGAAGAGTGGGTACATTTGGAGTGATGGCGTGTCTCT
The DNA here is from genome assembly GCA_013397975.1 of Machaerirhynchus nigripectus. Lineage (NCBI taxonomy): Eukaryota > Metazoa > Chordata > Aves > Passeriformes > Dicruridae > Machaerirhynchus > Machaerirhynchus nigripectus. The sequence goes on along the minus strand of VZRQ01007971.1, from coordinate 1,319,900 downwards.
TCCCAAGTAACACATGGTGGAGCTCTGCTGTTCTGGAGGTGGCTGAACACCTGCCTACCCATGGGAAGTGGTGAATTAATTCCTTGTTTTCCTTTGCTTGCGCGCGTGGCTCTTGCTTTCCCTATTAAGCTGCCTTTACCTCAACCCTTGAGCCTTCTCACCTTCTGGTTCTCCCCCCCTTCCCCCCACCCTACTGCAAGGGATTGAGTGAGAGGCTGCAATTTAGTTGCCAACTGGGGTTAAACTACAGCATAACTTTACAGTGTCACTAATTTGCTCTGATCTTGGCCAGTCCCTCCATTTCCCACCCCAGCTTTTTATCTGCCTTTTACAATTAGAGGTTAAGCTCTGTAGGCACAGTCTTTCTTTCCCTATGGTTTTTCAGCACATACAGTCTGGGGAATGTTTTTGTGATGTGCACAGACAAATCAATATGCAATGCAGTACAGCTTCTGAATGCTACAAATCAGCACACATACAAAGGTTGTGTGGACAGTTGTTCCTTCTACTCTTGCTCAATGCAAGGACATCTTAATCCATCAGCTTCCCAGAAGCTTCACATACTCTCTGACTGCCTGCAAGCCTGTCATATGTGTACCCCTACACTTGCAAACAAATACACCCTAGAAAACCCATAGTGGGATGACTGTAATAAGATGTTGGGTAATGAGATACTTGCATTTCCATAGCTCTGTTAGCTGTCCAAATGACAGTATTCTCAGTATTCCCTCTGAGCTAGTCATGGTTCTTAACACTTGCAGCTTTCTTACCAGTTTGAAAAGATTCATCCCCAAATGCATCATCCCTGTAGAGAAAGTAAGGCTAAGGGACTTGAAGAACAAGGAGTTCATGAGTAATGAAGAGCTTGCAGTCATTCATCTTGTCATTCAACAGAGCTAGGACAAATTTTATCATTCTAGTAGGTGACTAGGAATCTGGAAATCTGAGAGTTGAGGGTTACAGCGAAGTTGGTTCATAATATATAGGAATGGACAAAAACATTTTTAAGAACATAATTAAGGAATTACCAAGTGTCTAAAAATATAAAAGCATTAAAATGTGTGATTGAATGTGTATTGCATATATTTATAACAAATCTCCATAGTTTAATTAGCTTCAGTTTTAAAACATAAGATATGAAAAGCAGTGTCAAGTTGTTTAACCAACATAGAATGAACTAAAATGTGTACTTTCTGTGGAGTTCCTGTCTGCATAGCACCGGTGTAATATCTTTAACTGGCATTTGTTGGGATTGGGCTCCTTTATGGTATTGCCTTTCCTGAAAAATGTGTCTTTTCCACATGCTATTTTATTGAAATCAGTATTTGCCACTGAGTGCTGTTTCTTTTTTTAGTCTGCATGTTATATAATCCATATTCTGATATATATTCAATCAGAACACTGAAGCTGAACAATCATCTCCAAACCAATATTGGTTTAAAATAGCTCAAAGTAGACCTAAACTCATCTCATTTTTCTGTTACAAAAATAACACAAAATTTTGTATAATTTTCAAATTTTAGTGTTGTCAGTATAATTATTTGATCTTTTCCTTTTTATGTATTTTTTGCTTTTCATGTCCTTGTTTTTCCATTACTTCTGTTTTTCATGCTTTATATTGTTTCATACTTATGTCATGTTTTTTTCCATGTCTTTTTCTTGTGATTTTCTAGTCCCTTTTTCCACCTCTTTTTTCATTGCTGGTTTCCTTCTTACTTCTAATGGGGATGTGCTAGAGTAGAGTCAGGTAAATTGCAGTCTGGTTTCTAGTTCTGTGGCCAGCGTTTCAGGAGTCACTTTCTCTTCCCATCTCTCTGCATCACAATCTGGAAAAACAAGATAATAATGCTGGTTCCTGTGTGGTTAGCTTTGAGACATACTGCTCCTTTAAGCACAATTATTCTTTTTCTGTATTACATCTCTTTACTACCTCAGTGATCTCAGTGCTCCTGAGCACCATTATTTTCAGCTCCTCAACTAATTCTTAGCTCCCTTTTCTTCTCTTTCCCTCCTCCTCCACCCCCCATCTTCTACCAGTAACATTTTCAATGTAGACCTTCAGCATAGTATGGGTATTACTAATTTTGCCATGTGCAGGTTATGTGTCAGCTACATTCACTTCATCTCTCTCTTGAAGGAGAGCTGTGGTAGCTCTCAAGTAATGGCTTCCATTGATTTCTTGCTGACTGATGTAAGTAAAGAACATGAATGATGGTGCAACACCTGATTTTAGTTATAAAAATGATCAGAAGACTCTTAGGAAGATAAGAGATGTAGAAAAAGCAACAAATGTTCAGTTACGAATAGCAATCACAGTGTCCTATGAAATCCTGTAAAGAGCAAATGCACACGCGTGAAGGCAGCCCTCACATGTTCGTTCATGAGGTTATTTAAATTGTGGTCTCATGGATCTAGGGCCTTTGGGAAAAGATTTAGACAAGAACTACTTGGAGATTATAATGCTAATGTCAAGCAGAAATCAAATGTTAGCTATATCTTGACTATGAGGAAAAGATACGTCCTGTCTGTGTCAATGTCATCCATGGTCATTTGCTATGAACCTATTTTTCTGATGTTTGCCTTTGGCTTCGAAGGATCTTAACCGCTTTCAGTGAAGGCTTAGGAAATAGTCAAAGCCTGACAATGCTCAGTGTCTCAGACGAAGTGCCAGAAGTGCTGTTCAGTAAGTCGTGAAATAAAATTGGCTCAGTCTATATGGCTGTAGTGAAATAAAATGCACCCACCAACATTCTGATGTTACTCTCAGGAGCTAAATATTCACACTGTAACTGTGGAGACTGAAGGAAAGATGACAAAGCATACTGTAGGTTTTTTGGGTTGTAAAGCCATAAACTATAGACCATATCAGACTAAGCTGTAGGTCATAAAAGTTAAGCAGCACTGGGTTTATCCTGCCTTAGATGGAAGAGCACCTAGGATAGAGAAAGGAATTGTTTGAATGCTCATCATTTTTTGTAAACACTCATTCATGTTCCAGTTACACGCCCATTTTATAGCTCTATTACTGCTGATCACTCTAAAATCCCATGGCACTTTGCGAAAGAACACACTTTTACCTCTGACATCATACTTACAGCAACATCTCTTACACATCCTGCAGTTCTAACTGGAACCACTGGTTTTCACAGACTGCCCTAAGCCCCAGTTCTGTATTTAGACTGACTGTGGGCTGTTATGTAGCCACTGTTTTCTCTGGTCATCAGTTCAGCTGAGGGCTTCTGGAAAGATGCAATTCCAATAAAGTGCTGGATGCAGGCCAGTGAAGATATATTGCTGGTGATTTATTTTGATTTTTTTATTTAGATGAAAAAAGAATCAAGAGTAGATATAGGATTAATAGAAAAAAAACCAACCCTCAGTATGCCAAAAGAAACCAGAAACAAAAAAACCCCACCAATGTTGCACTGATTATGAAATACCTGGAATATTTTCCAAAATGCTGTCACTAAAATGTATCAACAGTAAGCCAAGGTTTCTTATGTTCTATAATAAATCTAGAGTATCGTCACTGAAAAAAAAAATTGAATTCATGCAATAATATGAATGAGAAATATGTTGATTCTTTCTCAAAAACCAAATTACCATTCAATGAAATGGAAAAATAATCAGAAATGTTAGAACTATGAAATTACAAAATGCTATTTTCATATGAAACACAGTGTGCCCAGGCCATGCACTGTGAAGCATATTACAGAGTGAGGAATTTTTTAAGATGCAGACAACCATGACAAATATAAACCAAGTAGTAATAATAATTTACTTCTCAAAAGGTGTCTGAAGAAGCATACCCTTTAAAAGGGAGTAAGATAACCTGCAATTATTTGAGAGTCAAAGAGGATTTACTCTGGGAACAACTTATTTAGTAACTGTGCATGTAAAAGATTCTTTCAGCAGCAGTTTTTGGTGAACAGTCAAGGAGAGAGTAATCCAGAGCAGGTGGGCATGCAGGATTCCTGTGGTAATTCCAATTTATTTCTATACGCATGATAATGCGTGTCCAGTTGTTTTGTAGTTGGTTTTTTTTTCCATGAACTGACCCAGTTAAACATTTGTGTATTTAATATGCCTGAGAAGCTATAATTAGAACATTTTAAATTATTCATCACTCTTAACTCTTCTCTGTGTGCCTTCTGAGTGCTGTAATTAGATACAACAGTTCTGAATACTGGAACAGCACCTTGTTCTGAGGAACTTTATGACAATGCTTAAGCTTCTGTTTTTCATACATGATTTTTGCCAATCCTGCAATTTTATGTGAAGGCTAATAATTGTCTTGGAATATTTGTCTTGTTACGAAAATCTGGCACTGGCACTATCCTGGAAAAATGGTGCAAATGCATTTACCTAAATACATACATTTGAGCACAATGGAAAAGGCTTTTTTTGTTTAAAAATTAAAGTGTATTTTAGGCTTATCAGCCATACTGTACTGTGACTAATTAAACTTGGAGTCCTCTGTTTATGTGCAGAACAGCTATTATGCAGACAAGGTAAGAATGGCATGTTTCCTTCCATTATTTTCCAAGTGTTCTCTTCAAGACAGCAAATAATTTACTTTTCTGCTTATTCAGGATATGATTAAACCACTGGATTTAGTATCAAGATCACAGAGACTCCAAAGAGCTCTGGACAAACATTTATGAAAAATGCCACAAAAATACTAAGATAAAAATCCCATGATCTGGACTGAGGCAACCTACTTTACATGGGCCATAGTACATGTTCTTGCTCAGCAGAAAACATTTCAATAAATTGTTAAAACAAACATAAGCTAAAATGACTCCCTCAAAATGCTGAAAACATGTTTTTAAATTCATGCACCAATTCACAGGTAAAGCTCATGATTATAGCTATGGTCACTGCTAATGTCAGGCTAAAAAGCAAATTAATATTTAATAGCATACACCAAACTAATAATTTTACAGAAGTGTGATCTACCACAAATGTTGAATTACATCACCAATTTACTTGATCACATTTCACCTCCTTTGTAAAAGCTGAAATGCAAATATATTTAACTCACTCACCTGCACTGACTTTCTCTAACTAGTATGCTTGACATATACTTCTCCTGGGATTCCTAAGCCCATGCTTAGTTTTTTTCTGTAATCTTAGTGAGGCAAATCAATTATTTAGTTTCTACTCAGGTTTCTACATACAAGTCAAAAATAATTTATTTTATGTGGTATGAGACTATTTCAGGTAGTGCAGCATGACAGATAACAGCTGAAAGCAGAAAGTTTGCTGTAAGGTATCCTGAAACAGTGCCACCCAGGGTTTATGTAGGAGATGTGCTCTTCTTGCTGTAGATCTTGACATTCCCCAGTAACCACATTTCGAGCTAGTGCCTGTACAAAGGTCTGGGATTAACCCTTGAACCTCACACTGCCAATGTGCACTGATTCCTATGTACAAGCAGACTGCAACCTGAGGTGGCCACAAAAGGATGCACAAATAGAATGCAAACATTATAAATACCTCTTTTTAAAATTCCCTCCACTAAAAAGCAAGACAAAAAACTCCCTTTTGGAGATTTGCTGAGTGATTGTTGCTATCATATGTCCCGCTGCCTTTGTCCCCCAGTTAAATTCAGTCTCTGAGAATACTACACCTTCTGAAAAAATGGGGATAGACATTATGCCTTCTCCTTAGGACTTAGATGTGGAAGAACATGGCTAGCAGGGTACCCCTTGTAAAAAGTAGCAGAGGTGATGTTACTGTGCCTCAAGTTCAAACACTGGTCCCCTGGGGACCAGTTTTTTGCAGGAGCAAGACTTTTGCCTTGCACAGCACCTATGGGTGCTGTGTTGCAGGTGCTACAAATAGGAGCCTTGGTTTCTTGCAGTGTGAATAGAGATACAGGATGGGTTGCAGCCCTTCTATCAAGAAGGCATGGGTGACTGGGGGCATGTTCCCAGTGGGTGTGCTTGCAGAGCTGGTTGGGGTCCACTGCTTCCCCTTCCTCCAGCTGGCTGAAGTGACCTGATCTATAGGGAACTGTGGTTGCTGCTCTGTCATTCTGCCTGCAGGAGGAAGTTGCTGCCAGCACCTACTCACTATACCTCCTTGGTATATGCAAAGGGTATAGACATCCCTCTCCTAGTCCCATCTCTCTTTCCCCAAACAGTGCCTCTGGCTCAAAGGAGACGAATCTCTGCAGCTGTTGTGCCCACTAAGTCAAAGAAGCCCTTTGTTCCGGGGCAGAGCAAAGTGGGTAGCATGTTGCAGGACTCAATTTCTTCTTATTAATAACTTTGGAGTCTTCCTACCTGTCTCACACTGATGTATTAGGAAACTCACTCCTGTTTTTTTCCTGATGGAAGTAATGATTATGGAAGTATTGCATCTCAGCAAAAAACTTTCTTTGTACATCTGGATTCTGTGTAAGGTCAGAAAGAATATTTATAAGGAGACAGACTGAATATATTCCTTCTCCCAGCCCCATTCTCATTTCTTGCCATCCTAATGCCCAAAAATCAAACAAAAAGTTGCACCCCTGCACTGTGATTATCCTCTGCAAAATCACAGGATAATTTGGGCTGGAAGGGACCCTTTAAGACCATCTACTCCTACCTTCCTGCAATAAGCAGGGACATCTTCAATTAGATCAGGTTGTTCAGAGCCCTGTCCAACCTGACGTTGGATGTTTGGAGGGATGGGGCATCTACTACTTCTTTGAGCAACTTGTTCCAATGTCTCAACACCCTCATCATAAAAATTTATCTCTAACTTTTTATCGCTAATTAAAGTGAACTTTAATGAGCTCTAGGTGGGTACATGTGGATATCTTAAGTCCATGGCAAAGCCATGGTATTTATTAAGAATCCAGATATGAAATTGTGCATAGGTAAAGAAAGCCTAATTGTTTAACGAATTGAAGATTGGGCTGCATATCTGTATTTAATATTGAGAATATTTGCCTATAAAAATGTCCCCCTACCCTTTTTCTGTCCAAGTCTTACAAAATTTGGAGGTTTGTATGTGCGAAATTCAAGTAAAACATTTTTTTATTACTTCCTTCTTTGAAGCATAACATCTATGACTGTGGTTTTTTAGCAAGGTTTTACACTTGTCCTCCTCCAATTTCTAGTTGCCAATGTAAATACCTGCCATTATATTTAGAACATTTTGACATGTTTTTCAGGTGTTGTGACAGCTATTTCTACAAATGCTTTAATGGAACAGTTGCGTTTAAAATACCAACAAAGGCCATGGACTGAAACTCTGAAACTTGTTTATTTTTGCATGGTAAGAATCACAGGTTAGGTGAGAGAAGGATACATGGTATAAGAATATGTTTCCAAAGTAGTTAAAAAATTGTTTGACTTTCAAAACAAGCAAAACCAACCAAACAGAAAACCCTATTCAATCCAAAACCAACCAAAAGATAACCCCAAGAAAAACTTCTTGCGTAGTATAGCCTGGCTCCCCATTTTTTTTAGGACCATAGATTGTAAAAGTTTTCTGCCTAATTTTAACACTTTAGGGGTTGTTTCTTGCATTATTTTAACTATTCAGGAGTTAGTACTGATTGTCTACTAGTTTAGGTTACTTTCCATTCATTATCATTACCATATTCATGGTATGTAAAGACAATACATTGCCTATAGGACTGGGAGGAAATACTGTTTTGTAGAAACTGGTCTGAAATCTGCTATCTAGACTTTCTGCTGCTGTGATATACCCTAAGTCATTCCATGCTTCCTGCTCTTCCAGTAGCTAATTTATGAATCATTGTAAAGAGTAGATTAGCACAACTGCTGTGAGCTCAATATAAAAATTCCCATTTGTTTCCATTCTTCTTTTTATTAATGCTTAACTCAAACCTTACTCTGAAAACAATGTCCTGAATTTGAACAAACTGAAAACTCTTCAGCAGTGAGTGTTCTTTATTAATTAAAATGTGAAGTATGAGAAATTTTCAGATGAGTTTGAAGAGAAACTGGGAGAGTTTGCTTGCTACTGAAATGAATATCTTCAGCTGAAACTTGTATCCCAGTCTAACCAAGTACTCCTGTGGTACTTACTGATCTATTTGCTCAGGCAGATTTTTTCTAAAATAAAAACACATCTCTAGCTTCACAGTGAAATTAGCTGACATGTCTAGTGATCAGCTTAAAAGGAAAGGGAATGGAAAGCTGCTCCTTGCTCCAAAGGCATGTGATATGTAATTACTGCACAACAATGTCTCATGAATCCATTCAGTGCTGCCATTTCAGAGATAACTCCAATCGTAGGTAACCTCTGTGTTTGACAAAAACAAATAGCCAGTGTTTTGTTGTACGGGGCATCTCTATGCTGTGTCTCTTAGCTAGTAATTTAAGGAATCTGTCTCTTGTTTTCACAAATGTTCTAGGATAACCCGCTTAGACGGCCTGTCAGTAATGTTCCAGATGGTCCATTGCTTTCTTGCATGGAGAAGATAGAGAGGACATTAAACGGTAATGAGCTGTTGGATAACTCAAAGTGTATTTTTTAATAATCTGTGGAATCTACCAATCCTTCTCTACTGATATTCTTCACAAATAGGTCAAGTGTACAAACAGAGAGGTGGATAAGGGACAAGAGACTTGTGATTCGTCTTTGGGTTAAGTCTTCAGGCTATAGCTATTCTTAAAGCCTGAGGATATTCTCTACCCAGCACAGCACTTATTAATCATAGACTAATAGTTGTCATTAATAAGAAGTCATTCAAGAGATAGTATTTTCTCATTACCTAAATCATATCCTTTAAAGCAAGATAATACTGGTTCTACTTCTTGATCATTGCAGTTTGATTAAATTGCATTTCTGGGTTTTGCAGCTAAATCCATGTTTTCTGTGATGAACACATTGGAACTTTTATCCAGACAAAAAGGGTAAGTTTGTTTATGAATAAATGCAGATGAGCAAGCATGGCCTCAAGTCCAGAGAGGAATATCTGGATGGCTTGTCAAGAATGTTATATTTTGGCTCAGTGTTCTAATGGAGTGTATTTGCCTATTTTGATTAGCCCTTTGTGGAGGAGGTTGTTGGGTAAAGGGAGGGCATAAATGCCTATATCCGAAAGCTGCAGACTGAGGTTAATAGTTTTGAGCAGACTGATAATGAGCAACATGATAATGCAAAGAGCAGAGCACAAATACATGCCTGGTTGGATAGTTTTCAGAAGCTGAGCCAAGGAAGAGTTATTTTTGAAGCATCCCTGGTGTCTCTTCCCATGACCAAGTGAACTAGACTCATTTCCTTTCTTAAGTGACAGAATTTCTATATATACAAGCTTTTTATTTTTCCTTTTTCTCCTCAGACTTACTGTTCATGTTAGCCCCAGTGGAACTGCCTGCTACATAACATCAATGATGTTTTATGTAGAAATTCAGCTGGAGCAGGATGGAGATGTGATGGATGTAAAGTTGGCTCACTTTGAAGAAGCTCCTGTGGTAAAATTAATTTTCTCTGTCTCTCACAACCCTGTAGTCTCCCACCTGGATTCCAGCTGCCATGTCAGAAAGGTTTTCACTTCCTTTTGTTCTTGTCACACTTGCAAGCCTGTGCATGACACTACATACCTCTTTAGGCATCTGAATCTCTCACCTAAACTTACAACTCAGTTACAGATATTAAGTACTCTAGTGCTAAGTATTACAGTAAAAGTCAGCTGGCAGGCCCGCCTTCCAAGAACGTTGTGGTATCACACATAAATATTTTTATTTTCATACTTCAGTGTTACCAGTATACAGTAAATAACAGGGGCTTGAAATATTTTCCTACCAAGGTGTAGTGCAATATATATTCTGAATGGATGTCTTGGAGCGATTCTGTTTTTTCTTCTGACTTCTTTAGGAGTATATGTATTTCTACTAGTGGGGATGTTTTTCTTGCAAAATTTGTATTAAATTATTTACAGAATATCACCCTGAAGTTCACATATAGTGTTACAGAATATCACCCTGAAGTTCACATATAATGTTCTGCAGTTGTTACAGGGTTACAGACAATCCTTCAGATCAAAGATACAACAAGCTGTTGTGGGGGGTTGGGGAACATAAACTCTGTTTTTTATCAGTAAGTATCCAAATTATTACATTACCTTGGAGTTAATTTTGTCCATTATTTTTAGTTGAAATCAGCCCTGGAATTTCAAATTGTTCATTTAACCAGCTCAGGTCTGTTGATCAGCGAGTGCTGGGCAGTATCATTAGAATGGAAATGCATATTCAGAGAATTCTAGCACTACCAACAAAAGAAAAACTGGCCAAGATGCAGGGGTTTTTTTCTGGAAAGACTGTTTCTGTTATTTTATATTGTTATTGTTATAAAACCAACTATTTCTGTTAATTTTATACTCTTCCACAGAGCCTTTGTTCTTCCAATTATTATAGTAATACTTTCTTTTAACTATTGCACAGTTAGTCTTGGTTTTGAGTGTTGGGGCATTTTTTTATGCTAACCATTCAGCTACTTAAAAGTAATAGGGATCAAGATTATCATTACTAATGAAATGCTTATAAAAGATGTGTCACAAAGGATGGCAAGAAAGATGAAACTCCTGTCTCTTATTCCTGTAGGTTTGTGATGACTTGGTGCAACTTTTAAGGTAAAGAATCATGTGTAGGGTTTCATGTTGAATGGAAAGGAATTCCTGATGCTAGAACCATTCCAGTGTAAAAACTGAAGAGGGAAAAAAAGAAAAAAGGAAAGAGAATCAGGAAACAATAACATGAATCCAGAAAAGAACAGAAGAACTGACAAGTTTTTTGATTCCATTATATGTAGGAAGTTGTAACTATTATTACCTGCTTCCAAGTTGTAAATTCAAGGCTAGAACTGTAGCAAATATAATTTTGAAAAGATACTCCAGGCATTATTTATTTCTCAAGTCATTCCACTGAATGCATCTGCTTCAGTGGAGCAATGGTAGAGAGTAATTCCCAATACACTGGCTCTAGTTGCCAGTCAAACACAGCCTTGGAATACTGGCCTTTATCTTGACTGCAAGAATTATAGAACTATTCGGACCCATAGTTTTGGTAATGGGCTGATGATGACAATTCAGAACTGGCAGATTTACAGCTATGAACCAGGTATTACTTTTCCTCTCCTCCTCCCATCAAATACTAAACGGTCTTTGTATTGTCCTTATGCAAATACTTTAACTACGTGTCCTTCAGGCGTCTCTCACACCAGTGAAAGCAAGGTGGTATCACATGGCCCGAGTTTCTTTGCAAATGTGTAGGGGGAGATGGGACCCCAATTTTCGTGTAGCAGTGGGGCGATATAGATATGTATGTGTATATATATATATATATTTATTTATTTATTTATTATTACCATTATATATTATTTATTTATTTATTTATTTATATTTTGTTCTGTCTGAATAGTTGCTGTTCCAGATCAGGCCATCACTTTAAAAGTCTGTATAGAAGTTCTTCAGTGAATATGATCAAGGTTCCAGGTTTTAATAATAATGAGTATATTTAGGAAATTAGATTCTTATTTAAATACTGTGGCAGAATAGTAGAAAGAGAAGGTAAAAAGAGAAAGAATAATCCTTGACCTTGAGTATTTCATCTTTCTTTTATATTATTCATCATCAGTTTTTCCAGCCCTCTTTTTCCTCAGAAATGAAGTTATATTAGCTTTATGGGTGTAAACATCTATGTCTTAAAGCTTGAACTTGTATTTTCCTAGATTTTTGACTTCCAGTGATGTTAAAGCCAGCAGTTTGGCTCTGAGCAGTGGCATATAGTTACCGTTGGTACTGTGGGTACTGTTTCTCTGCCTTTTTGGTTTTGTTAAGATTTGTCACAAAGCACAAGTATCCCTTCTGCACCTATTGGTGTAGTATTTTATTTGGTTGTAAGGGAGTTTGTTATATGTGTAATGTTTCCCGTGAGTCTCAAAGTAACTACAAAATCAATATGAACCAGCCAGCTAATGCATAGGCTGGTTCTGAGTCTGTTCCTGCACCACACATGCCTGCTTCCCTCCTTTTTCCCTGCTTCCCCACTAGTCTAGCTGGAAAGAGACAGTGGAGAGCTGAGTGACTTGTTTAGGTTCCAGTTTTGAAAGAGTTTGTCCCAGTGTCAAAGTCCAGGCAGGCTTATTTTATCTCTGCTGATCCACGTTGCAACCACATCTGCATAGGAAGGGAAGGAAGGTCTTGAGCTGTGTGACTGCAGCACCACAGAGTTTAGTAAGACTTGTAAAACTCATGTAAAATCTACTTAAGCAGGTGAGTAAATACCTGGTGGGTTAGTCTGAACAGAGCTCCAGGCTGTCACAGCAAGTCAGAATCTGCAGGAATTCTGGGGTTTGCGCAGTCTGAACCACTCCTTTACAAACCAAGCCACCTGTTCCATTCTTTTTTTTTTTTTTTTTTTTTTTTTTTTTTGATTGATGTGTCTATCAGTGGTATTTAAGGTCTGTCGGTCTGTCTCTCTCACATGGTCCTGTGAAGTGCAGCATTAATACAGTTTTGATATTTTAATGAAAAGAGCAATGTACACATGGATGGTACTAGGGAAGTAGTACTACATGACTAGCTTTACTGGAACATCAGGAAAAGTGTTTTGCAGCTGATGAGCTGTCAAATTTGTGTTTCATGTACATTTATTGCTTTCAGTAGTGCCTACTTCAGTGCCAGTTTCAGCTATAATTACAGTGCTTCTTGCAACAAAACCAAAGGTTCACATTTTCTGATATCTTCAAGGAAAATTTAAAATCACTACTGCTACTCGATTTGATAAGGAGGGGGCCTCTGTCACTCTGAAATGGTGCCTTTTCTAGCACGTTACATGTAAAAGAGTTATTTTCCATCTCATTTAGTAGTGTGATAGTCAGTATTTCTTTTGGCTAGGATGAAGAACTATGATGCCTTTGGAAAGATTCTAGAAGACCTGTCAAATATGTATCAAATTCCAGGAAACAGGTTACAGTTATTTTTTACTTAAAAACTTTTGAAATCCATAGCCTAACTTTTATTTACTTACAAAAATAACAAATTGTCTCTTCTCTCTCCCAGAGAAATGAAAGCTAAGGGATATCTTGCTTTGCAGGCCCTTGAAAAAGACCTTTATTCAATGTCTCTTCTAGACAGGTAACTGAAAGTCTATGCCTTTGTCCCTTTACCTCTACCCACACCCCTTCATTTCACTAAAAAACAAGTTAACTGATCTAATTATAGAGCAGGATGTGGAAGGCTAATAAGTTTTCTCCCACTGGAAAGCTTGAAGCCTTTGTCAACCCCAGACATGCCAAACGAGACAATCTACTGACCTTCTGGGCTTTATCTAAGGGACTTCCTGGGAAAGTGGTTGGTTAGAGAGCTTGGGGTTGTGTGAACGTGACCACCCACTGGGAGCAAACAGTGCATCTGAAAGTCAGCGGTCATGTTTAGATCTCCCTGTGGCAGAAGCAAAATAGACATTTTGGGGTTCTGCTGTTTGAGTATCTCATTTTCTCCTCAAGTTTTAGATCAGGAGTAGTAGGTGCCAGCTTTCCTCCTTCCTTTTCTCATTTCTCCTTTCAAAGAGTAGCATTACAGATAGATGGGGAACAGGGTTTCCTAAACCTTCTGGTAATGGTACGAGGATTTTTATTATTTTCAGAAAATCAGAGTTGAGGGTAGTGCTTTCCTTCTGGATTTTTGAAATATCTTCTCTGATACCTTCCCTATAATGTTACATACACATACCTTGGCAGGTATGGCCTTCTATAACTTGAAACACACTCTTGGATTATTTTTGCAGTTTTCCCTTATGAAGTATAATAACACTATGAACTAATATGCTGTATCCTTGCTGGTCACTGATATATCAGTAAATATTATAAATTATATAGATTATTTGTCCCATCTATGCTGTAAGTTAATGCACTGTAGAGTTAGTACACAGCTATGTAAATGTATGGCTGTATGTAATCAGCTATATGAACACATTTGAGGTCAGAGACTGGTTCTGTTTGAGTTAGTTTATCCAGGTTATGTCCTCATTCTTTGCTCAACTATTTGCCACTCTAATATTTTTGAACCCCTTCATTTCTGGTAAATAGTGCACCAAAATGCAACATGAAACAGGTCAGATACAGGGAAAGTGGAAACCCAAGTCCTAGGAGTAATGCATTTGTGGAGTTGTGGTGTTTTGGAAACTGGATATACAATCTACTTCCAAGAAAGCATTGTCTCCTTTTGATTAAGGATACAAATTACAAATTACATTAGCCTACCTAGCACTGCAATGCAGGAAGCACTAATTAAGATGTGTTTTGAACTAGAACACAGGATCTAAACAGAGTTACTGAAGTGCTTAATGGAAAAGTAGGACACCTGGTGCCAAGAACCGGAGGTGATTTTTTTCTTTTTTCTTTTTCTCCCTTTTTTTTCTTTTCCCTTTTCTGAATTCAAAGAATTATAATCAAAAAATATACTGAGTTGATCTTTGTGTACAGGAAAGATCCTTTACTATAAATAAAATCTGCTGTAGGGACTTACTGTGCCTGTATTCTCAGATAACGTACAGACATACAGAACATGTATTGAATGTGTATTGTAAGTAGAGATGCACTCTTACAAAGAATCCTCTCTGCCCATCTAGCGTGTTGGTTTTTTCACCTTTGTGTCAAGGTACCCAACACTTTTTCTCTATTGACCTGTGTAGTAACAATTATTTTTTTATTCCTCAGGCACCCCAATGAACATTGAATTTTACATTTCTCCCTATCAAGTTTTGGAAGCAGAACTAAATCACGGTAAAGCTATTTCAGCTATTCTGTTGTTTCAGCAAAAATAACTAACATGAAAAGTTTTTCAATACTACCCATTTCATTACACAAAGTTAATTAATGAAAGATCAGAAATAAAATTTAAAATTCTAGTTTAGTAGAACAGTTTATGTGATGCACTTTAGCACAGTTTTAATGTCCATCAGGAAACTACTCTCCATTCTTTGGTTGTTGACTCAGCACAATCTGCTATCATCTTTGGGCTGCTATCAGCTTTGGCCTTTTGGGTACGGTCAGTGCAAGCTTCTCCTCGCTGCCCACACCACTGTGGCTGTCAGTTGGACCTGACCTTCCAAGTCCTTACAATTGTATGTTTTGCATGCATAGAATTAATATACACTAAAAAAAGGAAAATAATGCCATTCTCTTTCTCCCTTAGGTTCCCAGGTATGTGGAACAAAAACAGTTGTAACTGTTGAAAGCACGGATACACTCCACAAACTCCCTCTTTCTCCATTAATTGTAGATGCTCAAGCTGGAGAGGACAGGTGAGGCTCTGGACACTTGTCAATACAGAAATGGATTTACACAACACTGGCACTGACTTCAGCATAATTACATTTAGCCTCTGCTGAAACAGGAAGCTCTGTTTTATTTATGCCTTTATGCTCCATAGCTACACCCTCTATAATCTCTGGCTTTTATGGTTTTCCCAAATGGACTTCGAAGGTACTGTGTTTATATTTAACTGTGTCAGTTGCATTGAACTATGAATTTATTCATAGATTTGAAGCTAGAAAGAGCCACTGGAACAATATTACTTAACTTCCTAGTATTCAACAAGCAAGTCCTTCATAGACTCACAGTAAAGTAGGCATATACTGAAAAATATTACACCTAAAATGCACAAAATAATTTGTCATCCCACTATGAGTACTGACACCTCATCTCTCTCTACATCAGTGCTGTCTGGAGGGAAAGTCTGAAGTAACTTTCCAAAATAAAATACTTTAGAATTATTTATAAAAAACGTAACTCAGTTTCTGTGTCTCACTTTTCCTTTCTGTCAGTTTTCACATTAACTATGTTCTAAACTGTTAAAGTTGTATTTATAAAGCAAAACATTTCTCAAGTCAGGAAATGTATGGAACATCATAAACTGCTAGGGACCTGATAGTGGCCTTGCACTGAGAGTCCTTGTTATGGCAATTTCGATAAAAAGGTTTCATTCTGACAATTTTTTTCCCTAGCAACCCTGCTTTTTTGCAACTGAGTGATGAACTCAGTATGGATTTGCCAGCTCTTTTTGTTCTGAAGTTTCATCAGCCTGTTCCAATGTCCTTATCCAGTATTGAAGAGATACAGAGGCTCACAGGCATGTTATAATTGCTTTTTAAGACTAAGTACTTCTGTGAGTATGCATTGCTTATTTGCTTCTTACTTCTCAGTGTTAACATTGCACGAGGAAAAAGCTGTTTCTGGGGCAGAACATACTCTGTTCTATCAGCCCAAGTGTAACATTTAACAACCAGAGCAAAACACAAAAGTTCTAAGAAAGATATGACAATTACAGGCAAAGTTAAACACTCTACCTCAAATTCCCAACAGCAAAAAAAGGGGAATAAGAAAGAAAAATAATATTTTTGTCATTTCAAAACCTTGGGTTTGTTTTTAATAGTAGCTTTCATAACCTACTGTCATAACCTAATTGCTAATAAAAATAATGACCTGGTTTCAGGAATTCAGATTTCTGGCTTGAAACTAGCTCCACTGTATGAGCTAATTGTTCAGTCTACTCTTAAAGAAAAATGCAGTGAAGACTTGTCTACAAATAAATCTTGTTTCCTTGTGGTAAGTATAGTGTGAATTTGACACACACTGTGCTGTTGTGCAAGATACATATACTGAATTACCATTTCCCCACAAGCAAACAATGTAGGTTTCCCAGAAACCCAACAATATATAAGTGCTCTTTAGGAAATAGTTCAATTTACAGAACAGTATTAGATCCTTTCAAGTAACTGAGCTTCTCATCCTCATTAATGAAACACTGTGTGCTTGGCTGCCGAAGTCACACTAATTTGTCTGTGTGCAACCCAAATATTTACTCTTCTAAAAACTGCTCAGAACTTTATCATTAATGCCTTAAAAAGAAGGAAACTTATTGACTGGTGTGAGGAGCAAGTCCCAAGAAGGTACTTACCTACATTTTTGAAGATCTTTATCATGCTGCATGTCACACTGTTTCAATAAATGAGATTTCTTAATTAGGTAACACTGAGACTATTGATTCCTTTCAAAGGGACTGACAGGAAGAAAAATATAAATGGTTACAACAGTGATGCCAATTGCTATCTAGAGACAAGGTTGTTTAACTGAAGAAGGCTTTCCTTTCAATAACCGCATTATTAAAATACAGTTACTTAGGCTGCATTAGAGGTAAAGTTTTAGAATAGAAAATTGTGGCTAAGATGCTTTCTGCCAGACTTCTGTACTAGGCAACTACAAGACAAGCTTCAAAGATCTACTATTTTTTTGCTAGGAAACATTAATTTTGCAGTTTATGGCAGCAAAAGAAGGGGGCACTTTTTTTTCTGTTCTAATAGCAGTGTTCATAGAGCCCATTGCCTGCTTAGTTCTAGGTGGTGGTACAGAAGGTAGTAGTAAATTTACACCATGCTAAAATAATGTTTGGCAAAGCTCTTCTTTTCTGTAAGATGGAGTTAATCTTTCAGTTCTATTAGATGCACATGAAAGGCTCTGTAACTTTTCAACAATTCTCTGAAATATTTGTATTTGGTGGAAGAACATTTTACTTCTGAGTTTAAAGATTTTACTTCTAGAATTACTAAATTGCATTCTAACCTTGAAGTGAGTGTAGGGGAAATCCTTTCGGTCCATGAACACACATGGAAAAGCTATTCAGCTTTTGTTAATGTAGACCCTCCTAATTAACTGCCCTGCCCTGTTCTTAAGGGGACAGTTCCCATTTGGCATCCTGAAGTAGATAACACAGTAGTGCACTTCTGATTTTGTCACAGAATCACTGTCAACATGGACAGGTGGTAAATTTTTTTTACTATTTCCTCCTCCTCCTCCTCAAGTGAATCATCAGGAGATATTCCAGCCAAATATACCTCTCCAAAGAAAGTAGTAGTGATGGAGGTTGGAAAAACATCTGATTTCCAGAAGAAATTTCCAGCAAAACTGCTATCCTGTTTGTGCAATTATCAAGCAGCATTACTATGATATTATTATCTTGGTCACTACATTTCTGTAGCCTATAGGGCTCTTAAAAGTATTTGGAAGAATTGTTGATACTTGAACTCCTGACCACTTAGCTCTGGGTATATTTGCCTTATTTGGATGCATTTGGGAGGGAGAGTGGATCTCATTTAGCTTCCTCTAAGGATTATGTTTCTACTAGAAATGCAGAGATATGATGGACATGCTAGAAATATATATTTCAAAATTATTTTTGTTGTCAGGATGTACAACTGCCTGGTAACATCAAGCTTTACTTTCAATCCTTGAAATATCACCATATTTGTTGCTTAGTCTCTTCCAGATTGCCCAAAGCACTGTTACTTCATAAACAAGGGCTCAGAAAAATCAGATTTAGGAGGAGCCTTGGTCAGTAAAATCCCATTTAGCCATCCAAAATGTGTGCCTGGGATAATAGAGATTCTTCGGCATCAAGTGGCATATAACACTCTTATTAGCAGCTGTGTCTCTGAGAAGCATATAAATGAAGGTAAATTGTGTGGTTGGAAGTGATGGCAGAGTATTAGAGACAAACTAGTTTCTACGTTGGGTGTTAACAGATTTTATTGCTCCCTTGCCAAAACTGTCATTACTTGTGGAGTATCGTAAGATAAAAAATTCTTAACCATGTTTTGAATTTTTTTTTAACATCTCCTAGGCCTGGCACTTCTATAAGCATAAACTAAGTTGTCCAAGCAATGAATAATTAGACTATTGTACCAGTATTTTTAAAATTCTGGCATGTAATTCAGCTAGAGTCCAACTTCAGTGGTGGATATCACTAAACACTAATTCTATTTCTAGATGATTCCGAACTGCTTTATTTTGAAGTGGTACCAAACAAGAACACCAGCTTTTCTGTCTTTTTCCTTCATCCTGTGAAAGAGAATTTAGCCTGTGGTAAGTGCGGAATAATTGCTACTGTCCTCTTTATTGAGCTGACAAGGGACTTGGTTCTATCTAGGCTCTTGCACTATGCTTCTCAGTTGCAAATGTTCTAAGGGCCACTCAACAGCATGCAGCCCATGAAAAACAAAAAGTAACACTCATGTATATACTGCTTACTAAAAGGTGTTCTGTACTCAGAATAATACAGAAAGTAAAGGGAAGTATTCAAGTCCTGTTTTGTCTTGCCCTGCATTTAATTAATAAATTGTAACTTCTACTATTTCTGATTTAAGTATATTAAGGAAAACCAAGTCATACAAATATATTGCTGCAAACCTCTTTCCACTGACTTCAGTATTACATCTGTTCAAGCATTAAAATGAAAGGATGGTTTTCAATGTTCGTAAGTATTTCAAAACAAACATTTTTCTGTTCTGTTCCTCCTTAGTGGTAATTGATGTTATAACCTCTAGGGAAGTCCAATGTCACCTTCGTTTAAATCCTCAAGATCCACCTCTAAATTCTAGTGATGACTTCATAGCAAGAGCTGTGAAACGGTAAGTAATTTTTATTTTGTAACAGTTGGAATAAACATTAGATGTCCATTTAACAGAAATATCATGTACATTCATAATACTATAAACTCAGCAACTGGAAAACTTCACTCTAGTAAAATGCTGTAATACAATAGTGGGAATAAGTTACTTCAGCGTCTTAAGTATCTCTTTCAAAAAATTTAAACATTAATAGTGACAAAGAGTTTCTAGTAGAAGGCGTGTGGAACCAGGGAAAGACTACTGAATGAAGAGTTTTACCTTTTATAAAGATGCTTTTCTGAAGACTAGCTGATGCTAGTCATGTCTAGCATAACTTAGAATAGCATGGAAAAGTCTTTTTACACATCTACCTAATAGCAATCAGTGCTTCTCTTCAGAAAGTCAGGTGTATATGGCATGTCTACAACACTGTCTCTGGCTTGTTTTCTGAACAAATTCCAAGAGAGCAAGTTGTTGTGATATATGAACATAGGCTAGACAAACTGATTCAGAAAATAGTCTGAGAGCACTAATTGATTTGGTATAAGCTAGTATACGACTATTAGCTGTTTGATGACAACAAAATCAATGCAGATTGGATTTTGAACCTGATTTTAAAATAGGTACTATTTTTGGAACCAGGTTAAGAGTGGGAAAAAAACTCCTCCAGTATAGTGTTTTAGAAAAGATATGCTCTGTACCTGTGTTATACAAAACATGAAGGTTACAATTATAAAATTCAACAAGAATGAATATATTTCAATATTCTTAGTTTTGGTTTTCACTAGAAGCACCCTTATGGCTTTTTTTTTTTCTGACCAGACCCTCCCACACTTTCAGTCAAAGCTTCTTTGCACACCTAAGTTCAAAGATTCAGCACTACATTTCAGTGTGTCAGCATATGTTTCTGGTACAGCACATATAGTTTATATTGTGGTTACAATGTAACCAGGTTGTACAAGACAAAAACATAAAGAGGTAATGCTGGTTTTCACTCGGGTGTCAGCCACAGTTTAAAATTAAACAGAAGTACTTTGAAGAATGGATGAAGTCTGTAGTGGTGACTAATGTGTCATTTCCTTCTTCAGCTGCATGTCAGTCCCAGTTGTCATGAGAGCTGTTTTCAGGAATGCTGCCAAGGTGAAAGCTGACAGTGAAACACAAGACATGGACATGGAACAACAACCTGAACCACAATCTGAGCAAACTACATGTTCTAATAGTCTCAAAGAAAGCCTTTCTGGGGCTGGTCAGCAAGACTGGGTAGTGACAGATAAGCCAAATACAGACAGCACAAAAGAAAATCTCTCTACAGCCAAATTGGAAACTCTAGGTGATAACATGGAAAAAAAGTAACCCCTCATTATGCACCGACACTTAGTGGAGGAAGACAATTCCACAGCTAGTATAGAAGCTGATATGATAAACAAAAAACCTGATGGTTTTATAAGCAAAAATAAAGTCTACTTACTAATTTATGAATGGTGTCTCCTCTTTGCAAACTTTTAAATATGGAAAAGTAATACACTTGAATCTGCGTTTTTAAACATCCAAATCTGGAAAGTCTAAAACTGTTCTATTAACCTTTATTTTGTCTTGTTACTGAAAAATTCCAAAATAATCGTGGCAAATAAGATTCCCTCTTTTTATGGTTGAAAGGTAAGGCATTACTTCATTCTTGGTCAAGAGATGTGTGTGGCTGACAAAGTTCCAGCCTCAACGCTGACCCTGATACAGAACTTTTTCACTTATTTATGCATTTTTAGC
The DNA here is from genome assembly GCA_013397975.1 of Machaerirhynchus nigripectus. Lineage (NCBI taxonomy): Eukaryota > Metazoa > Chordata > Aves > Passeriformes > Dicruridae > Machaerirhynchus > Machaerirhynchus nigripectus. The sequence goes on along the minus strand of VZRQ01007971.1, from coordinate 1,298,721 downwards.
AAACAAAGAAATTAATATTCACTGGTTTTAAGTTACATAATTGTCTTCATTAATTAGTATTCTATCCTGTTTTAGTTATTGATTTTATTCTCTTCATGCTAATCTGGTGCACATCCTTTATTCCTTATCTTTTTCTTAGACAGTCTCCAACTTCCAAGCCTTAATCTTCTCTACACCGTCTGGTTACTCCAATGTCCTTGAATGGCCATAAATTTAGGATCAGCGACGCCCAATCTTCAAATCTCTTTGGCTTTGTTTATTTAAGATTGTCAGGCTTCGTTTTACCAAACTTAAGGTTTCAGTAATTTAATGATCAAAGTAAGTCTGTGAAGAAACGTAACTAGTGTTGGCTAAAAGTGGGCACTGCTTACAATTAGTTAAAACAACTAACTAAAAATTAGTTAGGAAAGTTAAATGACTTCCAACACTGTCTGCACCTTATTCTACCAGAATATGGAAGAAATCTGTGTCTAACATACATGATACAGTCTATAACAACACAGGCATTTGAAGATAAGTAACATTTATCCATGTCAACATTACGCTAAATAAATTGAGAAAAAGTTCCTTGAATGATTTTTGTATATACACAATTAATGCAGACACCCCTCTTTGTCCACTGTTTCATAAATATGTTCAATGCAAGACTCTGAACTGCAGTTCTGCTTACCCCTACAGCAAAAGTGGTACTGAAAGGAAACCAAACTTACAGTCTGCCAACTCTGACACGATGACAGAGTCTTTAGTAAGAATGTGGTAAACTCAGGCTCTGGAAAACAAGGAATTTTTGCCTTAGATTTTTTCTGGCCTCAAAGTACGAAAAGGTTTTGTGATTTTTTTTAAACATTATAGTTGACTGTTCAAAATCTTAATTTGCCTATGTCCAGACTACCTTTGTCTCCAATATGAAGGAGTTACAAGAAACTTCAAACAAGTAAACTGGTAACTTACTATAAATCAGTTTAATTAATATAAAACAGAGGTATTCACAAAGAAAAAGCTTTGTGTACAGAGCGATTTACAGCTACAGTAAAGGGAAGCAATGGGAAAACAAAATATTGGCACAGAAATACGAAGTAATCAGAAATAGGCAGGGGTGGCTGATGTGTTTCTAGGAGGTGGTGAATAAGCTTGGCTTACTTGAAGAGTTTGAGAAAAACATTGGAATGTGGGAAAGAGTTCAGGCTAAAGGGACTGTCAAAATAAGTACAAAAATAACACCAGGATGTTCATTAGACTGGAAGCATATTTAGTGTGGTCTGACATGGTAAGAGTAGATGTCTAAGAGTAAAACAATGGAATTGTCAGCAATTCTGCATTTGAGGAAAACTGTGTGTTTTCAGCAAAAGTGACAAATCGAACTATATAAAGAGGCAAAAATAGTTTTCAACAGTGAAAGTGCATTGCATCATGGTTACAAAAGATAAGACAAAGAATTTGACAAAAGGTGACTAGAGCCACAGCACTCTAGGAATCAGCAGCAAATCACGTTCTATTCTGCATACAGTGTATCATCAACAGCAGCTTACTCTGCAAAAACACTGACCATTTCCATAGCACTGAGCATTTATTCTTTAGATACTAGAGGGGACCAATTTAGAGGGACCCGCTTCACTTCCAAACTGCTGCCAAGAAGAAAATGAGGGTGAAATGGGAGCTCCTGACACAAAACAGAAGCAGGTTAGTAACTCTTTGTAGAGCTGTAGTCATTGCCCCTGTCATGTGAATGTTACCTTTAAGATTGAAAGTGAGGGGTGTTTTGCCAGAAGCCAAAATCATGGTGAAGATTTACAAAAATGACTTCTCTCGTAAAGTATCAAAATCAGATTTTCCTAAAACAAAAGTGATGCATCAGCCTGTACATGGCCCACAAACTACGAATCAAAACCAGTGATAGTTTTAAGCACCATAAGACAGAAAAACTAATGTTCCAGTTGCTGGACATGATGGAGTATATCCAGTGATAAGCCCAGTTGCTCTACTAACCAAACAGTCTGCTTTTTAACCCAAGCAAGGGTTGACTTTTCAGGATCTGTGCAGAGGTTTGCCTTGCTGCACTCAGACTGCAAGGAACCAACCTCACCATTATTCCTACAAATGTTTTCACCGGAGCTGCCACAGTCTTCGTGCTTTCCAGCTTTAACTTCCTTGTACTCCACCCCAGCTGTGTGATTAAGGTCCATGTCCTGAACAGAGTCCAAAATATGTCCAAGATGTGGCTGTTCTTCAGTGGAATGCAGGTACTTAAGCACATCATCTTCATGCTTTCCAACCACATCAAGAAGATTATTTATCGTACTTAAAGCAGAATCATGTCCATTAAAATGACACCAGGATAAGAGAGCACTGAAAAGTGAACAACAGAAGTGATTATATGCATCTACGTAGATCTCCAGTTGGTGGAGGTAGATAGCAATGTGACGAGGTACCTATGAATCATAAATACATTTATGTATCATGCCCGTTTCATGGAAAATTCAGGCAGTAGAACTAAATATTAAGCTTAAAGATGTAGATTCAAACAATTTTGGAAGAGCAACTGGAAGAGATTTTTTTAAACTTCTACACCCACACAGACATTCCCCATTTTCAAGGTCTGGGAATTCTCAGGTTGCTCACTTTGTACAGTTTTACAGTGTGTGTGGGTTTTTTGGTTTGTTTGGGTTTTTTGTTTTGGTTTTTCTTGGTTTGGTTTTTTTTTGGTTGGTTGGTTTTTTAATTAAACAAAAAACTGCATGCGTGTTACCTTGTTACACACCCTCTACATACACTTGACCTTAAGGAGTTTGTAACCTACTTCAGGGTTCCTTTGAACTGGCCACATGCAATCATCAGCTCGGCACCATGTCTGTAACCTTGATTAAAGCCTGTCTGGAGTGCAAGTTCTTTCCCGGCCTCAATTCCATCCCTATAGCCTTCCTGTAACAAGAGCAGTGAAACAGGTTGTTCACAAGATGATCAAGTGGACCTATGACAAATACATAACAATAATAAAAAAAGAAGTTTAAACAAGTATCACAAGTATTCAATCTCTTAAGTTACAGTTTCTATATCTGAACATCCATCACAGCTACACCCCCACTGCCAAACCAAAACATGCTTGTTGCAGTGTATTATGATTTACTGACCTGTAAGATGCAGTTTTTTACTCTTCCCAAAAGGACCCCCAGAAAGTTAGAAAACAGGGAAACTACTTTTAGAAAGATCAAAAAAGTAAGACAGATTTGCAAGAAAGCATGTTTCCTTTAATGATTACTAACTCCTTTGTAAGAAATGGATTTAGGAATACTACATACAGAATTCTTCTTTCTATCTAAAAAGATATGCAGGTTGCCAAGCTTCCCCTTTAGGAGAGGTGTAATCCATCTACATGGAACCCTTTGATTTTCACAAAACTAACTGCTGAGCATTCCTCCTTTACTTGCTGGACCTCACTCAATTTAAGAGTTATACCAGAAAAAGAGACAGTGACTGACTGAGTCACATACAAATACACTTAACACTGGGGCTGCTTTCTTTAAGAAACAGCTAATGATTGTAATGCAAATTACTTTCGTTATATTATAACCACATTACAAGATTACACAGACTAATTCTTAACTTTTTTCATACCAAAATTGCAAGTTGTGAAAGTGAAAACTCCTGTTTGCTCATGGTGGCCTTGCTAGAAAAATACTCTCGAACACAAGTATTTATTTTGCCCAAAATACAACTCTAACTTCAATAACACTTCATGATTTTGCCGTATCCACTCATAAATATCAGAGGGATTTGTGTAAGAACACTAAACAGTACCTTAAGAAAACCAGTCTTTTCATGGAATTCAGATGAAGGAAACTACACCAGGTCTGCTGCAATACCCTTCCCCATCAACTGCCTCCACATCAGTTTCCATTTACGTTCTTCAGCCAAATGCTGCTGAACTGTGAGCAGACAAGCCCTACTGGCCCCACTGTGAATGACATGGTATCTGTCCAACTAACCTGTTTATGAACTTGTTTCGTTCCCTGTAGAACTGCAGAGAGGCAAGGGCTGCGGAAAGCGCTTTCATAAAATATATTTTTCACTAGGAGAATAAATCAACCGAAGACCTACACAGACCACAATGCCCAGCTGTGGTTGCACATGGAGTCACACATCTTACAGTTTGACTGATGAGTAACTCTACTCAAAACCCCAAACATCTCACATTTCATTATTAGCAGTGTTCAGCTCTGTTGCCCTACATTTACTAGGGGTATACCTACAAGTAGCTTGCATCACAGCTCAGCACTGCCTTTTATAAATGCACGTTTGTGCAGAGGGAGCCAATGTCTTTTGGTAAAACAGTACTTTGCTCTGGTGACTACTAAGAAACGTTTATGGAAATTTCTGCCACATCTTCCTGATATTCAGAAAAAAGTACGCCACAGTAACTTTTAAACAGCTTTTACTTTTCCCTTTAAATCATTCACATGTATATGAAGGTATGTGTCAGTAAACCTAAAATGGCTAAAAAGACTATTAAATCATTTTTATAGAAATACCTTCAATCTCTTTTTCATGGTGCTGTTCCATTCCTTCTGTAGTAGATACATCTCATCTGCATCTTCATCAAATATATCCTCATTGGATTGGCTGACTGCAACTTGTACCCAGGACATAATAGCAGTGCCCTATGACCCCTCTTTATGTGGTAAAAAAACACTGAGAAACTCTCAAGAAGTTCCGCTGGTGAAGTGTCAGATTAGAAGTACTGGCAAAAACCCTGAGTTCTGAAGAGAAGCCAGGCATGGAGCTGATTATTCACGCTGTACACGGGAACTCAGTGCTACTTGCCATTGGGGTGCACCTGTCAAGAAAAGGCAGTCAGATCATCATTCATATAGTAACTTCTGAGACATATTAGTGCAATTTATGATAGTTCCTTTCCATCTTATGGCACTGACACACATACAGACACCAGCGCAGCATTTCTGAACACTACTTGTACAAGCACGGCTGGCAGAAACAACTTTACAACTTGATTCCAACCGCAGATGACAAATAGTTCCATATAGCCTCCATGTGGTGCCTTAAGTTATACACACAGGTTATATGTATACACACAATTTTGTATATTCGTATATACACTGAAAGGAATGAGGGTTTGTCTTCACAAACAAGCTGTGCACCTGCTGTAGACAGGACTAACAGTGAGAGATAAAAGAAACAATGGGAAGAACTCCACTGATTGATGAATGGAATGAAAGAGATTTCTCTTTCCAAATAAACTGTAAGTCTACTGATAAATGAAATTGTATTTTGAGAGGTGAAAGACACAATGGTAAGAACCATGAATTACATGAATTAAAAAAATTAAAGGGGGGGGGGGTTATATAGTAGAAGGCAGTCTTAGGTATTAGGTGTTTTGGGAAGTCTGTACCTCTCAAGTAACTCAGCCAATGGGGAAAGAGAGATGGAAATGCGGCTGGGAAAATTAGGATAAATAGGAGGCTGCGGCCTCCAAAAATTTGAGAGACCCCAGGGGAATGCCTCATGGCCTCTCCCTTTATTTGAATAAAGTAACAGGACTCCTCTGTCTCCTTTTTGGACATAAACCTCTGGTGTTTGTGGGTTAATTTTCCTGACAACACCATTTATTCTACTTAGGTTAACACCTGCAGAGTTAACAACTGGAAACTACTTTCACCTTTGATTTCCAGTTTTCTGGTTATGTCGATTACTTAATAGTCTTATACAACAGAAACAGTCCTTCATATTTTGAATAAAGTATTAGCTGCAGTGGAAAGGAGAAATTTTCGGATTATTTATTCCTTTCCTATGACAAAAACTTTGCGAAGCGTCTCACAACTAATTCATTTGCATCACTGTAAACTGTTAGAACCCTCAGTGGCTGTTCTTTGCAGACGCAGCGGCGGCTCTCAGGGAACCCAGGGCGCTGGGTCCTGCCGTCTGCGGCGGGCAAGCGGAGCATTCCCCGGCGCCACAGCCGGCTCGGGCTGCGGGCAGCGGCCAGGCCCCGACCCGCCATTTCACGGCCACGCACGTGCCCAGCTCCCCAGAAGGAGCCGTCCTTCTCCCCCGCCCGGCAACAGCTGCAGCCTCCCTTCGCCTCGCCTTTCCGCGCTGCTCGCACATCCCCCGCCGCCGGCCCAGCCTCGCATACTGACCCTCACCGCAGCCACCGGCACACCGCACCCTCTCCGCACTTCGCTCGGCCATCTTCACTAAGGGCAGACGGACGCCGCTGCCGGCGGAAGTAATTGGGGAACATAGCCATGTTGGACAAGGGCAAGTTCCGCGGAGGCTACACGTAAACAGCCGCCATCTTGACCAGCAGCGCTCTGACGTCAGAGCCCATCGGAGACACTGCAGGCGCCCTCTTGCGTGAGGGCGTAGCCCCCTCCAGGGGCGTGGCGGGGCGGTGCGGCCCCGTCCCCGGCCCCGGCCCCGGCCCCGGCCCCGGCCCCGAACAGGCGGGGCGGCCCTGGGGACACCGGGCGCCAACAAGGGGGGAGTCGCTAGTGCAGTCGTGCTCCCTTCATCCCATCATCCCCTCCCCCTTTGTCAGGAGGTTGGCTCTGCATCCCCCTGTGGCCTCAGGGCAGCCCCAGGGAAAATGGGTTCCTCGGGGCACGAGGGTTTCATCCTCTTTTCAGTCATAAACGGTGGAATTTAAAAAACAATCTGCCTTGTTGACGTGAGAATAGTCAATCACTTTTTGTGAAGCGTGCCCTTAAGCTATCCTCTACAGGACCCAGGTATTACAATGATAAATCCTTTTTAATGTGAAAGGTGCCAGCGGGAGTCAAGTGTTTCGTTGCTGACTTTGACTAGAGAAAACAGGAATATCCTGCTGACATAAATACAACATAAATACAACAGTGTTGGTGCATGCTGTATTTGGCTTATGAGCATAAGTTTAAAGCTGATTAATCTTCCTGAACACACAATACATCAAGCTTGAATTCAAGCTGCATGTTTCTCCAAATTGCCAGAGCCTGTGCAGTAAACGCCGCCGTGTGCTGAGTGCCCTGCGGGCCCCTGGCAGCCGGAATATCCGAGAAGCCAATTCCCCGTGGGACCACACTCCCCCCCAGCCACTGCCGGCTGTTCCGTCTCCTGTCCCAGAGGTGGCTGGTGACATTCCTCACAGCAGGGCTTGGGATACTGCACGGACAGCTGCAGGGCCTGTCCGTACTCTGCAGGTACCAGGAGATGAACAAGCGTGTGCTGCAAACTCTGCAGCCACTGCACTCCCTTTCCCTCCTCCCTTCTGCTCTGCAGACACCTTGTCCTGCTTCTGGCCCATCTTGGATTCTCGGTGATGGTTGAATGCCGAGGTACAATTAGCCAAGTAATCCAAATCTGTCTAGAAATGCATGTGTCAGGGGTCAAAATGACACTGGTGCCTCTGGATGGCCAGAACTGCATATCTGTTTCTCAGCAGTTGCTATACATGTCAATGACTGCTGATTTCCTAGCCCACTTCTGTCACTTCCAACTCCTGTCTGGCAGAAGTTAGCTCTGCCATTTTTTAAAAACTGATTTGTACAGACTGCAGTCTGCATGCACAAATGCACAGTCACAATAAACCCTTCTGGCAACAGAAAATTTAACTGGTCATAATGACACTTAGCAAAAATTCACGAGGTGCAAACAATCCTTCATCTGGCCACAACACTATTAAATTTGGTTAACCCTTCACTTATCATCTTCCACTCTGTCTCCTCAGCCTCTTGCTCTTCTGGAAAAGATACACAGGTCATGGTTCAGGGAGGCTGTGAGTTTCCCAGATTCATGCTATCTCAGTTTAAATATCTTAAATTTAACAAAGTTGATCATCACACACAGATGTTTAAAAATGCGTCCATATAATCGTGAGAAAAAATGAAGAAATCTTATTTTCCCACACCTTTCTTCTATTAGTTGTGGGTAGATAATTAGGCTAATCATATTGTATACATAGAGCAACATTGTTGGGATATGAAGTACAGTTGCAACTTGAAGACAAGCTGATTCTGTGTTGATGGCCTGGACAGGAGTGCCGGGATTGAGGGTGAGGTGTGGTGCCTCCGGGTGTGGGTATTTTCCACACTTACATCTGTTCTAAATGGGGCAGTGTCTGTGTATTTTGGTGACACTCTGCCAGGATACATACCAGAAGATCAAAACAGGAGAGCAATATTTCACTGGCTCAAAAACAGTTCTGATATTTTTGCACAACAAAATTACCTGAAATTGTTAAAAACAAAGCAGTTGACTTGTGACCCACTGTAAAGTTTGCCAATGCCATATCTAAGTTTAAAACCGGGCTAATTTTAGGCTTAGAATATCTGATATACCAAAAGTACTTCTCGAACATGAACATGCATATCTCAGCAGCTACTCCCTGCTTTCCCGGTGTACTGGGGAGAGGTTCTAGAGGGGTCAGTACACAGTCAGAGCTTAGTACTACCAAGAGGTTTTGGGAGCTCATTACACAGCAATTCTGTCAGCTTCATATTTGCAGTAGGGTTTGCCATTAAGCAATCAGCCACGAGTGATCTCCAAAAGTGAAATATACGAACATAGTGTCATAGGGTGTTCCTTTGCACCATTTTTACTGCATATAATGCTTCAGATAAAGCATTGCTTCTGTTAAAATCATTATAATATGACTTTGTCTCTCAAACAAAAATGGATGGGAGCATCCAATGGATTTTGTCATAATGCAGACACCTCAAGATTTCAAGCTTTTTTGAAGGGTGGTTGATTATCATGGCCAGGACTTGTACATGGGCCACTCAGTGGGGCAAGTTCCTTTCATTCTCACTACAGCAATTTCTGTTGCTGTACTCTGTTGTCTCTGGCAGAGTTGAGTTAAGCCTTGTGAAAGACCCAGGGCAGAGGACTATTTACACCATAAGTTGTTCTCCAGTCATGCAATGCTTATGGACTGACAGCAATGACGTGTTTCATTGACTCCAACTTTGGGAGTAATATAATCCTTTTAAGAAATCACAGCTCTTAAATGGTATTTGGATAAATTTCAACGACATTTATATCACTGTTTACTTGTCTTCTATAGTAAACAAGAGAAAAACATAATGAAAAAGAGCAAGCTATCAAAATGTGAGGAGAATGGAAACCATCAATGTTTAATAAAGATGGTACATGCATTGTCACCAAACTGCGCAATGCTTCCAAAGAGCCTTAAACCATAAGTCTCTCCCAAAATGTGTACATATTCTATGGTCAGGTCTGTAGTCTTTTCAAGGCATGTGGCTCTACTGCCTGGTCAGATTCCAGGCTGTTTTCCATGAATATCATGAATAACAGGGCGTTGGTAGGACTGCCTACAACAGCATCAAAAAAGACGTGCTCGCATGCAGTTGACATCTCTGTCCTGATCTTGGATCTGTGCATCTTTACTTTGGGCACAGGGTGGTGGGGTTGTGTACTGCTGGCTGAATTTCAATAATAATATGGTGACCTCCAGCACATAAATCCTTTGCTACCACAGAGAAGGAAACAGTGAGCAAACAGGTTAAGTGCAAGGTCATAGGCTTAATGAGGTTTTAATATTGCAGCTCACAGCATAGGAGACTATAATAACCCTAAATTGAACAAGAGAGTTAAAATAAACTTCTAGGATCAGTGATTATTACCAGGGCATGGTAATAAACATACCTTCTGTATTTTCCTATAGTGTCTCTCATACAGGGTATTAAGACAATTTACTAGTGAAGGCCTGTCACCCTCTTCTGATGAAGGTAACTATTACGTATGAATTACTTCCCTGCTTTTGTGAAGTCACTTCTCTCTTCTTTAACAACAAACAATAATATTGCAACAACCCTTTGAGTCAAAATGTCGCATTTAATGTGAGAAGAAAATGGAAGAATATGGAAAAGAGCTAGAAATTTATGAGTATATCAAGGGTAAATGTCTAACCTTCACTTCCAAGCACCACAGGAGTCTTAATAGCCCTTTTGCCATTACTTCTTACACAATTGTTTTCTAGGGAGAGGATACTTTTTCTGCCTCTTCCTTCACCTGTATAACCAAAGCACAGAACTTTGATAGTTAAATATTACAATAGGACAGTTTTCTTATTTGCAGAATCATTACCATTTCAGATCGTGGCAAAGAAACCTTTCCTGTCTATTTCATGAACTGCCAGCAATTGGGCTTAAACTGAATTGTAAGTGGAAGTGGCAAAGCAAAGGAATAATATTTTTTCCCCCCTTCTTTCCCCAGGCTTTCTTTGAATGTCCTCAGGGCTTGCAGTCTGGAAAACTGTACTCTGCACTGCTGCATACTAAGCAGAGCAGAAGGTACACTTTATTCACACCAAAACAATTCTCTTCTGTCATTTTCCTTAGTTTGCTCCTCAAATAAGGAAAAATTTGTTGTCCCTAGAAGTAACCTGTATTTTCATTCTGGAGCTTTGATAACAACTCTAACATTACAAAAAAGATGATATGGCTGAGATCAAAATGAGCTGTATACACATCCCATCTCAAAATTAATGTTGACAGGACAGAATGTAGTATGGGACTACACTATCATTTTTAGAAGATACAACAGAGAAACAAGGAAGGAATATTCCTGATTGTCTTCAATCTGTTGACAATGAGCTTTTTATAGTGTGAAATTCCATGTGAACAAAAAGAGGTTATGTCAATAAGAGCAAGAAAATGTAATAAGTTCTACATTTTAGTTGTGTAACTGAATCATGTGTCTACTGAAATTGTAATTTTAGAGATGAATCTCACTGGGTTTGTATCATCAATAAATCAGGACTCCAAAGCTTTCTGACTCAGATATCCTTAAATAAGATTTTTTTGATGCAGAGCTGCCTTTTTTGTTTGTGTAATACTTGATCATAATATGCAAATATTTACTGTAAATTAAATTGGTCCAAGAAAAATGCTGTATTCTGCTTATGTATTTCCCCAGAGAACTGCATCTCTATTCAAATTACACAGACTTTTTGTCACACTTGCATTTCTTCCACAGGAGAGAAATGTCAGCTTTTTTCTTTTGGTGAAGAGACGAATTGCTCTCTCTGTGTTATCCCTCGTATAAACTCAGGCAAATGCTGACAAACTGCAGGAATAGCAGCTGTACAATGCTGATCCAATTGTCTGAAGTGAATAGAACTGCTAGAAGGCATAAAACTTGTGGAGTGCACCGATTTTCTTGGCATCTGAAACCAGGAGAAAACAATTGTTTCGGTGGCAATGCACAGTTTCAGAAAGGTTGAGGTTATGACAAGGGTGGTTAAATGGTGGCTTTGAGTTACATGTGGATTGTGAACAATTCCAGTACAGCATGTATGCCATATCTGCAGCGTGTAATTGGTTAGCTGACTGTGCTTGCACAAAGGCTGCTGGGCAACTCATTCTCAGCTGAGGAAAAATGCGAGCTGGCATTGCTGGGCCTCTAGGGACTCCCTTCCACAGGGAGCTACAACCTCCTGCAGAGCCACTGTCACCTGTAAATGGCTACCTAAACTCCCAGAGGGCAGCCCTGCTAGCTGAGACAAAACAATTGTCCAGGACAGAAATACTGCTGGGCATGGAAAACTGTTTTTGCCCCTTTTGCCCATTTTTACCTTAAAACTGCTGCAGCAGCCAGGTGGTGTGTTAGACATTACTGCTGCATCCCTGGCATGGCAGTTGGGCAGTGACTTCCCCTTCTCCTAGCTCCTTTTCTTCTCCCATTATTAGTCCTATCCTCTTAACCAATGCTGGAAGAGCGAGTATGCTTATGGCTCTGAGTTACGCTCAACTACCTGAAGGTGATAGCATTCAGATAGTGGCTAAATAGTCAGGGATTTACTCTCCTGCCTTCCCTTGAATGTAATTTTACCACTTCTGTGGGTTATTTTCTCAGACCTGCAAGTACAGGTGTGCTTCTCTTTTACAGTTATCATTGGTGTCAGTGGAAGGTGCCATCTTGAAGAGCAAGTGTTAAACAAGATGAAATCTGCATGAGCATGTTTTGAACATTACTCACTAATCTGGAAGAGACTGAGCAAAGTTTCTCACAGCTACTCAAAATTTATTTCACAGGACTTAACTATATAAGTTTGCATGCAGTTACGTGCCTAAAAGTTGCCCCAGTATCTTGCTCGGGAACAAACAAGTGCAGTTAATTTGACCCAACAATCAACTGCCATGTAAACAAGTAACATTAGGTACTTTTTTTCACTGATTTGTTGTAGTCAGTATCTGTAAGTCACCCTAACTTACACTGAGAAGAACTATTGAGGCTAGTGAGGTAGTTACTGATTTCTGTGGGTTTGCGCTCAGGATAACACAGTTCTCAGTGTGCAGAATCACAGAGAAGATGAACTTTCTCATCAAATCCAGAGCTAGCAGCAGACTTGCTCGCTCTTTAGGAAAATTGAAATGTCAGTGCTCATGTTGCAAGCTCGGGCCCAAGTTTAGAGTAAATATATGATACATTCAAAGCCTGAAGCTGCCTTTTTTTGCTCATCCGAAAGCAGCAATGAGTGGCTCAGTGAGGTATTGCCATGCAGGTTTGGCTCCTATTTTAAATAGCAATAAAGAGCTTCAAAGTTCTTCAAAGAACTAGAAAAAGGAGTTATGAACCATACTTGCCTTTTGTGAAATAAATGAGGTCATATCTGCAAAGCTATGTATTGTATTTTATTACTGACTCAGTGCATCAGCTGACTAATTGCAACTAAACAATTTTACAAGTAATGTAGCCATTACATAAGTAAAACCAGAATGAATTCAGCACCACGTGAAGGCGAGGAATCAAATTCCATGGTAACGTGACAGGAACTCCAAGTTACAAGAGATGAAATATAAGGGAAACTGATTTGAGGCAATTTGTGCACAGAGATGGCGAAAAGCTCTCTCTAGAAATGGGTTACTTCATTTTATTTCTTCCTCAATGCAGATTCCAGTAATTTATCTTTCTAAGTCACATACAGACATCAATTTCTCTGAGAAGCTTTGTTCAGATACATCAACTCAGGTGAAAAATGCGTCTCAAAATGGGAACTGTGTTACAATTTTAATTATATAGCAATTGCAAACTGATCACATTGTATATTGTAAGGTTTTAAAGTATCACTTGTCTGTGGAATATTAATATCAAGGTCCATTCCTGTTATTTATAAACATGGTATAAACTTAAATTACCTGCCAGTTCTGTTCCCAGAACTCTATAAAAATTTCATGTTTAGAATATTTTTCTGAATAAAGTAACTAATTAGAACTTTTTTTGTGTGTATTACCAGCTTCCATTGAGAAGCACCCTTTATCACAATGTTTGCCAAAGTAATTTCCAGTTTATTAAAGAGATTGTTATTTAATAATTTGGCCAAGGAAAATCTGCAGGTCCTCTGAGAATCATCTTAGCATAGGTGGAATAGTTCCCTTTTTTTCCTAGCTAGAAAGAGTATATAGTGCTGAAAGTTACATTGTATCCTCATGCAATATTAGCTTCTCAAGAAATTTCTCAGAATATATTAAGACACAAGATGGTGTAGTCTGTGATTACTTGAGACCATAAAACCTTGTCTTGTTTGTCATCCCTACCCCCATATTCTTGTGCAATGCTTCCAGCTTCCTTTCAGAAGCTAAAACAACAGAGACAAAGCTTGCTTCCTGATTGACTGATGGGGTAATGAAAAATATTAATAGCCCTTACAAACACCATTGATTTTTAAAAAAAAAATCTCAATTATTGACACCTTATCTTTGTATTTGAAACAAGCATTTGTATGTTTGTTGTATGAAATGTAGGTAGGCATGTACACACTGAATCAGCAGACTCTGAGGAGCTCAGGAGTGTATTTCAAATTCACTTCAACAAGGGCACCAGGCAGTGTTATAAGGATTTCGTAAAAACCCATCCTTTAGAATCTTGTAAGTAATCTCTTGGATGTCCTACAGGCTTGCCTTCATAAAGCTTTCAACACTGAGTTGAGTGGGCTGCGTGTGTGTGAAGCTGCCCTGATTGAAACGCCAATATTCTCTCTTTCTCTGGGCTCTGAAATTTACTATTGCAATAAACCAGAAGCATTCCCTTGCATACTAAACTGAAGTGGCTATGAAGAACAACTACTGAAACCCCTCATTTATTTCATGCTTTTGGTGTAATTGACATCAGCATTCAATCCTTTCTACTGGCCTGTTCCTTGTCTCCCTCTCCTGGAGATTCGGTCTGGATTTAGTGTAAAACAAATTCTTTACTGAACTGCAGCACCTTCCCTCTCTGAAAGGAAGGGGAAAGAAGAAATCACCCTGTAAGTACAAGAAAAGCATCTTTCCTTTTTTTTTGCTCTTAGGTATTTCCCATAATACCTACAGCAAGCAACGAACACCACCTCCCACATCTCCCAGTCCAAGACTCTATGTTAAGAGAATATTTATCTATCTCTCTGACTCCAAAGAACCAGTGCCAGAGACCCCCTAATACAAATATTTCTTAATAATTCATGGAATGATTGATGGGCAAAAAATATTGCAAACTGTGTATTTTTGGCATATTATTTAATCAGCAGCAATAAAAATGTTAATTTTATAAAGAACACAAATAATTAATTTTAGTACTAAAGAATGAGAATTCTTGTAATGCATAATTTGCAAGAAAGATGCAATGAGCTCTAACCAGAGACTGGGAAACAATGAGAGGAAAATGATGAAGTTCCACTGGTGCCCACTAGTCCTTCCATAAGATGGGAACCAAAAAGTATTTAAAATTAGTACAGAAGAACTGGTGTGGCATAAAATAAAGAGAGAAAGAGGGCAGATTGGGAAAAATCTTGCTTCACTTGGGGAAATAAAAGCAAATATTACCTGTAAAGAATACGAAGAATTACATGGGAGGGCACAGAATATGGAAAGTAGCCACCAGATAAATGCAATTTTATGGGGAAAAGTGTTAGGAGAAGGATGTGGTAACATTTTTCTGTGGTACAGACAGTATTTTTTAATACTGAATACACAACTGAATGCTCTTTTTAGCACAGTGCAGACTGTGGGGAAAATGGTTCCCCAAAACCTGGCATTTTGGTGTTGCTATACTGGGGATGGAGTTAAAAAAGAATGACACAAAGTTCAAGTCCGGGGAGAAAAGCCATCATCCTCTATTAATTAATCTGGCCTTTTATAACGTGATTCGCAAAGGTGGCAGGAGGTCATTGGTCCTTTGACCAGCCACCCCTCAGCATGATTCGCTGAGACTCGTTTCAAATTTTTTTCCCAAAGAATCATAACAATCTTGAAAAATAAGCTGCAGGTGTTAGACAGAGAACTCGTTTACAAAAACCATCTTGCTGTTTTTCATAGCTTGCATGAGAAAGACACAGTTCTCACAGAATGCTGCAGAAAGGTGGAAAATTTCTCTGCTAAGTGCTTTTTAGCATCCACATTTTGGTATCTCTCTTCTCTTCACAGGACACATCCTCTTCTTTAGCTATCTGTGGTATTTATAAGATAGTACTTTTTTCTTGTGGGGACCACATGTCCTTAGAGCTCAGCTGAGGTATGGATGGTATGGTGGAATAAGACGATTGTGAACTCCAGGATAAACACTTAGAAACCAGTAATTTATTCCACAGTTACAGCTTACCACATTTCTAAAATGCATCAAAGACATGGTAAAAGCTGGGGGATTCTGTCAGTGGGTTTTCACAGCAGATGCCACATATGATGTGGCTTTGACAGATGCTATAGAGCATGGGGACTTCTGGTGAGAGCAGAACCATTTGTAAGATGGAACGTTTATTGTGGCTTCTGTAACTGAGAACTTAGAAAAGGCCTAATCCCCCCACATCATCACTGGCTGAGAGGAAAGACAGTCTCAATAACCACTGGGGACTTGGATCCCATGTTGACATATGGCTAGAAGTCAGTAGATTCAAAGTAGCTGAACCCAATCAAAAAAGTGAGGCACATAGTAGATGTTCTGTTTCTACTCCATTCAATGAAGATTTCCTAAGTATTCAGGGGAAAAAAAAAGAGTAGAGGTACTATGTGAAAATATCTACAGAATCTAAAGCCATGCAAAAGAACACTCTGCTACTAAATTATGTAATAGTGTGTATCACTCATTCATTAAATATAAATAAATAATTTTAAATTTTCTGTAATTTGGCATGCTCCTGAAATTATATCCATTCCCCTGTTTTTTGGGGTTTTTTTTATATACACCTATAAGGGGAGTTTTATGGGCTTTCCTTGGTTTAAACTCTTGATTTAAAAATTTTCTTTGTGCTGATTAACTTTATGAGAAAATGGAAGATCAGTGGATGGACCATAATTTGACATGACTATCAGGAATGGAAACCAGAAAGATTATTTAAAGTGAGAATAAACCCTTTCTTTGACAGATTAGCTGCTGGTTTCTAAATCTTATTTCTGAGAGAAGAGTACACATGAGGTGACATGAGGTCCTCCCTTCACCTAGCTGTTAGCAGACTCGAAAAAGTCCAGTCATCCCTTCACTAGCTCTCCCTCCCTGTTTTTGAGCTACAAGGTGTAGTAGTGAGACATGGGTGTTGGATGCAACTTTGCTGATGTTGATTGAACAATTGACTCAGTAGGCAGAATTTCAACCCATGTGACCCAGCCAAGTGCTGGACATGGGGTAGTCCTCAATGTTAAGGTGGGGGTTGTTCAGTAGCATTTTATGTCTGCAAAAAAAGAATCTTCTGTCAAATTTTTATGGGTAATTGATATGTTACTCCTTCTTTGCTGGGTCAGAAGTAGTGGCCTGACTTTCAATATGTCAGTGTCTTCTTGCTGTATGCATTTTCCCACTCTGTAACAGAAAGCAAAGAATTTTTCAGATTCTGAAGATAAAATAATGAGAATATATTTAGGCTTATGAAACATGTTTCCCAGTATAGTGTCATTAATAAAAATCACAACAAATGTACTTTAGAATAAATGAATGAATGAAATTTAAGACTGATACTGCAAAATAAATTTGGACTGGCTTTTTTTTTTTTTTGGTGGGGGAATTTACTAGACTGTGAAAATTAATCACACGGTGCATAGTACCCCACTGGTACACATTACTCACTGCAAAATAATTCTGTTGTTTTGAGACTTTGCATGTATACTGGATTGATTCAATGTTTATTGAGATTTTTGGTTTGCATCTCCTTTATGTTTATGCCTACCAGATGGTCTTTATTTGTCATAGTATTTCTTAGGATTTTTTTCTTCTATCTCAGATTTGAGTGTCTGTATGATAAAGATGTGAAAGAAGAAACTGAGCAATATTAAACATCACAGAAAAGAGATTACTAAGGGTAGAGAAAGCACATTATAAGTGCAAATAATAGTGTAAGAGAGGAGCCTGAACTGATCTGTAATTTGACTACAGGGACAAGATTCTCAAGCAAAATGTGTATCGTAGTGTGTTCTAGTGTTGAATTTGAGGATTTAAAGTTAGGAAAGAAGCTAAAGTAATTTCTTTTCTAAGAATTTTTTTTTAGTAGCACTACTTTTCTTCTTCACAAGCCTTTAAAATCTCATTGCCCGAGACATTTACACAAAGAAGCCTTATATGCCTAACACTGAATTATAAGCATAATACAGGAGCTTTATAAGAACCAGTATCTGCCTAACTCCTTCAGTCTCTCCACCCCAGAAGCGTAGACTGGTTTGTATAGATCCACTGTACTAGATCCAAGGTTCAGCCCTCACTGTTGAGGTGAGGACTGGTTAAAGCAACGTGGCTTCTTGTATGGGAAACAAATTTCACCCCTTCATTTACAGGAGGGGACACTAATGTCTATAGTATGGTTTCCTTTCGCAATATTGATCTTTCCTCCCCAACCCCTCCCCCTTCGTTTTCCAATCCCTTCCTGGAACAGGAAAGACACACGAAAATTGTGGAATCCATGGGAAATCTTTCATCATTTCAGATAATGGAATAGTCTTTTCCAGTCTTTAATGGCTGAAGCTTTATGAACGGAAGCTAGATCATATGTCCTCAAAAAGATTTTTCCCACAGAGGATACTGGAGGAGCTTTTGACAAATTTCCAGCAAAAGGACACCTTGCTAGAAGTGATAATCCTTCCTTGTACAGGCATAGAATACGGCATGAAAAACTCCTGGGTCTGTTAATCTTGCAAAGTTCAGCTAAATGTCAGAGGTATGCTCTTAATGCAAAGTCAACCAAATATAATTAACACAGCTCCATAAATATATACAGTGACAACAGAAGCAAATAATGGCCTTAGACAAACCTGGAAGGCAAAAATACTTGCTCCAAAAGTCCTTTGTTTTTGTCTTAAAGCTAACTGAATTATTTTCCTTCAAGTGTGAATCAGTAAGTCTCAAGACAAGATGCTGAAGGAAATATAAAATAAATTGAGTTTGAGACCATAGACCATTGTCTCAAAAAGGCACAATGCAAACAGGAATGAGTTATACCTATATATATAGCAATTTGTTAAAGTTTAACAGTGAATAAAAGCAGGCTGTGGTACCAGTTACTTGGTGTAGACTAGAAGAGGAAAATTGTTTTCTGGTAAACTGTGGAGGCCAGTGAGCCTGTTGACAGGGGAACCATGAGGGTCCTCTGGAGGGGAGAACCCTAAGAGATCCTCCTCAGTTATGGAGACAGAAAAGGCCTCTCCCAGGATCCTTTGTTTCATTATGTTAATATACCCAATTCGGCTTCCCCAGTTGGCCAGTTGGCCTTCCTGCCCTCTTATACCTTACATGTCCTTGCCCTAGAAAATTCTCCCTTCCCTGCTCTCCCATTGGCCCTTGTTCCTTTGCCCCTCCCTCAGAGTTTCCCCATCGGCTCCTGTACCCTAGCCCCACCTGTGTACTGCCCTCTTGCCCTCAGACGATTGGTCCCTGATGTTTTCACCACCCCCATATATAACCCTAGACACCCCCCCCACCCCGTTCTTTGTCTTTCATCAATGGAACGCTTCACACGTGTGCCTGAATAAACCTCTCCCGTGGAACTCTATACGGAGACCCTTTGCCGTCAGCTTGTCAAAGAAGCTATCCAGTGTGCGTGTGCCTGAGTGTAGTGGGTTTGCCAAGTGGCTTTTTCCTTGAGACACTTTTGGAAGGTCGTGGCACCTCACCAGAACACCCACCACGACAGTAAACCTAATGTGACCAGAGAAGATGGTAGATGAAGTTGGTGGTGGAAGATACCCAATAATTAGATCTGTCTTTTGGTAATGGCAATATTAACAGCAGTCGTGGTTAGAAGTCTCTCACTGTAATAAATAAGAGTTTTGACTGTAGTCTCCACTTCTTTCACAGAGTAGATTGAAATAAACTTCCTATTTTCTCACCCAGGATATGGTTCTTACCATTGGGAAGTATTTTGGGGTACCGAAAAAGAATCAGAAATTGTTCTATGAAAGGAAGAAGTGAGGACAAAGCAAAGACTGGAAGATTTGGAAACCCTGAAAACATTCACCAGATATTTGCCATGCACAATAAAAAGAGCAAAAGGGTTGGGCAGCAGCTCTGATGTCTGATTAAGGCTGTTGTATGTCTATGCTGTACATTATAAAGAGGTGATAATCATCTATTAGTGACTCATATTAAGTTGATCTTTTGCATGTAATGTGTTATCCAAGTAGTTTCCCCAATAATGTGACACATGTTTAAGGAGATCACGGGAAAAAAAAAAAGACTAGTGACCTTTCAGTCCTTCAGCAGATAAAAATTTTACCACGCGTTTTCTATTTCTTTATTCTGTATTGACACCTTGCCGCCCTCACCATGTGGTCAAGTTCTCCTGAACAAATTTTGGTTTTGTAGAGTCACTACCAAAGCTGTAATTGCAGCTGGGTTGAACACCATGCCTCACCAGCCCAAGGCAACTCAAATTCATTGTTTTCATGGGACCCAGTGGCGACATAAATTACAGCATCCCTGACCCTATTGCAAACACTCCTTTTTTCCTGACCTCTTTCAATTTGAAGAAGATAAAAGCTGTCATAGTTCTCTTCAGGCAGTAACTTTTTAATAGCCATTGGTGAAAAGCACTATATTTAAAGTTCTGTGTTTTCTTATATGGAACAATGTAGACTTTTCAGGAATTACACAATCCATTTGTAAAGTTCTTTCTAACTAATCTACAGCTATGCTATTAAAGATATCCTTGGAGAGATTTAGGAAAGCAATTGTTTGCTCCACTTGGAATTAAAAGAAATAAAGAAAAGCACGTGAATTCAGCACTGTTATTAGCTCAGTAACAGGAGTGGTATACACTTCATCATAAATATCTTGTGTTGGAGTGAACAACAATTTTTTTTTCTCCTAAAAATAACCTTCACTCTTTTGCACAGCTCTTCTCTGGCCTGTAGGTGTCATAGTCAGAATATGGATGAAATAGGTAAATATTAGTCTACTTACATGAAATAACTTTCTGAAAAGCAAAGTTCTTGTTAGGTAACTATTGTTATTTATTGAAGCTTTGGAAGTGGAGAAATGACTCTAGTATGTAGACAAACATACAATATAATGGATTCCACTGCAGATTCTCTACCTACGAAGATGAAGTTTCTCATGTTTCTCAGGTAAAAACACATTTTTCTCAAAATTCTTAACCTGATGCCTCCAGCTCTGAACTTGCCTGTCTTGATCCCACTCTTTGTCCATTTTTCCTTTCATTGTTTCTTCTTAATATCTAACCCAGATAAGACCCAGAGAAGTCTTGAAAATATTAAAGAGGAGCATGTTCCTATGCTAGGAGTAGAGTGTTAGACTGTAGGTGTAATAAAGCCACAGGATGAAGCACCAGTGAGTGCTACGGAAAGTTGCCTGACCAGTATGATGGTCAGGACCAAGTCTATGATGGAGTGATGGCAATGGTCAACAATGGAAGGCCAACAGATGTCATCTATCAAGATTTCTGTAAGGCCTTTAACATAGTGCCACAAATGGCAATCTTATCTCCAAACTGGAGAGACATGGATTTGATGGATGGACTTTTCAGTGCATAAGGAATTGGCTGGATGAACGTAGCCAGACGGTTGTGGTCAATGGCTCTATGTCCAGGTAGAGGTCAGTGATGAGTGGTGTCCCTCAGGGCTCTGTCTTGGGATGGAGCTCTTTATCAATGAAATAGTGAGATCGACTGCACCCTCAGCAAGTTTACAGATCCATGAAGTATAGCAGTGCAGTTGGCACAATAGAAGGATGGGATGCCATCCATGGGACATGGACAAACTTGAGAAGTGGGCCCATAGGAATCTCATTAAGTTCAACAAATCCAGGTACAAAGTGCTGCACCTCGGTCAGGGCAATCTCAGACATGAGTCCAGACTGGGAGAAGAACTTGCTGAGAGCAACCCTGCTGAGAAGGACTTGGGGGTTCTGGTGGATGAAAAGCTGGACACAAGCCAAGAGAGTGCACCTGCAGCCCAGAAGGCCAGTGGTATCCTCTGCATTATCAAAAGAGGGGTGGGCAGCAAATCAAGGTAGGTGATTGTCACCCTCTACTCTGCCCTCATGGGACCCCACCTGTAGTGCTACATCCAGGTCTGGGGTCCTCAGCACAAGAAAGATGTTACATCTGTTACAGCAAATCCAGAGGAGGCCACAAAGATGCTCAGAGGAATGGAGAACTTCTTCTACAAGGGCAGGCTGACAGAGTTGGAGTTGTTCATCCTGGGGAAGAGAAGGCTCCATGGAGGCCTCACTGCACCCTTTCAGTTACCTTAAGAGGTGTTTATTGAAGGAGGGAAGGCAACTTTTTGTAAATGCAGATAGTGACAGGACAAGGGAAAATGGTTTTAAGCTGAAAGAGGGCAGGTTTTGATTAGTTCTTAGGAAGAAATTCTTTACTCTGAGGGTAGTGATGCACTGGCACAGGTTACCCAGAGAAGTTGTGGATGTCTCATCTCTGGAAGTGTTCAAGGCCAGTTTGGATGGGGCCCTGAGCAACCTGATTTAGTGAATGATATCCCTCCCCATGGTGGGGAGCATGGTCTTTAAGGTCACTTCCCCTTACCCTCCCCAAGCCATTCTATGATTCTGTAAAATATCTAAGGAACCTAAGTTCTATCAAATTATTACAGTAAAACCAATTTTCATGCTCTGTTGCCTGCTAAGTAGTTAAGGACAACAAAGCTCAGGTTTAACCAGTCTAAGCTCAGTCTATGCTCCTTTACTGGAGACCTAAATTGAAAACATTGTCACACTGTGTAACTGATGCAATATTCAAGCATCACCAGGGAAACACTGGTTTACCCAAGAAGTCAAGTTCTCCCCAGCTGCAGGGAAAGCTAGTAGTGAACTCCTAACGTGACACCCAAAGTCATGTGAAGTAGCACTAAGCCAGTGTCACATCGACAATAAGGTATAGTAGGACCTGATAACACATTAAGAGGCTGCTTACATAAAGGTTATTTAATCTACAATTGCTATGCAAACAACTTTGGAAATGGAGCACAACGGCTGTTCTGATTGGCCAGTGCTCAGCTCCTACAATTTGGAGAAATGATATCATTTCCTCTGGTGGAAGGTTCTGTGGGAATTCTAGTTCATCAAGGACATCATGAAGCCTTGGATATTTGTAAAACACATAAAAATTAATGCTTAGGAATAATTTTGGTAATGTTATTTCAAAGCTTTCCCTTTAATAACTACCTGAAAAAATGGGGCTAGAAAAAGAAAGTTCGATATCCTGTGCATAAATGTGCAGTGCAAGAAGGATTATAATTTAAAGACGATTTAGGCATGTGATGAGTTAGAATTGGTAACTTTCTATCTTGAGCCTTCTTTTCTCTGCAAAAGCACAGAAAAATGGTAAAAAATTCTTTGATGTCATTTGGTAAATACCAGACATATGTTGTAGGACTCAAGGCAGTAGAAATGGAGTCCTTGGTAAGAACCATGAAACCCTCTTTACTAGATAACACAGTGTAAGATTTTCATGCTTATTACTATAAACATTCATTTATAGAAAGATCTAACTTAAGGATTTCCAATTATTGCAGCATAAAACCAGGCTTTAGTAATTCTGAGAAAGAAACGCCCATCAAACGTACACTGAGAACCCTAGACATTTCTGTGACGTGGATCTGTGTATCAACTTACTATTGTATTAATTTAATCATGTATTTTGAGATAATCATACAATCTTGTGCAGGAATGATGAATATATTTAACTCAATGTTATTCATTACTTCAACTACCTGGAATAAAGGATTTAGCATTTCTATACCTCTAAAGAGCTAAAGGCTGCATTTGAAAGGAATAATGGATGTTTACAGAAGGTTCTCAAATCCAGTTTCAAGAGCTGGTTATTTCCATCCTGATTCAAATATTTAAAAACCTTAAAGTAGACTAACTGAAGCTTGCAGCTCATGTTCTATAACGATCTTATTGCTGATCACATTGCACAGTGAAACACTTCACCATGCCCTTTACTCCTGACGGTTACCCATTAGTCCATTAGTCATGGAGCACCATGTGCTGGGAGATTATGAGAGTTTAGCCTGTTTTCTAGAACACCTCCATCCCAGACACTAGGTATGTCTGCCACACACTATATGCTATTAAGAGGAAACTGGAAGTGGGGGGGGGTTGCCTTGTGGTCTCTTACTTCAGGCTGTTGGTGGGCAGTCTGGTTAGAAAGTGGTGCTGCAACTTACTGTGGACCTTGCCACTGGCAGCATGCTTGAATTGCTGTTGAAGAAAAAGGTGCTCAAAGTCAGCTTTTTATTGTAAAAGGGCGGAAGGTAAGGCTGCTATGTTGGATGGAAAGAATATTAGTTTAAGTTTTGGAAATCTGGGGTCATTTCTGAATGCACCCACAAAGCTGGCAAATTGTTTTGATATACACAAGTCTGAGTTTTGTAGAGAGTTTGATTTTTCTTATTGCTCAAACTAATACTGGCTGAATGAAGAGGTCCTGCCTGTCCATCTGCTGTAGAAGTGTGTTTGACTTTGTTATGTAAAGTTTCACTCTGGCTGATGCCTTGGGTTTTAACTTTTACGCTTTTCTAATCCTGTATTGCCTAGTGTGTAACTCTGAAGTTTCCTGTAGCTTGTTAGCTGCTCTCATAGGCCAGATAGACACAGCAAAGCTTCTCTGAGCTTGCTATTCAGGGACACTCAGACTGTCCTGGGCCCAAAGGTGTAAACTAGGGCCGCGAGAGAGGTGGAGAAATTGAAGAAATTACATCATCAGCTAAAGTTTTAATTGGTGAATTTATGCTGATATGCAAATGGACCAAACCTATAAAAGTGTGAAGAACTCGTGATTTGTCGTCCATCTTGGGGTCCATTTTGGAAGTAGCCTCTGGCTCCCCAGGGTGTATCTTTGAAGGCCTTTCAAATAAATACCTACCTTTATTCCCTTACTCCTGTCTAGTCTCTGTTTCTAGGTAGCCACACAAGGCATCATGGCTAAACTAGAAGTGTGAGTGGCATTAGGAATCGTATTATGCTCTGCCTATGTTTGAAGGCTACATCTGAGGCATGTTTCTTACTCTGGCCCATAGAAGATCTCCATGTTTTCAGAGTGATAGGGACACGATACGGCTCACTTCATACAACTTTATGTTTCTTCTGTGTAGACATTTACACATCTGAACAAGTCATACTTTGCTCCCCTTACTATTTGGTATTTTGATATTGGGTATAAATAAGAGAATTTAAAGGCATGATTTTTGACACAGATTGTGTCTGTTTTTCCTCCATGACTCTAAAGGTGCTCAAGACTACTAACTCAGATGTAAACCTGTGTTTGCTCACATAAACGAAGAGAAAAGTCTGAGCACAAGCAATGAAATAACTAGGAACAGTTACTTCAGGGAAGTCTGAATGCATAAAAAAAAAGTTGGGTGACAGGAATCTTACTGTATGTTTGTGTACTTAAAAGTATAGCTGACTTCTGCAACAATTAAAACAGCCTGGTTTGAGTAGGCCAGATTAAATTGCAGTAAGAGCAAGCAAGGACAGATTGCTTAAAAAATGTAACTAAACCAATCAGTTATAATAGAATGAAAAACATGCCCATCTTCTAATTAGATCCTATTAAGATGGGTTTAGGGAAACTCTTCTTTAGGTTTGACATGTTACTGGTGAAAAGGGAAAGCTTTCATCATAAGGTGCTGGGAGAACAAGTGGAATGAAAAGAGCTTGAAAAAAGTTTGTAGAAAATAAAGCTTCAATATTTTTTTTTCTTTTAGAAACCTTGAATATTTTTTTTCTTTCTGAATCTAGGGATTTCTTGTGCCCTTGTAACTGTTTTAGTTTACCTTTTTTTATAGCTAGTCAGCACCCAAGTCACTTTTCTTTTGCAGACACAGAAGCTTAACTGTCACAACTAAAAAGTGATGCAACAAAAACTTTCTGCCAGAGACAAGGTTTCCCAGCCCCCAGGATAGTTTATCAAAGCAACAGCATCAATGTTTAGACAAATTCACAACTTTTTCTTCCTTTTATGACAACAAGGAAAACAATAAACAAAAAACCAAACAAGAAAAATCTTTCCCAAACCCTATATGAGGCTCACATTAGAAGACTTCCATCATCTTCATCAGAAAAAAATGTATCAGGAACAAGTTCACAGCGTTACTCAGTAACTTCACCTGTATGGGCAAAAATATTAATGCATATAAATTACATTGGTGATAGGAATATTCTCGTGAGTATAACTGCACTTATTCTTGCTGTTTCCTTTTACAAATAAGAAGTAACCCCTCAATATTTATCAATAATACTGTAATGCCTGTGGTTCAGAGGCACATGTCACTTGGGAGACTTGCCTAGCCCCATCACTTTTAACTCAGATAAGTAATTAGAATCTAATTTATGAATGCTTCATATCAGGAAAGGAATCTGAATTTGTTCAAAAGAGTCCTTGTCGGGAAGTTTTCCTTAAGCAAAACTTTACAAAGTGTCTTTGCAACCAACATTTCTTAATTCTATGAAGAGGAAAAAAAGCCTGTACAGCTCTTTCAAGTCCCAGGTAACTTTACAATTATTTTTGTTGTTGTTGTTGTTTGTGGGTTGGGGTTTCTTGGGTAGTTTTTGTAGGTTTTGTTTATTTTAATGTTTCTTTGAGGAAGAAATTTTTAGGTGCAGCACATCTCAGTCATCCTTTGACTTGGTATATTTTTGTATAACATTCTGGCAAGCAATGAGAACTCTAGGTTTGTTTTGTTGTTTTGGTTTGATTTTTTGTTTGTTTGTTTTCTTGCTTGCTTTTATTGTGGGGTTTTTGGCATGTGTGTGTAAAATTATTATTTATTGAAGAGTTTTCTATGAGTTAGTGATAGTCCCATTCTTCTAGAGAACCTTTGACTGAATGAACTTCAGAACCTGCTGTTTCAATGTGCTACAGTATGTCATAGCCTCTGCTCCCAAGTATATAATATTGTAATGTTAACTAAATAAAAATAATAGGAGCTGTTTTGAGGGAGCTGCTGCAAGCTGGTTATTGTGTGTGCTCCTTAGTATAAATACAAGTATAAAAATATTTGGATCCTGACTGAGCTGCAGCAATATGGATGGACATGAATTACATTTTTTAAATTATTTACAACTTCACAGTGTCTGTGGCTTTAAATTATTGATGCTTGTGACAGCAACTGTCAATGAGACAAAGCTCACACTGAAACAGCAGCGGCATACTGTGGTGTTCAGTGCTTCCAGTCCTTCTTATTAGGGAAAAATGTCCTTCTTTCATTGTAGGAGAGCAGAGAAAAGGAAGCAAGATCATTATCAAAAGAGAAGTTTCCTGCAAGACTCTTTGATTACAGTGTGTCTCTCAGAACTCTTGGCATAACAAAAATGTTCTAACTGAGCATGAAAGAGACCAGTCTTACCAATAAGTGACTGCATATTGTTTGCTGTAACACATTTTTGTACATGTAGGGTTATAGCAGCAAAAAGGTACCTGCTGGACCACAAAGGATGAGGCAGCACTGTGTATTACAGAGAGACTTTAGGGGGAACATTTGTCCCCACCTATGCCCCACACTGCATTGTCTAGGGTAGTGTCACTCATCATTCAGGCAGTACCTTCAAAACAATGGTATCAGATGTCCAGATGTGGTACAAACACTTGCTCCTCTGTTGATACAGCAGCAACTATCAGGAGTACCACAGGTCATCTGTCTTCTTTATTAATGCTGCTCCCTCCTGCTGTCCTATGAAGCTGTAATCTGCTGAATCTGTCTGTCTACATATGACAGGTTTCTAATAAAAGTTTTGTTGCTTTAGGTGCAAAAGGACAGACCTGTTTTAAGTATGGTGGTGTGTGGCTCTGTTTTACCTCTTTCTTTATTCAAGTTCAAAGCAACAACACACTAGGTGAAATTCATGAAGACAAAAGGAGAACCTTGTATTATTTGGATCTGGGAGCTTGCTTGAACCCATTTCTGCTGAAAAAAGAGAAGATTCCTGATGCGAAAACACCAGTGAGCCACATGTGTGTGCTGCACATGTACTTTCAGAGTGGAAGAAAGCTGTGTGGAATATGAAATTGCATCCTGTACTGCTGGGGATCAGGTGCTGAATTGTATAAAGATAAGTGCTGTATTAAGAGTGGGGAATGACTGAAGAGTGATTGTCTGTAGATAATGATTTTCAGTAGAGGAAGAGAATCATGCCTATTTTGTGTTCTTTTATGTGCACAGGTGGAAGGAGAGAATCAAAGTCTTCTGCTGTCATTAAGGAAACAAAGATTGTTTTAATGACTTAGAAAATAGTAATAGGTACATGGACACAATGCCAGGGAGCTTGTGAAGCTGCAGGAAATGAAGTGTGTTTTCATGGTTCAGGTTAAATCTCACTAAAATGGACTTAGATTGATACTAAGGCAATGGCTGACCTCTGGTTGCAGGTCACCAAATGGCAGGAATTTGATCTCCCCAGAGGATCTAAATGGAGCTCATCCGTGTAGCCTAGAGGGACCTGCAGCTCTGCGGCTTTACATTGCCCAGGGCCCTGGCCTCAGGGGTCTATCCCTGGCCTGCCATGCAGAGGAGAGTGGCCTGAATCAGCATTGCTCAAGGGGTCCCTTTTGCCAGCAGAACAGCCATGATACATAGTGTTTGTCATGAGCCCCAATACATTTGCTGTAAGATTATTAAAAAAAATTTTTTCCCCCCACCCCTTCAATATACCTGAAGTAGTGACTCCCCTGTGTTTTAACACAAGTGCACTAAGGATAATCAAGAAACAAGGACTTGGGACAATGACAGAGTGCTAAGCTCTTTGACAATGCAAGTGTACCATGCAGGACTTAGAGACCCAAGAAAAGATTTACACAACTGCATTTGCATGGTAGCAAATGCAGTATTAAGGTGAAAATCTAAGGGGTCAACAAAAAAGCCCCCAGACAACCCAACAGTAGGATCTCATAAGCTGGCCTTAAAGCAATGTGAGGAAGCTTTTCAAGTGAATCCCCTTTGACTAAAGTAGCCATGATTAAATAGTCTTATTCAATACCTTCAGTGTTCATGAAAACAGAATACTGCTTCAGAAATAAAGACCACCAAGATAACTAAGATGCTTGAATCTATCAACGGTTAATTTTTTTTTATGCCCCACAGAGGCCTAATGTTTGGTAGTTTAGGTTGTCTTGATCCCATTTCCTCAAATCAGTAATGCAGTATGTTGTACTGCGACCATTTACCTGACCTGCAGCACTGTTACAGAATGAAAGTATGCAATATTAGAGACGGTGACTTCACAGTTTCTTTCTTACACAAAGATCCTTCCAGCAGCTCTTGCTGTAGGTAATAGCAGGACTGCTGACATCATAAGGAAATGGATGACATCATCACTTTGATTCTGTACAACTGTTCAAGGGCATTGACTATAGAGTACTGACATCAGGTAGCACCTACAGACTAAAAACATTAAGGTCTTTTGATACTAACTTGCAGATTCCAGCAAGAATATTTAATTTTGTAGTTTAACCACTAGTTAGTGGCATAACAGCAACAACAAATGCAAAGACTCGTATTTTCTTTTTAAAAAAACACTGAACAGGGGATACTAATGGGAAGATCTCATTGACAATATGCCATGAAGAAATGAAACCTAATGAAATGCAAAAGTTCATATAACATGGTGCAAAGAAAGCATTTGAAAGCAGAAAAATAGCATTTCTTATTTGTCTAAATCTATATGTCTCTTAAAAAGAGAAAATTCACTCAAGTACACTCATTAATTAACTACAGTATAAGAACTATCACCTTTAACATTTTTTACAGAATCTCTGTAAGTGATATACAACAGTGTTCATTAGGTCAGATCTTTCCCACCCATCTCACAGGTTCATTGTCCTTGACTGCCGCTGAACATAATGTAGTCTGAGGCCTTTCATGTATCCTGGGCATAGAGAGGGCTTTCTGCAGTGACAAAGCTGAAATGTATCCAACTGTATAGATTCTTCTATCAAATGCAGGTAGATTTCTCCAGGACCTGGCTACCTGAACATCTCAGTCTTTTTGACGTCTCGTATCTTCTAGAGAGTTAGCAAAGGGCCAATTCATAGCTGAATTATTCTTAACAAACTAGGAGCTGTTGGTCATGTCTTACAGGTAGGGAAACTGGGGAACTAGACAGTGCCCAAAATTAAGCAGCTGGTAAATGACGGAGCTAGGAACTGTAGATCTTCCAAGTCCCAGCACTGCCTGCTTTACATTTTACAGAGGAGAGAATTAACACAAAAAGAAACAAAGATTTTTGCCTAGGTCAAGAAGACAGTCAGCCGCAGCAAACAGACTCTACCTCAAGACTTTGATACTTAGACTTAGTGCTTGTCCCACTGCATGCTTCTTTATGGACAGAAAGATGCCAGAGTGATCACCCCTCACAATAACATGATGGAGGAGGCAGAGAGCAGACCAGATGCTACAGTTCCTTCAGCTCAGAGATGAAGAACTTTTCTTTACACAGTGCATTAGCTTTACCCAAGCCATGGCTGGAAGGCTGGCCTAAGGAACAAAACCCTGGACTATCAAAAGTGTTGAACTTTTTGCACTCCAGCCTCCCTGTTCATACAGGCCTTGACTATGGGCTTTTTTCTGCTAAACTGAACAGAATTTATTTTTTTGATATATATTTTTTGAACAGCAGGTGATGCTGTAAGACTTGGGATTAAGCTCTCTCCTGACTCCAGTTCTCTACAATTGCTGCTGAAGAGTGAGGAAAACATGCTGAGCTTTTCCTCTTATCTCTGTAAGAAAGGTCTATAATTTCAGATTATAAAGAGACTATGACTAAAGTGGTTGCACTCAGAAACCAGAAGAAATACTAAGCTGCTTTATACCAGTAATTTATGTGTCTATTTAATACCCCAGAAAAATGTGGTAACAGGGTCAGACCAATTCAGAGAAGGCCCCTCTGTTCCCTGACTTTGGACTTGTGTTAAAATTTCATCTGGGAGATATTCTGAGGCTAATAGTAATCTCAGTCACAAGGTGAATTTTTACCTGTAAAAAAAAGAAACAAGCAAACAAAAAAAATCACTGAACTCTACTTAGGAAATTGAAACTTAAAGAAGTGGACAATAATTAGAGGTTTCTTGCCTTAAAATCTGGTGAAAAACAATTGGGAATTTTGATCTCCATGTCTCCTGCACTAACTCTTATGTTCTTCTGTCTATATCCACGGTACATAGGAGAATAACAAATCAATCATGAAATGTATTGCTGTTTCACCACTGCTAGCACAATGCTTATTTGCTATCTCTTCAGGCACCTGATTTCCAGTGTAATACAAAGTGTAGTTTTGTACTTTACTCAGTTTCACAAAACAATGTAATACTTTGATTTTTAATTTGTGTGACCACATTAAAAATCAGGTTTTAGTTTGCACTTCAGAGGACCCTATGTTGAGCTCCTCACCAAGCTCCCATGGAATGAAGTTAGCCTTCAGCCTATACATGGGGTGGAATAAGGTCGTGTTACATTTTAAGATTCCATTTTAAGAGACAGAGGTTGTTTCTGTGGACTATAGTGTAGAAAAACCTCAGTACAAAAAATGCAGCTTTTAGTAACTGCTAAAGATGTAATGCCATGTAGACATGCATAAAAATAGCTTTATATACTAAAATTGGTGTGTTTATATCAAAAATATTAGGATTAGAGTCTTTAAATAAAAAGACAAGCATTGGAGGGGATGAAACCACCCAGTTGGCCAATGTTATTTTATAGTAACTTATAACAAATAAATCAGTTAAAAGTAAATAGTTTTCCTCTTTTGCTAGTAGCACCCAATAGATCATTGACACAGGCAGTGACAAGGAAAGGCATGAAACCTCACATTCAACTTGAATAATTCAGAAATGCAGTTAGTGCAACAGTTACACTGCTTTATCTTCCATTTATTTCCCTATAGGAGCAGAACTGTAAAACACAGACCTGTCTATTAACAGTGTTAATAGATTACAGTTATTTAATATCGGTAGACTCCAACAAAAGTAATCCATAGGTTATTTTAGTGGTGGTGGGGCATTAAAACTTTTGTCTGTTTTTATCTGTACTGAAAAAGTAAATCAAAACAGAGGTACAGCAAAATTTTCACTGCTTTTGCCCTAAGACAGAACTGCTTATAATTCTGTTCTTAAACGAAATCATGCACAGAAATTTCAATGTCTATTTTACAAACTCAGAATTAAAAATTTCTTTCAGATGAGTATTTATTTAGGAAACAGAAAAGTTTGAATTTCACAAACTTCTCAAGTAGAGAACAAACACACAGGGAAATTTCACAAACAAAACCTACCAATATCATTCTTTGATCAAGTTTTGTTGTTTATGATAAAAGGCTGAATCAATCAATGATTTAGAGAAATATTAACAGATTCTTAGATAAAAATTCCCATGCCCTATGTTGATGCAACAATATTGCAGGTAATCAGTCAAATATATTCCTACATTAGAAACTGGAAAATCTTTATGAATTCCTTTGGCATTCACTGAAGTTTTTCACATGGCTTTGAGGTAAACCTCATGTTAAGATTTCTTAATTGGAAGAGCAGTCTATCTGGCTGACTGCTTTTAATTACGTGTCATAGGAAAGTTCCTTGTAGACCCCTATTAGCAGAAAATTGTGTTTAAATGCAGAATTCCACTGCTACTAGGTGTGCTGTTATTTCTGGTAGCTCTGTAACTAAATGTTCAGATGTGATATTTGAAATGAGAGGTATAATTTTCTTCCTTTCTTGCACAGCTGCTTAACTGCTTGTGACTTCTCCCTGCTGGGCAAACACCCATCCCAGCAGGAGCCTTATGCAGGACACTGTTATAGGTGAAGTCTGTATACTGCAACATCATTCCCCACTACATTGAGAAGAACAGTTACATATTATGTGTCTTTCCTCTCAGCTGTTCTCAATTGTTAGCATGGCTTCTGCAGATGCTGTTAGATTAGGGAGAGTAGCTTGCTTTCTTCCCTTTCCATGATTGTGGAGTGAGATTTGACAGTCTTCTCTAGGGACTTCAGAATAAAATTTTGGATTTGAGAAAGTTTTAACAGAACTTCTCCTGCCTTCCTGATTTCCTTGAATAAGCCCTCTGCTAATTTGATTTTTGTTACATCTCAGCTCAGTACACATCATCTGGGAAGCGTTTGAGCTGAACATGTTTAGAACATATTCCCCTCCAGTATAATGGTGGGAAAGTACAGACCAGCCACTCTGGCTCTGGGTCACCTAATGTGGCAAGTTTAGATATTTTTATTGAAAAAGCACAGATGAAAATTTGCATGATATGGCACCTGCATAGATCCGGGATAAATAAAGTAATGTAATAAGAGATAAAACTCCTTGCGTTGACTTACCTGTACAACTTAGGCCTGTTTCATCAGGAGCCTTCATGTCGTAAGGTTGCTCTTCTCTGCAGGGAGAGAAGAGATTGTAGCTGTGGGGGAACAACACTAACAGGGCTACACCATGACAGGAGCCAAGCCAGGAGCAATGGCTGACCCCAGAGCAGGGAAGCATCTCACTCACAAGGAACTGTCCCACAGGGCTCAGACTAAAGGAGCAAACGAAAGGAGCAAAGCTGGAGGTTTGAAACCGGGTCTATCAACAGCCTCTGGCATAGTGAGGAAATCAGCCCTGTCCAGGATTCTGACTGGAGATAGGGCTGTAAACAAAGCTGCACTGAGGGTCCCAGGTCCATCCAGAACATGGGGCTAGATGGCAGCCACCCACAACACACACCCTAGCTTCATCCAGGAAACAAAGCCAGACTCAAGAGTAGAGACAGGCACTCCTGTGACTCAACCTAAGCAAGAAGGCTGAGCTGAACTGAACTAAGGCTCCTGGACCAATGGTCAAAGGGTGTGGGGAGTGGCTGATCAGGGCTATTAGAGCCCACAGGACCCTGATGCTGCCAGCTGAATGTCTGGCTCTTTTGGGATTGACAAGAGCATGAACTGCAAATCTTGTGTCTTTCAGATACGGAATGATCTGATGTACATGAAACAAGAGACACCAAGATCTGCGTGCTTTAGTGATTTGAGGGCATGTGTCAGAGCCAGGGCTGAGCACCTGCCCTCTCCATCGCCCACTGGGAGCTGCCATTCCTTGCTTGCTTCCTTTCAGAGTTTGCAGTAACTTTGTCACCTCTTCCTTCATGCCAGCAGTTGTGTGCTCCTTCACAGCATATGGTAAGAGTCCTTGCTTCTTTGCTCCCTCTGACTGTGCACAAAGCAGCTGGCAAGAACAATCAAATAAAGCAGAACTCCAGTGGGAATGGTAGGCTTTGAATGTTTGCTGATCACCTCCTGGTCTTCGTAAAATGGAACAAGAAAAGAGCTGGAGTGAAAGAATAAAGTAACTAAAAGCTTCATTGGAGTCAAAATTCTCTGGAGGTTTGGAAAACTCACAGGAAGTTTTAAATAGCCTGTCACGCTGTGCTTGCAAGCTTCTGTATTAGGATGCCAGCAACAGAGGAAATAATTTAGAAGGTTGCCCTATTTCTAGAATAGTTGTCTTGAAGTGCTCTATGTGCCTAATAATTTCGATGTAATTCAGACAAAAGGAAAGAAATGCTACAACTGTTATAAGGAAATTTGAAGAGTATGTTAACTACATAGGTGCAAACAATAAAAAATACAGACTGAAGATGAAACCAGAGAATAGTCTGTGACAGAACTGAGACCTACGAACAATTTTTAAGGACTAGATATGTTCCCAGCAGGAGTTGAGTCTGTGAGCAGAATAAAAAATTCTGGGAGCTACTACAGTAAAAATCAGTATTAAATCCTCATGAAACATTTTGAGTTCACCAGGCAAAGAAAATCAACCAGTCCACAACAATACTATGGAGGATGGTCAGTGCTCTGAAATTGGAGACATAAGAAAAACCAAACCACTAAGAGCCACCTGAGGCAGAAAGTCATGCAGAGCTCAAAGTTTCAGTCCAGCAAAAACAGCAAGTGGAACGGGCATGTATTCGGCTCCCAGGGTGTTTTCTGGGAAAATTCATCAATATTTTGATGGGATGGAAGGCATGAAGGTTTAATGGAATGAAGTTTTGATCTGGGAAAAACACCAGCTGAACATAGCTGGAGGCACAGAGAGAATCAGAACTAAACGAAAGAAAACTTGAATCCTGTATAGTGGAAGAAATGTACGTGTAGATCACCATGAAGCTGAAGGTATCACTAACATCTCTCTGAGAGATAAATAAGAAAGTACAAAGATTCCTCCAAATGCTGAATTATGGAGGGAGAATTGCCTCTAATCTGCAAGATACACATAGAGCCCTAAGTAGGGGTTGGAAAAATTAAGTCAGAAGCAGCTCAGAAATAGATCCTGCAAGATGAGATTGTAGCTTTCAGCATAGAGCAGCCATATGAGTGCATTCCCAATCTTGCTAATCAGAGAAGAGCTCTCAGTTGTCATCATGTCAATGGCAAACTAAAACACATTTAATATGTGTAATGCTATCACATAAGTTCATAAACAGAAACAGAAAAGGTAGAAAAATGGCTAGAGAACAGTTCGACAATGGTTTTATCAACCTCCGTATAACCATAAACACCCAGTTCAGCCCTGAGCTGCTAAATAGTCTCTTCTTGCATGGTGGCTTGTCTACTTGTTTGCCACATAATAATTTCCTTTGATTATCTAGGAGTAGACTGACCTGAAGAAAACATTAGTATTATTTTTGCTTCTGATTTTCTTTGGGTTTAAACCGCTACTGAAAACAGTACTGCTTAAGGAACTAAAATGTTAAATTGTGGAAATGGCAGGAAATCTCTAGTAATCTAGAAATCTCTTAGTAATAATAACAATAAATATTTTTTTAAATTGATTTAAAGGGGCATGATTTCAAATCTCCTTTCATCTGAGAGCCCTACAGAAAGATTGGAGAATTTGGAAAGCCATGGCACCTCTATATACATACTTTATTCTTAGCTCAGCACAGAAATGGTTCATGATCTCTCAGTAGCTCTTGATAGGCTACTGGGAAGGAAGAAAATGCCAGGTTATAGACAGTGTTCTGATATGTCCTTGATATTGTACAAATTATAAAGCCATCAAGTTGGAAAGTCTTACATGTATGGAGAAATTATGAGGCTTGGTGGGTTGGATCAGTTGGCTTTTTGTTTCCTTTGTCAGTTTTTTGACAGAAAACTGCCTTGGAAGGAACCAGAATCTGTCAAGGCCTTTCGTGGCTATCCAATGGGCAGTCAGAAATCCAGCGTTGCCTTACTCAGGATAAGCACTTGGTTGGAAAATTTGCATGGCACAGCTGTATAGCTAGTCAGCCATGACAAGAATTTGCTTATTATGCTGTACATTCATTTCAATATAAAATTTAAAAGGAAAATAAAGGTATGCTTGTATTTTGTGTTCTGAATTCTATCCCATTGTTCTGCCCGCATTGCCTTATTGGTACATTTTTCAAACAACATTGCTTTATCTATGACAAATTTAAACTTCTGTATTCTGCCCCTAAAAAAAACTTTATTTGCCCTCCAACTTTGATTTTTAGACTGCACTAGACTTACATTAGACATGAATCAATTTTTATATATATTGATCAGCATTAGGTCATGATCTTTCCATTAATATACACTCAAGAACTCAAGAATAAAGCTGAAGTATAGAATCAGCCAAGAGTATAAATACGTCAATTTTACCTCAAATTAGCAGGTGATAGTGTTTCAGTTCAAAAGAATGTCTGGAATATAGTTTTAATTTTCTGTTTTTCACAAAAATTTCAACAGATCTTGTGGAAAGTGTACTGAGAACATTCCTATTAATATCTGTGTTCATGTCAGGTACATTAGTCTACACATTTTCTATTCCAATGAGGGTTTTTCTTTTCGGTAAGAGGTGAAAAGGGGAACTTTTAGTTGTAGCCTACTGTGATAGCCTATGTTTACATTCATGAGAAAAGGTGGAAACATCCATTAGTCCAACTTTAACTATGGATAACAAGGCATTAAGAGTAGCAAACGTAGACACTTGTGTCACTACATTTTATATCTTTAAAAGTCCCCCTTGCAACTTCCCCGATCAACAGGTTCTGCAAAAAGCAAGTATTGATTGAACAGCTGCCCCCTTCCAGTATTCCAAAGCATAGGCAGAACAAACCCTACCTGATGTCTTTCAGTCTCTTTCTTATTACTGCTTGATCTGCCCAGATACACAGTGTGGTAGTTCAATTGAAGTCATATTCTTGTCATACTGGACAGCAGTGGATAACAAAACTGACAGCGAGACCCTCTAATTGGGACAGTACCAGTCATTTTCCTTTTTTTCATGAGCCAACAGTGCATTATTCTACAGAGAGAACTGAAGAATTCTGTGGGTGGTGGGTGATTTTGAAAGAATTACCTAAGTCCATTGAGGTCTTTCTGTGAACTAGAACAGCCAGGGCATCACATAATCCTGAGTTGTTTAAATTCTCCTCCAGTAATCACAGTCCCCTCCTGTTATAATGCAGGTGTACTGCTGTGACTCTATTAGTTGTTCTCCCCTGGAATTTCACTACAAATGATTACTGGAACAAGGAGCATCAGTGGGTGGGGGGCAAAGATTTATATTGTAATGAGATGATGTACTCTGTATGGCTTTTGATGCTGCGAGTGTCTGCTTGGAAATTAGGTGTGCTGTTTCTCCTTTTCTTGGTCAAACCAATCCTTCTGTGGTATTCATGCAAGCCTATTTGCAAAATATATGATACAGTGTATGTTCTACATAAGTTTTAAATAATCCTCAGAAGTTTTTTGTTCTCTTGTCATTTAACATCTTCTTTAACTAGTGGTTTCTATTCAGTTCCTGTCCTGCAAGCTCTACTTTCATTGAGCCATAGAAGCTAGTTCTGGAAAATAAGACTGTTGTTTCGGCAACTCTGGTACAGAAACTGTCTCACAAATGCATGTTTTTACCTTCCTAAAAGTACACAATGTTTTTGCAAGCCTTGTTCAGACAACCCTTCCTCTTTAATCAGTCCCTTAAATCCTTGGTATTTTTCCTGTTTTTCATCTCACTGCTGTCTTTTAAATTGTGAGCCCAGCACCCAGTAGGAGCTAGTTCTTGCTAATGGTCACTCAGGTCTTCCTCGTGGCCAAATCCCAAAACTTTTTGTCTATTTTTTCCTCTAAGATATTTTGTCTGCTTTTGGTAGGGCGTACTGGGGTTTTCTTCTGGTCTGTCCTAATTTTTGTCTAGCTATTTCCATCATACTTGTAAGGTCTCTCTCACTATCTGCTAAATCTCTCTTATCTGTTACAAGTGTCCCTGAAGACTTTGCCACTGGTCTTATCTTTTCCTGGATTTATTATCAAGAAGAACTTCTGAGACCTTCTAGCCTTCTGTTCTGAAATAACTTCCCTGCAATTAACAAGCTACATGCTATATTCCTAAAAGGTTGGATACTTAATTTTTTCTGTCTTGTTTATTTCCTTTTTTGGGGGTGAGAGAATGTGGTGAGGGAAACAAGGAGTGACAATATGGTCAATATAATTTGGCCTACAGCCCATGCACTGTAACAGCTTGAAACCACCACTATCTCAGTTATCTACTAAACCTCAGGACAGAGAAAGTCAGAGGAAAACAAAAATATGAAATAAAAAGTATATGCTATGATAATAAAAGTATAATTTTACAGTTACTATAATGAGAAGAGCCTTAGATTTCCCTTTTCTGCATTTTTTTTTTTACTACTGAAGTCAGGAGGATGGAGACAAAAGGAGAACCAGACAGTGCAATAACGAATTACAGACAGAAATTACTCCCCAACATGTATGTACTTCTAAAAATGCAACAAAACGGTGTATATTTTGCTTCTTAAAGTTAGAAGCTGTCCTTGCTTTGGGGATGTGCAGGGTGATTGAACCAGATTACCTCCTTGCAAAATTATGCTCTTGTTCTAAAAAGTCAAAAGAAACCCACTTTTTTAGAAAAGTCTTTTCACTTTTTAGAAAGTCTTTTAAAAGTGCTTTACTAGTTTCTTAATTTATTTGACTGAGAAAATTTTTACTTAGCACATGCTTCACCTTCTTATTCAACCCAGGGTTCGAAGCAAGGCCTCCTCACAGATCCACTGCTTCCCAGACTGACAATGATCTGTCATTTCTGATTTCCACCAGTTATGAGACAGATGAAATTTACACCTCGACTGGACCAATCCTGTGAAAATCAGTCTAAAACAGACATAAAAAAAGACTATGGTTTGATCCCGTCAGTTTAACTTCCCTTAGCAATTTTCATGTGTGTACATGAAAGTCAAACTTATATGCTACCCATTTTACTTTCCTACAAGAAACACATCTAAGGGAATGGTTATAGTTATTTCCATTTTCAAACTTACTTGGTTCTCAGTTGTTATAGTGAATAAGACAAACATTGCCTATACATTTGTCTGAGAGAGGCGGATTAGTCACAGACACCTGTATAATACAGCACATACTTTTTGCAGTAAGACCAAATATTTTATTTATTATAGGATGTTTTCTTTAGTAACACAGCCATACTGAAACAATTCATTCTCAGCTTTTGCCCAACTTTTTTTTTTTTTGCTAAAAGTAGATGCATAACATATGTAGATGTCAAGGGCAAAGTTTTGTTGTCAATATATATAAATTTTCTCATAGATTCAGCTTTACCTGTTCAAATCAGGCCATTGCTGAGATGCCTGGAAATATATTTTGTCTCTGAAGAGAAAGATCATTTCCTATCTTTGGAAAAAAAATTCTGTAAGCATGAAAGGTAATACCTCTCCTCTAGGAGGACCTCATAAACCCCTGCAAATTCACTACTTTAAACCTCTCATTTTCTGTATTTTCCCCCCACCAGGATCCATACTGGCAAAACAAGCAAACAAAAGCAAACATTCCCCCCAAACCCAATCCCATATCAAAATGAATTCCCTGTTATAACCACAGAATTTTTTTTACAGCAGGGATGGGTTTTGAAACATTACATGAAAATACGCCTTATTAGTAAGGTAAAGCCTTTTCTTAAAAAAACATCAAAAGCAGATGAATTAAAATTTCTTCTGACTCTGCTTAGATTTCTGTATCTTAGAAATACTGCTGACTTCTTCCTGAGAGTGTTTTATGATAATGAGTTGCTATTAGCACACTACTAAAACTGAACTCTGCTGTGACAAACATCAGCACTTTAATTAGCCTCTTGGAAAAACACAAACCTAAGAAATACTGCCTCTGTCTTATCCCTGTTAGGCTGTAGAATCACTACAAATTCTCTTTCTCCAGCCTGTAAGGCTGAGACCACAATGCCTTATTGAAACATGGACACTCAGTTCTTCCAAGATACCAGCCAGAAGTGGAATATAAGAAAGCCTTGGAAATCGTTGTCTCAGAGATGACCTGCCAGCTTTCGCTGACTCCAGTAATCTGCTGCAAATTCTCAATTGTCCTCTTAAACTAATGCTTTTATATTTTTGCAGTGGCAATTACAGGCATCACAGATCACACGAGAAACAGATGTGCTGCTGACCAGTTAACTTAGTCTTGCAGAAAACTGTCTAGAGCCAAACTGTAGCAGAAGTTACTCTGGTTCCACTTCATTACCTTGGTAAGGTGTGAATGGCAAGGCTGGTAATTTGTACCACTTAGATACCATTGTTTTTAAGCCTAGGGAATTTCTTTCTTTTAAGAAAACATAGTAACAGCTAACACATCTTCACTTACATGACATTTGGTCAGAACCAACTTCAACCAACTTCAAGCTAAAGCCATGAACAGAAGAAATACAAATATCTGAGCTTTCAACAACAGAGCTTCACAGGTTACTTGGGTTTCATACAGTATGTAATGCAGCTGTGTGACATGAGTAGAAAAGTAATTTCATTAGTGTGTGTACTGATTTGGGCTGGGATAAAGTTAATTTTCTTCACAGTGGCTAGTGTGACACTGTGTTTTGGATTTGTGCTGAACACAAGGTTGATAATACAGAGATATTTTTGTTATTGCTGGGCAGGGCTTACACAGAGCCATGGCCTTTTCTGCTTCTCTTACTGCCACACTGGCGAGGAAGTTGGGGGTCCGTAGGAGGCTGGGAAGAGACACAGCCAGGACAGGTGACCACAAAGGACCAGAGGGATATTCCAGACCATATGACATCATGCTCAATATATAAACTGGGAGGAAGAAGGAAGAAGGAGGAATCTTTGGAGTGATTGCATTTGTTTTCCAAAGTAGCTGTTGCATGTGATGGGGTCCTGCTCTCCGGGAGATGACTGAATACCTGCCTGCAGTGAATTCATTCCTTGTTTCGCTTTGTTTGTGTGCACGGCTTTTGCTTTCCCTATGAAACTGCCTTTATCTCAACTCATGAATTTTCCAGCTTTTACCCTTCCAATTCTCTCCCTTATCCTAACAGTGGGAAGTGAGTGAGTGGTGGTGTGGGGCTTGGCTGCTGGCTGGAGTTAAACCACAACACTGTCGAATTAAATTAATTGCATTACACTGGAAAAATATCTGGTGAAATTGAGAGCAGGAAGGAACTGAGTTCTTGCTCTATTTTTTCCCACTCTGAGGAAGCACTAGTTCTTTGAGTTTGCTATTCGTGTCTCTGCAGAGTAGATACCCAGTTCTTTTCAGAGATTGCTTAGAAATAATCACTAGGAAAAATAATTAGTGTACCCAGTCAAGATCCTCAAAGGCACTTGGGTGCCAAATTCTATGAAGAAAGTTGCCTCAAATATTTTTCAGTGTTTGAACCTGAAGCTAGAGACTGGAAGGCTTAGCTATGACATTAATTTTTCATCTACTGATCAGTTTCTAATAAAACAGATTCGTTGACCAGAAAAAAAAATATTCTGCATGTACTAAACAAAATGAAACAGAGGATATGGAATGATGAGAATGAAAATGAATAATTTCCAAGTGAATAGTTCAATTATAGAATCATAGAATCATTTAGGTTGGACAAAACCTTGAAGATCACGGGGTCTAGCCATTAACCCAGCACTGCCAAGTCCACCACTAAGACGCGTCTCTAAGCACCACACACGTCTTTTGAATACCTCCAGGGATGGTGAATCAACCACTTCCCTGCACAGTTTTCCTGCTGCATTTCCAGCTCCTGGTTTTTACCCGTGCTCCATGCATTGTAGATACAGTCCAGTTGTGGACAATTGAGCTATTGAGATTGCTGCCTTTTTTGTGGGAGAAACTCTAATTCCTGTGTGACAATTATCATGTGTTTCTGTGGTTTCAAATACATCAATGACCCTTGTGACTTTGCTATTA
The DNA here is from genome assembly GCA_013397975.1 of Machaerirhynchus nigripectus. Lineage (NCBI taxonomy): Eukaryota > Metazoa > Chordata > Aves > Passeriformes > Dicruridae > Machaerirhynchus > Machaerirhynchus nigripectus. The sequence continues at coordinate 1,257,057 of VZRQ01007971.1, read as the reverse complement.
CATGAATCACCATACCCTGCCTCCACTGAGACAGCAGACTGAAGGACCTTCCTAGCATACCATCCCTCAAACTTTGGTGTGCTTCCCCCAGGCTTATCTCTAGTGAGCCTGGATTTATCCTTTCCCCCTTCAGATCCAGTTAAGAGCTCTTTCAATGAGATCTTCTAACTCCTCCACAAAGATGCTTTTCCCCACTGAGATCCACCTGTCATCAGCAGGCCCTGGTGTTGTGTAGACTGACCCATGATCTAAAACCCCAGAATTCTGCTGGAGACACCAGGCTCAGAGCCAGGTATTGATCTGTTGGATCATCCTATTCCTTCCCTCATCATACCCTGAAACCGAGAATGTTACCTGTGTTCCTGATCCCTTAACCAGATGTCCCAAGGCCCTGAAGCCTCTCTTGATTTCCCTTGGGGTTCTTGTTGCAACTTCATTGCTGCCTTCCTGAAAAGTCAATAATTAATAATGACCTAAGTGCCATACCAAGGTGGGGAACTTTCTCTTTGCATCTTTAACCCTGGGTCCCTGGGAAGGCAACAGACTCCCCTAAGAAGTGAGTCTGCTCTGCATGTTGGGCATTCTCTTCCCTTTGGAAGGGAGCCTTCTATGACTATGACCCAGCTGTTTTTCTTTACAGAAGCAAGCTTGATGCAGGACATAGTCCAGTTTAACCTCAGCGACGCCTTCATGCCAGGTGAATCACTGCTCTCGTTACTGTTTGGTTGCACTTGCAGAGCCTCTTGCCTGTTATGCCAGGGCACCTGTGATGGCGGGGCAGTCAGAGATGTGCCTGCTGTGCTGGGCAGGAGCTTGTTACCACTGCCTCTATACCTTCAGTCACTGTATTTGGCCAGGTGGAAAGAGGACAGGGAATCCTCTGTGTCACTCATCCTGTCTGCTGTCAAGCCTGTCTCAGGGAAGGTGGGGTGTGATTCCAGTGGTCTGTCTCTCTATCATTCCCAGGTACTCCTCAACTTACTGACCTCCTCTCGGAGCTCTTGCATTAAGTGAAGGAGTCCCTCTGCCTGGGTGCACCTCCCACAGAGGTGCTCCCTGCTACTGGCCAGTACTGCTGTCAGAGCAGCTGACACCTGGGAGGCAGCATGTTCTCACTGAGGTTTGTCAGGGAAGCTGGGTCAGCTGTGGTGGGTGCTGAGCATAGAGAGATCATGGCTTTCTGCTGGGTGGATAGCAGGGCTCCCTGGTTGACCTGTGGGAAGGCTTGGCTGCCATTGCTCCTGGCCCCACTCAGGTAACTTCTGTTGCTGCCATGCAAGCTGTGGGCTCCTGGTGGCTCTCTCATCTTCTCTTGAGTTTTGCCCAGTTTGGGAAACCGCCCTGTGTACCACACTAGAGTGTTTCGTTGCAGATTGTGCTAGCACTGGAGCTGCTCTTCTTGGCAGTCCTTGGAACCCATATAATAAATACTTCAGCAACATCTCTTTTCCTGGAGGAAGAAATATAGACTTACTGGGTATCATCAGCTCAGTTACAGAGACCTCAGTTAAAGTGTTCATAGGCTCTACTCCAGCTGTCTTCCTAGAGGTTTTTGCAAAAACAAGTAAGGGCAAAATAGCAAACATTTGTCCAACATAACTGATGAGCCTTCTACTTCTGAGCAATTCTTCCTAACTCATTTACACAAATCTTTTCACTGAAATGCCTACTATTGGTGCAATTAGATAATGGTATACAATTTGCCTTGCTGTTTGCTCAGAATGAGCAGTCACCTAAACTGAAAGGAGGTGGTAATCCTTCAGTATTGTCAGTGGGTCACAGCTGAATTCAGCTAAATGTTATCTTTTTCCTTCCTGAAAGAAGAATCCCACATGAACCACTCTCACTTAATTATCAGATATTGCTTCATAATGGAATTCCTCCTTTGGTTTTTTGAGAATGTGGAACTTATATTTCCATGTTACAGGTGTATCTAATGCATATTGATACCAGTATTTCAGCTTCTTTGTCTGAAGAAGGCAGCTCTATGAAACTATGGACATGCTTTTCTTATAAACATTTTTAAAAGTAAAATTTGCTGCATTATTTAAAAGTGTCTTTTTCAAGCTGTTTGGAAAACTGTACTTGTAGTTAAACTGTTGTAATTTCTCCTTGAAATTCTAATTTTTGCAATATCTTCATAGAAATAGGCATGTAGACTTAATATTTTATGATATGAAACCTGAAATACCCCCACCTGTGTGAATTCTACCCCCATTTCATTTATCCTCTGCATTATTCCCTATTTTTGTCAGCAAATGTTGTTAGTTACTAAAAATGAGAAGGTTGAATATCCAGCTGTGTTGTTTCCTAAACTGGTAAGAACTGACATGAAAATAATTAAAAAATATAATTACTAATGCAAGGAAAAGTTTTAAAAACTGTCAGCTAATAGTATGTTCGTCAAAGCATCCCTAGAATTAAGTATTTTTGTCAATTATTTAGTAAGTGCCTAATTTGCTACTGCTGGGGAAGAAAATTACATGGTTGCTTCTAAATTATTAAACAATATTTTGATGGCATTGACAGAGCAAATAGCAAGATATTGACCACAGTCATCATGCTATAGACAGATTCTCGCAGTTTTCCTTTTTATCTTCTTATGTGAAATTGAAGAGAAGAAAAATGTCATTAACTGTTATGAACTATATGTGCAAACTGTGATTGGAAGCCATACCAAGAGTTCACCTTCCTCTAGATTTTCTTGTAAAGTCACTAATATATAGGGATTTTTCTAAGAAAGCATTTAGAACCTCACAAAGAAACTTGATTGCACCATACAGTCAATTTTCGGGCTTTACAGGATTTTTTCTCTTCTGCTGATCACTGGCATCACGGTCTATTTTCAGTCTTCTGGAAGAAATGTCTGCATCTTTAACAGTATTTTAATAAGGTGATACCTAGACAGGCTTAATCCAACTTTACCTCCCTTTCTAGTCATATTCATTAGAAAAGTTTAATTTTTTTGCCTCTAAATTTCCTGTGATTGACAGATCATTGTGTCACATATTCACCTGTAGTTGTCCAGAGAAGCCAAAACTTCATGATCAGGCACAAGGCAGACACATGGGCAGAGGAAGATGGAATGGCTACTCATAGTGCCTGGTGGGGACTCTTTGTATTTTGGACTAAATGCAGGTGGTTACCACATCTCTAATATGGACAGGAATTGTCCTAAGGGAACCTTATTCCACTGTTATGGAAAACATGCCAGATCCAGATGAGAACAAGATGCAAAAGTGTTCACAGTGGAAGAACAGGAGTGTTTCTTTGAATTTGTACATATCTTGGTTCTGGCCAGGACAGGGTTAATTTTTGCAACAGCCAGGACAGGTCTGGCTAGGACACAAAGGTTATTCTACACCTCACCACGTCATTGCCAGGGTGGGAGGAAGGGAGTCTCTTCCAGGGAGAAGGGGTTCCTGCTGGTCGGGGTAGCTAGGTAGAGGGAGTGGTGAAGTGGTGCCGTTTCCAGTAAACTGTTCTTATCTCAGTCCATCATTTTTCGGTTTTGTGCCTCCAATTCTCCTCTCTGGCCCTCAGCAAGGGACAGAGGGGAAGCGAGTGAGAGGCACAGGGTTTAAAGAGTCTCAGTATGAGCACTAAATTGGGGAGTACCATGCCTAAAGCATAACATTACATCACAAAATTTGGGTTGATGACCACACTTACGAGTATATAGCTGTGGCCATATATAGGAATGATCAAAAGATGGATCAAAAGCCATTACCAATATTTAGGGTGCACAGGAAAATGAGGTAGTGCAGAGTTCTTTAGAGTATGTACTTAAAAGCTGTAGGTCTAGGAGACATACAGGGCTTTATTTACAGAATTTGCTATATTAATTAAATAATCAGTCAAGGCCAGTGTAGACTCATAACTTGAATGTGTTTTTCCATGCTCTCAGGAGCAATTTTTATTTTTAGTTTGAAGGACAAACTCCCCCAATGGTCTTAGAATAATTTGTCAACTCATCTCAAGTTCTAGATCCATTGGGTGTGAAACTTGGCTAACAACTGTTGAAAATAGGAGGAGCTGCTCTACTGACACATTAATACAGGAGATAAATACAGGCAGACACAGAATTGCATATGAAAATCTTTTATTCCCTTTTAATTTCATATACAACCTAGTCATGGTTCCTTTCTCATAGGAAAAAATGAGAACCTTGGCTCATTGGACTCAAATTATGTTTTGTCCGCTGAAAAATAGTTCAAAAGAACTTGAAAATGTTTGGGCAAAGCCTCTCATTCCTGCAACCTTTTATTCACATAATTGTTCATGAAGACCAGTTGATTATCAGCCTATATCAGATGTCCTTAGAGTTGAAACTAGATGCCCAAAGTGTCCAAAATACCAAATGGGTAAAACATTCAGGCAATACAGATGAGAGGACTGAGAGCTGGAAATGAGTGAGAAAGCAAAAATGGCTTTAGAGAAAAGAAGAGCACAGTAATTAAGAGCCTGGAGTATAGGCAGATGTCTGGAAACATGCACCCACAATGTAGTAAAATCCCAAAAGTTATACCTTCATGACATCTGACAGGTTGTGCTACTGAAACTCGTAATCATCTTGCACACCTTCTATGCCTGCAATGATATATCTCCTGCAATGATAGATTTCTATGATGACACCTCCACTCCCACAGTGAACAAGAGAGAGTATCAAAACTGTGACAGAATTATAAAAGTTCAGTTCTTGTTTGGAAACAAAATCATACGCATTGAATCATTCCTGATTGCTTAGGTAGGCTCTTATGTACGGATGTCCACATGCTTTGCCCTGAAAGTTTTTTTCCCAGAGCATGCAATCTAATCTGTTTGCTGCAGGTTAAGCCTGTGACCACATTTCCTCCAAGGCATTTTTAACCTGAATCATGTTTAACATCCACTGGGCTCAACGCACTTAATGGATTGCTCCTGTTTCCACTGAAATCAGAGTTTTGACTCTTTTGAGTGTCTTTCGTTTTTTCTTATGTCGGAGAACAGACTAACACTGTCTTTAGTTAGGAAAACCTCTCGATGTCTTAGCTGAGAGATGGTCATTTTTATATTTCTCCTGCAGGTGTGTGGATATGGGCTTGAAGAATGGGATTAATTTTATCTAATATTAGCACTTTGGCATCTGGTCTAAGATAGTCCTGTAAGATCCCTCCTGAAACTAATAGGCAGGGGAAGGGAACTTTAGAGAAAGTTCCTGTCTTAGCATGGTATGACTGTTTCTGTGAGGTTAGTATCTCTCTGAGACAAGGAAACATGACACCTTGCTTTTAAATGAGAAAAAGGCAGAAGAAACAGATTCTATTATTTCTTCAAATGGAGTGGTGTCTGCATTGACTTTTGGATTAAAGACAAGACTCTGCTTGTGTGGTTGGGACACAGATTCTGGAGGAAACAATTGGTCTTATTCTATAATATTAACGTAAGACATCATTCTCTTTTGCTGTTTTGATGGTTTTAGATCTCCAGGGTTCCCATCAAGTAGAAATAACTATTAATTCTGTGTAAAATGCCTGACAGGATCCTCTATGCTTGACTAGAAGGTTACAGTATTAGCCTGGTGCACATTTATAATAGAAATGTGGCAGCTGTCAGTGAGGATCATGGTAATCTGGGGAGAGAAATGTCTCCTGCTGATTTTAAACTCAGTGTTGGCATTCTAAATGGTTTTCTTGGAAGATGCTTAGACTGTGAAATCATTAGAGAAATAAGGATTAGTTGGGCATTCCAGGTATCATCATCCCTAGCCACTCCTGTGGTACTGCTTGGAAAGGATTTTTTTCCCCTGTAGATTTAAAAGGTCATGTTGAAAAGCTTAGATTGGCCCCATGTAGAAGAATTACCTACTCACTAACTCCAGCCTGGGTAATCACACATGGACCATCAACTATTTACACACTATTTTCATCTTACTATTTACACAATATGTTATATTCAAGGTTTGAATGAACGAAACACCAGAACTGGACAGAAAAATCACAACTTTTTGTAAGTTCAACCCTTATTGTGAGATCTTTATGAGAAAGTCAAGAGATACTGATTCACAATTAAAATGGAAGATAGTAGGTGCAGAATTTCAAGTCAAAAATTCTCAAAAATAATTTTAGAGCCATTTTTGGTGGGGGATTACAGACAAAGAGGGTCATTATTTTAGAGAATGAGTTCTCTGGTATGTCAGCAGTTGGAAGTATGGTGGATTAGGCTGCTAATGAATATTCAGTCAGTGATAACATACCTTTTGGTGATTCTGTTTGTGGCTTCCATTCTACCCTGGCATGGATTTTCTCCCGCTAAATGGTTTTCAGGATTTTCAAGCAAAGCTCCAGATTGCTTGAATCCTAGTAAAATGTACACGTTGGTAATGTTTTTTGGAGTGGTTAGAAAAATAAAACTTTGGTGGTGACTTCTTTCTGAAACAGCTGCATCTCCCTGGCAATTTTGCATTCAATAATGTGTTTGGGAGCAACTTCTCCAGTCTCAGTGTTTCCAGTCAGGTCACCAAGAGTGATACAGCACCTCCCCATGCTCCAAGTACAAGGTCTAGTGATGCAAGCTGTAACTTCTCTCTCCACTGGAAACCCCCTATCAAGAGGTTAGATTCACCTTGGCAATTCCACACCAGATAAAGAAATACAAATATCTCCTGTCATGACTTTTCTGTTCCGCATATTCAGCATGTTTCAACAGTATAATCAGACATAGTTCAGGCTCAGAATTTATAAATACAAAGATTAAAATGCTCTTTTGTCCTAGAGTGTGGCACGTTGTGATACAAGGAAGCACACTGTCTATGCAGCACCAGGAAGCCAGCGCAGGGGCCACTTCCATGGCTCCTGGCTGAACGCTGCAATTGCCACTGGGTTAAAGAGGCCTGAACACAGATCAGCCAGCGTGGCTCAAGCACTGGGTTTGCCTCATGAAAGTTTTTGTGGAAGAAACTGGTAAGCAAAGGAAGGGGGGTGGAATGTTACTTTCTATATGGCAAACAATTTACACTGTCATTAATATTGCAAGCGTTTTTTTCAGAAGAAAAAAATCCCTGCTTTATTTTAAGATTTTTAGTATGGTTTATTCTGAGATTTAGAAAACACAAGAGAGTCAGGCCTTCCAGAGAAATGCATTTACCTTGACGGAATGCATTTGCAATAGCTTTACAACAATGGCCTAGAGAATACTTGCAATTCACATTGGACTATTTTTTCTCTTTTTTTTTTACTGCTTGGAAAATGGACCTGGTTCGGGGGCCTAATTCACAGCTACCACACCTACTCTCTCTGCCCAGAGAGCGAAGAGAATGAATAGGTCAATCACCTGACATATTTCCATCCAATTTCAAGGGTAGAATGTGTTCATTTTCTGACTAATGGCATGTCATTTTGCAGAAGCCTTTGGTTGCGAATTAATCCTGGAATCAAAACAGATTTTCCGGGGAGCAATCTTCCATCACGTATTGATTTTTTTACACTCATGGAGTCTGTACTCCCTAATTTAACCTGACAATGATTCTGCACAATGGGCTGGGAGCACCTTGGCAACTCACAGAAGGAACTTTTAGTGTCTTTTCTTTCTGCAAAGTAGTGGAGGGTGGGGGGAGTGAGGAGTCGGGGAAAGAAAAGACCCAAACAACACAGTTAGTCACTGGGGGAGTGTTTACTGTCTGATGTTTTATTTCTGATTATTTCGAATGGAGAAATAATGCTAACTTTAGAAGTAATGTAAGTGGAGATGTCTCTGAAAGACGCATGACTCTGTGAAATCCTGTTTATGGCAACAGTCCCCTGCTGCTCTTGTACCTTTTTCTCACCCCCAGAACTCTTGGATGCTAATAACACAAAAACTATAATAGCATCTCTTGTTGCACTTGATGCTTTTATGAGGTGACATTTTNAAAAAAAAAAAAAAAGCTTGCACACATAGAATCATAAAAATGCATTCTTTACTAAAAAGGTGGTTTTTGACTCTGGCCTCAGAAATTCAGCTGCCAATAGATAAGCTTTGGTGTTTAGTTCTCCTACAAGACAAACTTCTTTGTAACTGCTTCTCTAAATGCTGTGTACTAAACTCTGTTCTAGCTGTTTGTTCTATTTATTTGACTACTTACACCAACAAGAAAAAATGAAAAATCTATCATTATGAAACAATAATACACAACCCAGTGAAAAGTGAGAAATCATTTAGAGACAGGAGGATTGATGGGGCAAGAGGTGAAGAAGCCATAAGATGCTGGTTTTTAGCAGAAAACTAAGATGGGCCGTTTTTGTTTTTGAAGGTACCACTGCAGAAGTGAAATAATGCAGTGCAATCATCATTCCCAGGCTAAAACTTCTTTCTTAGAGATGAGAAGCAATACATCTGTTTAAGAGATAGTGGGTAAGGTGCCCGTCCTTTTGCCTTATTCTGAAACGGAAGAGATTTTAAGCATCTTGCACAAGGATCTTTACAGAAAAATAACATCTCTGCTGATGATTTCTCCATCAGAAATGCTTCATCACTGAGAACATTACTATATGACCTGAAAAATAATACTTTTTTCTCTTTGCCATCTCAGAGACAATCACAATTTGAGAGGTATTTTGTTGGAAATATTTCTTCCCCTCTATAAAAGAGCTTTTCAGCTTTACTTTGAATAAATATATAAAAAGAAATAGAAAAACCTTTCTTGGCCTAACAGGAAAAGGTTTGGAAAAACCCACTTCCTTCAGTTTGGCTACCAAAACCATAATATATAATTGCATTTTTAGACATTTCATTCCAGATAGTAATCTGTTGCAGCTCTAACTGTGCAAATGTCTGATTGATGGATCTCTGTCCTTGTCAGTTCTAAATTCAAAAGAGGACAAAACATGTAGAAGAGGAATATGTCTTTAGAAGAGACCGTGCCTGGCTGAATCAGGACCTAAATTCCTGAAAACTGGAATTCCAGAGCATAATACAGGAAATGTTTGCTGAAAATAAATCAACTGAGGTACACAGAAATAAGAGGTCCACATAGAGTTTCAATAATGACATTAAGTAATAAATCAGTAATAGTTGTTCCTGAACACTAACAATAACATATTATTTCTCCATTGTACTATTTCAGGAATACCTTGGAAACCACAAGATAAGTGTTTTCTGGCCTCATCAAAAAGGTTAGGGTGAAGAACCCTTGTGTGAAAAGTTTTCAGTGATAGAATATGTTTAAATTGTTACAAATGTTTATAAAAGTGCTTCTAGGCATAAAGATGATGACTGAAATCATACACAGGTACAGCTGAAGATAGCTCTCTTATTGTTAAAGAACTCTTTTCTCTCAAGTTTTTTTCTACTTTCATCTCATTTTCCAGAGACGTTTTGAAAGAGGACTGCTTCTTTTCTTCCTTGTTTTATGAAAGTGCCTTTGTACATTAGCAAAGTGCTTTAATAACACGCACTTTGTAAAAGTCAAAAGTGCTCTATTACCCGTAAGTATAGAAGTAAATAGCACTTGTTTTAATTGAAAACATCAAACTTTTGTAGCTCTAAACACATCAAAGACACATCCATTTGTGCATCTGTTCCAAAAGGTGAATTCTAGTGCTTTTAGACAGACTGCAAAAGAATCAAGCTTATTAGAGCCATGAGAAATTTTCAAATTGAAATGCCTTTCAACCTTCAAGTGGTTAAAATATGGAAATGGTTAATGCACTTAGCATGTGAAGCCACTTTGAAATAGTGAGGGGTTTAACCAATTATCCCCATCAGCTAAGAAGTGCCAACTGACCACAGTCAGTCTTGGGTCAGTCTGACTTCAAGGTAACATGTAGTAGTTTACATTTCAATGACACAGTTTAATCTGTAGGTTAAGTAGCAAAGGGAGATTTAAGCCGTTGTGTTTTACTTTACAGGAGCATGCACTCAGCCTGTTGCTGTGGCTTGATTGAAGGACAATATGATTTTGAACCACTGTAACTTGACAGTTCTTCAAGTGTACTTAAACTTTATATACACAGAAAAGTGTAGTGATTTGCTTAGTGTCGGTGTAACAAAACTATTTCTAAACTAGTTTATCTTTCATCCTTCAAGACAAAACTTAAATGGCTTGAGGAGTGTCCTATATGTAGCTGGTCAGTTATTAACTTAACCTGAAAGAAGATGATGTCTCACAGTGGGGGTAAAGAAGTGGCCAGAGTAATTTCTGAGACAAACTGAGTTACATTAATAAAGCTTTTGAGACCAGATGAGGGCTACTGGCTCTGGTACAGACTGGGGCAAATGATGAACACAATCACACAACCATGCCTTAACAAGTTGCCATCTGTCAGCCAAGCTCTGGTAACTGACTGTGATTAGATTTCATTTTGATAAAAAGCTAATGGAAAGAGGACAAATAAAATCAAAAATCAATCATATCCCCAACCATAAAAATACTAATAGAATTTTAAATATCTGTCCAGGACTTGACGTCCTGTTTTCTACCAAAAAAAAAAAGTGTGAGTCTACTTTTTCAGAAGCCGCCCGTTCACTATTCTTTATTTGTATTATCATTTGCCTAGAGGCCTGTGTCAGGACTCCAGCCATGTGGTACCAGCATATACTAGCTATTGCCTTGCTTTGACTGACAAGGGTAGCAATAGTGCTTGAAGCCTTCCTAGAGTAACACATGATACATGAGCCCCTGATGTAATTTCCACAGTAGGCCTGCACTATGCCCTTAGTGGTGTATGATGCTTCCATGTGGACAAAATCTCCTCCACATAAACTTGGAAGCAACAGTATGAGGGTCTGTGTCACTGACAGAGAAGGGATGCTGCAGCTATAGGCAGAGCTAATATCAAAATTGAAGTCTCCTGGTTCTCAAAATAAGACTACTGCTACTAATTCCTTGGCCTCTATACCATCAAACAGTTAGAAAGCAAAATCTCTAACTCTTTAAAATTGAGCTCAACAGGAAAAATTTATTTCTTGTTCAACAGAATGACTAGCTCTGTAAATTTCTTACCTTCCTGCTGCTGCACTTTGAAGTGTGGGCACGATTAGGTATTATGTGAAGAGTTCTTCTTACTTGTTTTCAGATCTAAAAGTAGAAACGTATCTGTGCAGAGTACAGACACTCTGGAAAAAATTCTGACATCTCAGAGTCAGTAGTCTAATATTCTTTACTTCAAGATGTGTTTATTCAGGGTATTGCACACAGCACCTAGAATGTTCAATTGGCACCAATTTTATGATAAGGGGAACATGGTGTTGCTAAAATATTAAATCACATTTAGGACCCTTACTTTAAATAATTTTAAAAGCAGATTGAGCCCCCAAAAACTCCTTTTGAAATGAGTAGTGAAGGACCAAGTGTTTTCCTCTTTCACATAGAAGCCACAGTGAGACTTCTGCATTTGGACTTCAGAGCTTAATTTCAGATGCTCTGCTTTATAAACTATATTATTAATTTATTATCAGTCACCCCTACATAAGGATAAAAAGAGCATAAGATAAAACCATGTGGCATAACCCATATAGTAGGCAGTTAGGGACAAGAAAAGATAAAATACGGTACAGTTTTTGATGTGCATCCTTTCAATTTTCTTTTCTTGCTTTGTGTCACACTGAAGGTGTGTTTATTTAGAAGAATATCTATTTAATGAGTTTAGGTCAACTTGCAGCTAAAAGGCAGTCTGAATTGCACTGTGGTGTTCTAGTGTTGCTGAAGTATTGCGGCATTGCATCTTATCTAAAGGAAGCAGTCACAATGGAATAACTATTGACATGATACATGTAAAGAAAATATTGTGGAAAGATTAAGTGGACATGGCCAGTTTAGTAAAGGTATGGTGTGGCGTAAGTCTACAACTACCTCACAATTCATCCTAACTCATTTATACTCCAGTAATTCAAGATAACTTATTAGTAACTAATTGCTAATTAACATTACTAACCTGTAAGTTAAGTCCTCACAGTGTAAGGAAAACGAAGAATTTCAAAAGTACGCTGCCAAACAGCTACAAATGTTTACTCTCTGTTCTCACATATCCTGCTGTTTTCTTTCTTCCTCACATTTCATTCTTTTATTTACCCAGTCCACTGTCATACCCTTGTCTTCAGGACTCGTTCCTGCAGAGTAAGAACTATTGTTTCTCATGATACAATACGCCACAGCTGTGGGCTCAGGAATGCAGGTACAAATCCTTGTAAGTCATCAGCACTGCTGACTTGGGCCTGGCATTGATTTTGTAGCAAAGGTGGAATAAAACACACTAGCTTCATCCTAGCATGACTGAAAGGTCAGAGTACACTAAAATCTCATTAATTGGGGTTGGGGTATTTTAATAGTTAATTGCTCCAAGCTGCCTATTTTCTATCTCCTCCATTGAAAGCTCTTACAAGTATATAACATGAACTTGGATGTTACGGCGGTGGTTCGGATAGCTTCTTCAATAAGGCGACGGCAAAGAGACCATGGGAGAAGTTTATTCCAGCCACAGGCATGGAGTAGGTCCAGGAAGGTAGACGAGGAGAGGACGAAGAGAGAGTGAAAGTGGGAGGGACCAGGTTTTTATACAGGGTGGGTAGGGGCGGAGAGAGAGCAGCAGGGACCAATAATCTGAGGGCACGGTGTCGGTTCCCAGGCGGGACTAGGGTATGGGAGCTAATGGGGAAACTCCGAGGGGAGTGGCGAGGGAGCAAGGGCCGATGAGGAGAAGAGGGAAATAGAAGAACCTTCTAGATAAGGTAGAAAGGGGCGGGGAGGCCAACAGGCCAACCAGGGAAGCAGAACTGGGGTACATTTGCATAATGGAACAAAGCATCCTGGGAGAGGCCTTTTCTGTCACCATAACCTGGAGTGCCTCCTAGGGCTCTTCCCTCCAGGGCACCCTCAGAGTGCTTCAGTCAACAGGCCCACCAGCCTCCACACTTACACCTTAGTCATACCAGTGGTAGATCTGGCACCTTTATGTGTAATTAGACAATGTATAGCAGCTTATCTAGCAGTTAGAAAAAGAGAGTAGTCCTATTTGCCTGTGCTTTGTTTTGTCTGTGATACTTCTCTGGTAGCATGGTTAGCCAAATTCAGTTTACTAATTCAGCAGAAAACTGACTGAGGTACCCTTGATCCATTGTATTTTCTCCTGGATCAATGAGCTGGGAGAGTTTGGAGTGCAGTTAGACGAGCATCAGAGCTGGTAACAGAATGAAAGACTGAACAGCCAGGGAAAGCTACTAGAGGCAGTAGAGGTGGGAGCAGAAGTGAGCCCTTTTTATAAGCTGTAAGCTCTCAGAGGTGCTCAGCTTCTATTGCCTTATCATACACTCAAACCGAGAGTCATGGGCTATTTGACTGCTGAAACACTTTTTTCTTTCCTTTGGTAGTGGTGTGGCGGGTGCAACACAAAAGAGAAAGCAAGCAAAAAGGTGGTGTGAATCAGCTCTTGGGCAATCAAGGTCTTAAGGCACTGCAATTCTTTCTGCTGGGGGCCTGCCCATGAACTCCACAACAGAGGGCTGTGCTACTAATCTTGATTTCATATTTGCAGTAGACTGGTAATATGCACTCCGAAGTTACCCTTCTGTCAGTGTCTGGTACATTATTAAGCCTGTTTCTGGGTATAACAATACAGGTATTTCTGAGTATATGGCCATGACAAGCCTGTGAAAGCAAAGGTTTCTTGCTCTGACTGTAGAATGAGCACCTCAGAGCATTCAGGTTGTTCCAGTCTCCAAGATTCAGGTGAAATATTTGAAGACTGCTTCTCTCCAAGGGAGAGAAAAACCAAAGTTCCCAAAGCAAAGCTAACATTGCATAGCACCTGTCAGTGGGCAGCCATAGCAGGTTCTTAAGAGACTGGAAGGGGAATTTTCTGGCAAGGAACTGCTCCCATCATCCCTGGGAGGTGTGAGCAGGGTGGGCTTAGGGAGGCTGGGAAGCTGGGTTCATACCGGATTGTCTGGCAGGTTCATGATGATAAGAGATATGAGGCCATGCCAGGACACTGGCCACCTCACTGCCAGGGCAGGACTGTGGGGAGCTGGATGTCAGCACTCCTGAGATGGGGACTGATGGCCCAAGCTGGGCTGAAATGGACTTCTTGAAGGCAGGGGCAGGGATGGTAAGGTCTGTTGGTGCCGTTGGGGAATAGTCAATACTGGTCTTTGCACAAGTCCACAACCTTGAGAAAATAACCCCCAAATCAAACTGATAAACCCTGAAAATGCTACCCAGAATTTTTCCCTCTTGAAGGGGGAAAGCCCAGTGATGCCTAAACCCCACCTGCCATTTTGCCAACCCTATAGGTTTTCTCTAGGATGGTCCATTCTTGCTCCACCTATGCCTCCTGAGACAGCTACTGGTTTTCAAATCTCTTTGTTACTCAGAAATTGCAGCAAAGTGGCTTTAAATTTGGTTCTTCGGTTTTCTGTGTGTGCACACATACATGTTACTTACCAAAGCAAATGCTAATTGCAAGATATCAGAGTAATTGTCAGCAGTGTGGAACTTTATTTTCTACTATGTAGACATCTATGTTAGTTGCATATATTAGAGTTGTCAGGCTTTAAATGTCAGCACCATTTTAACATCTATAGAAGTCTGTAGAATTAATGATGAGAGAGATTCTTACTGTAAATGTATTGGAAATGGCAGCATTCAGTTACCTGTAAATGTTAAAACATTGTCTACTCAGAGCTGACAAAGACAATCAGTAGATGCATGCTTTGGTTTGTCAGACGTTTAGCCCCTGAAGACCTGTTCCAGCTCACTTTGTGTTCATCTGAATGTTATTCATGGTGCCAAGAGGAGCCATCTGGCCCAAGATTATAGTGTCTTCTGCCCTTGGGAAGAGAGGGGGGAAACTGTAAATGCCTCAGGATGATCTGAGGGGGCTGCAGTCACTGGTGCTCTGGGTGGAGGCTGGTGTGTGAGTGCTGTGGAGGTATGCCCTGTACTGGCCTGTTGAGAGAGGTGGCAAGGAAGCTGTTGTAAAGGCTTTCGAGGAAGGTTAACAGGGCAATCTGCCCTTCTGGGAAGCAAAGGCAGAGCAGGTACATGGGCTTATCTCCAGGGGTGCCATGCCAAAGTGCAAACAAAAAGAGTTTTAATGCTTCTGTACAACCTTCCAAATGATGAGAAATGTCAGTGTTCCTAGAGCTAAGTAATTTATGTACTTTCATGTAAATATCTCTGTTATTTTAGATTGTATTGAGTGGTGGAGAATAGCCATCAGTCTGTATCATTCAGAACCAGTGCAGATTTCTTTGAGTAAGTTGCAGTAGTTACAGACTGTCTTGACAGGATAATTTATGCTTGAATTTTATCCATTTCATACCATAACCTGAAGTTCACTACTGAACTGGGCTCTTCCACACTACATCTGAAAGGAACCCAGACCCCTCCTGAATTCAAAGTCTGAATATGCAGCTGGCTTCTTTTACATCCCAGAAAGATGTTTCCACTAATTGTCTTATTTGTGCTTTATGTAACATTCCTCAAAGTAGCCAGTGAAGATAGTGCATCTGCCACTGAAGACTTAGTGTAAGTGATTGAGTTTTAGACTTGGACAACAAAGATGGCACTGCAGTAAAAACCCCCAAATGTCTTTAGAAAGCAAACATAGAAAGGTCACTAAACAAAATTCACTAATGAGTTCCAACACATAGGCAAAGAAATATTTTTTCCTAGTTTTCATTCAAGTCCCACTCACTGTTTCCCACCATTGAAACTACTTATAGTCTATTCTCACATAAGAACGTAAGAAGTTTTATTAATTTAAAACTCTTCTGAATCTAGGCAGGTGTACAAATATCCTATCCCCTCTCCTCTTTCAACTTCCCACACACCCCTGACAACAAATCTCTGTGATTTTTCTTCCAGGAGGATGTGTAAGAAAACACTTTGAAAAAAGTTGTTAGACTTTTATATGGTTATTTTATGTGTGCATTTCACTTTGCTGCAGGCAATGGCAGGAGAAAAAAAAATCAATCCATATTTGTGTGGAATGAAAAGATGAAAAGAAAAAAAACCTCTTCCAAACTAATTAGCTGTGTGGTATAAGGAATGGAATCATCAAAAATACTTGACTTTTTCCCCTGCTGCTGCTGCTACTGCTGCTGCTGAGCCCTTAAAATACCCAGACACATTAAGAAATATAGTCAGGAAGGTTTATTTTGGGGAACAGGCTGTTCTTGTTCTGGAGACAAGTAAATGCTAGCCATTTTCTGAAGCCTGAAAACTCCCCAGTCCTAATTTAGGAATGAGTGCTTTAAAATGCAGCTGAAGCCAAAAATAACACAGCAAGGCATTTCTTTAGACAAAGATTAAATCGGTGAACCATTCATTCTGCAATGGCTTTAAATGTGTCTACAATAGCCACAGATGACATGTTTTACGCATCTGTATCCATATCTATGGCACATTTGTTTGTGCATTTATAAATACAGAAATGCATGTATTCACATAAACTTTTGCATTTGTGTGAGTGTGTATTCACATGAACATACATGGTAAATGTGGTTAATCTTGAATCTCTTCCAAAAGGCTGAAGAAGGCTCTAGAAGAAAGGAGATGTACTTGCATTTTGTTTGGTCAGAATATACTTGAAAAATTGTTTATTTAAAATGTGAGGACTTCTGAATGACTTAAACATATAACCTTACTGTGACAGTGCATTAAGAGTGGGTAACTCCAGCAGGAAAGATTAATATTGCTTATAAAAAGCCTGGTGTAGAATGTTTGTTGTGCTGCCAACAACACTGTATAGGAGGTGATTTTTTGGTGCCTGGCAATGATTTTTGCACAACGTACTGTGTAATCATTGTCTACAATGCACTTTTTTCTACCATAAAACCTGTAGAAGGAATAATATGGCCCTCATTTTTTCTCAAGCTTCTAAGGAGATCTCTAAAATATATGCCTCATGCCAGTAGTCCATAAACCCCAGTTGTGGTAAGGCACTGTGCAATCTGAGACTACCAAGATCAATAAAATCATTGAACCCACAAATATTTCTACAGCTCTAGGTCTGTGAAAAGTTAGAGAAGCATATATATCTATATGTAGGAAAAATAGACAAAGAGGCTGTTGTTGGTAGGAGGAGCAAAATCTGCTGGGTTTAGAATGCAGGACAGTGAACTGCAGAAATGTGATGTTTATGGTTTCATGCCAGAGCAGTATAAATTCAAGAGATGCAATACATTCAGGAAATGGATTTAAGGGGGATGGATGACTGGCTCTGGCAATTACTAATAAGACTTAGAATGTTTCCTGCCGAGGTCACTGATTTTACTCCATTTCATTATCAATTATTAAATATCTCTTCCTCTTAATATTAGTTTACATTGTTTTCACATGAGGGACGCCATTTGGTGTCCTATGTGAGGTGAATTGTTGATGGTGAATCAGGCTCAAAGCAGAGTGGTATCTGTAACAGGAAAATTGTTGTTACATCAGTAGTAGCTTGCACTCTGTCCTGACTGTCAGGAGTCTCAAGAAGAAGGACAAGGTCTATGTGGGGGTATAGAGCTTGATTATTTTTTTTTCTCTCTTGTTGTATGTGCTACACTGCATCAATGAGAAAGATGGGTCTGGGTTTTTCCACCAGCCTGATACTTCTGACACGCAATAAACCTCTTCCCAGCATGGTAGCAGGGTGTGTATTAGGTGGTCAGCAGTTGGCTCTTTACTCATGCATGCTTACGTCTAGGACCACCTTACCTTATGAAATAAGAATAATTAATTTTAATCTTTCTTCTTAATCACAACAGCAGCTTAAATTGAAATTTAAGAGATTGAGAGGCAAAGAAGGGATTTGATCATGTCATAATGTTAAAAAAATAAAGAAAAAGCCTAAACTACACAAATACTGATATGAAAAAAAGAGCACATTTCAGTTCCCTTTCCTCACAGAATTCCTTATTTAAGGGAAATTCTCTGAGATTCATTAGCAAAAATACAGGTATTTCCAGCAAGTCAGTCCTCAAACAAATAGTTTTCCTTCCAAACAAATACGGTATATTCTTCATGTTCCTAAAGGAGGAAAAAAAGAGATTAAATATTACTGAGATGTTGTGAACGAGCAGAAAATTCAAAGCACAATCATAAGGTGGTGTGAATCTCTCTAAAGGAGCTGATGAAACTCTGAGGCAGTGAAACATTATCTGCTTTTTGTGGATGTGGATGGGGTGGGGTTTTGGATATACCTGTGCTCATGCACGATATTTCTGTGCTCAGCCTTTTCCTTATTCCATCCTTCTTGCATTTCTTCGCCATTGGAGCAGCTTGTGTGATTGCCTTTTAACCAGTTGCAGTCGTAGAGAAATGAGTAGGCTTAAAAAGTTTGAAAACTAAGTGTTTCTTGAAGTTGTCCCACCTATAATGAGATAATTATAAGAAGCGATTATCTGCTGGAAGATATGAGGAGATAGTTTTCAGCCCTTGGGGGTAGGGATGCGAAAGGGGCATAGCAGGCAATCCTGCTGTTTCCAGAGGATGTTTGCCTATGCCAAGAGAAAATTATGGATGGTCATCTTCTGAAATTTGCTGCCTAGTGAATCTGGGTATGAGGATTTTGGGGAAGACTGTAAATTGCATCTGACAGTTATATTTATACTCTTTGTTCAGATTGTGTTGTAAACATCAAAGGTAAAGAAAAGCAATGGTTGAAACATTGGAAACCTGAAGGAAAGTCACTGGGACTCACCAAAGAAAGGGGGGAAAAAGTACATGTTGATTATCTGGACTATGCTTAAAAATTGCTTTATGTAATAAAAGATCTTCAGGATTACATTTTTGCCCAATTAGCTGTATTGCTAAACCCTCTCTTTCATCAGATTTTCCATTTTGGAGACTGGTGGGTCACCTCTGCAGCACTTTGCAGCTCCTCGGTGTCTGTGGCTGAGCAATGATTTTTCTTCCTTATTCGTATCTCCTGTGGTGGCATACTGAAATGTCCTTAGGCCGCAGAAGCACCAGGCAACACGTGCTTCAGGCACGGGCATTGCGGGGGTCCTATCCAGCCACAGGATTTATCCCCAGACAGCCCCTGAAGATGCACCCCCAGTGCAGAGGGGTGGCTCTAAGCTTGGTGTGGTTTAGCCTTGCAGAACTTCGGGCTTGCACAGTGCTTTGTAGTAGGACATGCCTTTTTCTCTTTGGAGGGGTGTTTTCAGAGAGAAATAAGCCTCATTGCCATACACGATCAACCTTCATTCCAACAAACTGAACTGGATATAGACTTTTTTGGACTCCTCTAACCCATTTTATGGCACAGGTGGTGCAGTGAGCCTCAGAGCTCCTTTTAAAGCAGATGAGCATTTGAAAAAGTGGAAAACTTTGAAAAAAAAAGTCCAAATCCTTTGCACTTCTGGAATCAACACTCCAGCAGGTAAGCAACAAAGCTACTTAAGGTAAATCTACACTCTTGTACACTTGCACATCTCCCCCAGTTTAAATAGGCTGCTTGATGACAGTAGCAAACACAAATAGCCTTAAACCTGCTACAGATTTTGTTAGAGTAATGAGTGAAAACTTGTGTTTATTTCTCTCCTGTGTTCAAAAGTAGCCTGTTTTATTGTGTTAAACCCTGAAACACAAGAATAGAATTTCTAATACAATACCTCATAACCAGTATCTACAGAGATACTGTTTTCCTTTCCCCCTTCCTTTTAATCACCTTCCCAGTGCAAGAGGAATGGGGTGCTTTTTTCAGCTAGAGATTTTCTTCATCCTAAATTATAATAATATATCTGCTGTATTTGAAATTGAAGTGACAGAGTGCTTTCTTTTAAAGACAGTACCTCTCCACAGTAAGGAACAGTTTTACAGGAAGTCAAGGCCTATATACCTGTTGCGCTGGGAAAAGCTTTGTACCCACTTAGTGCAATTTAAATGCACTCCTGCAAAGTTAACTTCTCTGAAAAATTTAGGAGTGGGCTTTGTGAAAGGAAGGATGTGAAACCAACACTGGTCTTTTCTGGTGTGCCTGTTCCAAGATGTCAGTGGCTGGTCTTGTGAATCATATGAAAATTATGAAGAACTTCGAGCACCAAGACAAATGAAATCTGGTTTCCTAGGATATGCATCTCTGGTGGCTCGTGAGCTCAATGATATTTCTTCCTACAGCTGGGCTTTTTTAGAAGGACTGTCTCTCTCCTTGTCCAAGTTGATTCTCTGTGGTGTTGAGTAAGGGTTACCTACTGAAGTTTGTAAAGTGCACAACTTTATTTGCCCAGCTAGTGTTACTGATACTTTGATGCTACCTTCATAGATGCAGTCAGTGACAGGTGTAAGTCTTCACAGGATTGGACCTACCCTCGGCATTTGTAAATCAATACTCTTATTTATCACTTTTTCTGGTTCATTCGTCAGTAAATCTTGATGTGCCCATTATTATTTTGGAAACACAAACAACTCAGAAGGGACTGCATCTCAACAGGAAAAGTATGTGCGTGTTTCCTCTAAAATTAACACATCTGTTTCTGGCTCAGCAGTTGACTGCCAAAAACACTGTTGAAGATAATCTGGAGGGGAACTTACTTGCAAGTACTTTCTCACCTGGGAGTCTGATCCACCTCTTTCTTCTCTAGGCTATTTTCATTACACCTGTAGTTATCTATCTCCCTTATGTCAGATTTGTTTGAAACTGGCCAATCTTTTAAAGCATTGAGGTTAAAGTTGTATGAAATCTTACTAGGTAAAGAAAGAAGCATGCAATGAGTTGTTTCTTTATGATACCAAGCTAACATGGCCATGTAAAAATCTGAATATATATGAGGTGCCTGAGACATTATTGGACTAAACAGGAGATGCTGGCTTTGCATTTAGGCACATTCATTTTTACATATTGAATAATTACATATAATTAAAAAAACCCCTAAATCTGTGCACAAACAACAAATAACTATATGATGTGATTCTTTGAAAATGGACATTACCTTTCCTGACCTCTAAAAACTATGAATGATTGCATATAAAATAATATTTAAATTAGCTTTAATTGTTCCTGTTACTCCAGTAAAATAGGCTCTTATTTAGGCTCAGTATTTATCTTTTAAAGAATGTTAACTTGTTTAGAACAGTCAGATTTCAGTTTTAGTCTGAAATTCAGCCTATTTCCAGACATAAATGTAACTTGTCATAGTCTCATCTTCAGCCAGTATCTGGGGCCACATGTCTGCTTTTGGTATCACACCTTTAGCCACAGCAGAGGAAAGTGTGTTGTAAATAATACAGGCTTCTCAGAACCTTGATGTACAGTGAGTGTATGCTCAGCGGACACCAAGCGATTGATAGGCTTTTACTGCCGTGTACGGCTGTTCCAACACATCTTAGGAAGAGACGTGGATTGTCAGTTCTGCCTTTTTTTTCTTTCCCTTTCTCTTCTTAACAAATGAATTTGTGTTTTTTCCTTTTCAGATGTGGTCTTTATTACATATTGCCTGTTGAATAATTTCTTTGAAGGTATCATGACCTGAAAAGTGCACATGCCAATGTGGATTTTGGATCCCTGCTCTTTGTGTTCCTCACTTAGGATGTATAGACCACCTAGTGAGTTTTGATCCCCAGATGAGCTGATAAGTCTTAGGGTTAGGTTGCTGATGCACATACTTAGGATTAGTTATACCACAGACACAAAACTGTGCTGCTGTTTCTCATTATTAATGGTCAGTATGGAAATTTGTTAGGGTACCTTCAGAAGGAAGGATCTTAAATGAAGTGAAACAATAGAGAGTATTTTAAAAATAACTAATGGGTCATGCTGTTGCATTTATTTGTCTCAATGTTCCCCTCAAAGTTACCCTCAGTGTTCCCCTCCAGATTATCTTCAACAGTGTTTTTGGCAGTCAACTGCTGAGCCAGAAACAGATGTGTTAATTTTAGAGGAAACACGCACATACTTTTCCTGTTGAGATGCAGTCCCTTCTGAGTTGTTTGTGTTTCCAAAATAATAAAGGGCACATCAAGATTTACTGACGAATGAACCAGAAAAAATGATAAATAAGAGTATTGATTTACAAATGCCGAGGGTAGGTCAAATCCTGTGAAGACTCACACCTATCACTGAATGTATCTATGAAGGTAGCATCAAAGTATCAGTAACACTAGCTGGGCAAATAAAGTTATGCACTTTATGAACTTGCAAGATCAGTCTTTTTAGATTCTACAACTAGTAACTGAAAATAGCTGCTGCTGTTCAAGAGATAGCCACTTCTCTTCAGCTGCTTTTAACCTGAATGAATTGGACGGTAATTCTGGAGAAAGTTTTCAGGCTCCTCTGTTTAAGAACACATAATTGAGCTGAAAATGTCAAAAGGACAGAGGCAAAATTTAAAAAAAAAACCATATTGCCTTCTTTGCAAAAATAAATTAAAGGATCTTCAGAGTTTTGTGTTCTTTTCATATCAGTTAATAGTTAAAAGACAAGTTAACATGTTTTAGAGAAAAGTATCAACAGTTCATGAGGACACGCGGTGTTAAAAACTAATAGCTTTACTTGGAACTGGCTGATGTAGTTCCCAAGCCGTTCTCCATGATATTTGAAAAGTCATGGCAGTCAGGTGAAGTCCCAGGTGACTAGAAAAGAGGAACATCGTATCCATCTTTAAAAAGGGTAGAAAGGATAACACTGGTAACTACTGACCTGTCAGCCTTACCTCTGTGCCTGGGAAGATCATGGAATACATCCTCCTGGAAGCTGTGGTAAGGCACATGGAGGACAGGGAGGTGATTCAGGACAGCCAGCACAGCTTCACCGAGGGCAAGTCCTGCCTGACCAACCTAGTGATCTTCTATGATAGAGTGACTACATCACTGGACAAGGGAAGGGTTACAGATGTCATCTGTCTGGACTTCTACAAAGCCTTTGACACTGCCACAACATCCTTCTCTCTAAACTGGAGAAAGATGGTTTGATGATGGACTATTATATGAATAAGAAATTGCTTGGATGGTCACATCCAGAGAGTAATGGTCAATCGCTCAGAGTCCCAATGGACATCAGTGACAAGTGCTGTCCTTCAGTGGGTACTGGGACCTGTGTTATTTGATATCTTCATTAATGACATAGACAAAGGGATCAAGTGCACCCTCAGGAAATTTGCAGATGACACCAAGATGAGTGGTGATGATACAGGGGGCTTGGGGTCCTAAGGGTTGATTGCTGATTGCTAAATATTTAATTAATAACAGTTAATTGCTGATTGTGGGTATTGCTAAAATTTTGCACCTGCTTGCTAGACAATGTATATTGCCTGTTCAATACTCCTTGCACTTGCCAAGCAGAGGGGAAGGATGTAAGGGAGGATGTGGGACCCTTGATAAAGGGAAGAAACCGTGACCAAGTTCCTACTCTTGAATCCTGGAACCGGCTTGGGCCAGCTCTGGGGTTTGAACTTAGGCCAGGAACTCAGAGAGTATGCACAAGAAGGCAAGGTAAAAAGTTCAACCCGAGGAAGAGGGTTTACTTCATCTGAAGACCTTTACTTCATCCCAGAGACCCCAGCCCACGACCACCAGGTGGCAGTGCGCAGGTGCATTAAAATGCTAATGACTTTTGAGCTAATTATAATATGAAGTGGGGACAAGTAATGAATATGTAATAGGGATATTGTGTAATTTAATGCATATGTAATTTGTAACTAGATATATACCAAGCTGAGTGCTACTGAAGGTGCGCACATTTCTGGAGGAATGATTTCCTCGTGTGCCTTCAGCTAGCTGAAATAGTAATAAACATACCTACTTTACAACTTTAATTAGTTGTGGAGTCTTTCTGCGCATCAGTGAGGCTGCCACACCTGAAGGATGGGATGCCATCCAGAGGGACCTGGGCAAGCTCAGGTGGGCGCATGGGAATCTCATGAGGTTTAACAAGACCCAGTGCAAGGTGCTGCACCTGGGTTGGGGCAACCCCAGTACCAAGGCAGGCTGGGGGATGAACAAATTGAGAGCAGCCCTGCTGAGAAGGACTCAGGGGTGCTGGTGGATGAGAGGCTGGACATGACCCAGCCATGTGCACTCACAGCCCAGAGAGCCAACCATAAAAAGCAGCGTGGCCAGCAGGTCAAGGGAGGTGGTTCTGCCCCTCTGCTCCGCTGTGGTGAGACCCTACCTGAAGCGCTGCATCCAGCTCTGGGGTCCCCAGCACAGAAAGGACATCAGCCTGTTGGAGCAAGTCCAGAGGAGGCCAACAAGTTGATCAGAGGGATGGAACACTTCTCCTATGGGGAAAGGCTGAGAGCATTGGTTGTTCAGCCTGGAGAAGAGAAGGCTTTTAAGATGACTTAATTGCTCCCTTCCAGTACTTGAGGGGAGCCTAAAAGAGAGATGGAGAGGGACCTTTTACAAGAGCATGTGGTGACAGGACAGGGGAGAATGGATTTAAATTGAAGGAGAGTAGGGTTAGATTAGATATTAGGAAGAAATTCTTTATTGTGAGGGTAGTGAGGCACTGGAACAAACAGTCCAGAGAAGCTGTGGATGCCACATCCCTGGAAGTGTACAAGACCCGGGCTGGATGAGGCTCTGTGCAATCTGGTCTAGCAAAAGGTATCCTTCCCACGGCAAGGGATTGGAACTAGATGATCTTTAAGGTCCCTTCCAACCCAAACCATTCTATGATTCTATGACTAAAAACTAACCAATATGCCTGAATGTAAGCACAAGTTCTTCACTGAATTATAAAAATAAGAGAGGCAGAGGTTACACACTGCCTCCAGGAAATCCATGCTTCTGGGATGGATGTGGCCCTGCCAGGATCAATTGCAAATTGCCACACAATTCAGATTTGTGTCACAATCTTGCTGTCTTCTAAGACCTTCAGTATTCTGGGACGATTTGAGGAACTTTTCTGGGGCTGTCAATGACAGAGAACATACAGGGTGGGATACCTTCCCACCTGGATAAATTGGATAAATTGGATGGATAAATTGGATGGATTCTTCTTCATTGAAAGCCAGGATCTCATTAGCTGAACACCAACGTTATGTGATGTCTGAAAAGAAGGGAGTGACTCCATCCCTGACAAGCTGGTTGATGCTGTGATGGCAGAGGCTGGATTTTAAGCCACACCACAAAACCAAAATCTCGTGTTCTTTTAGGACTGGCCCACTCATGTAGTCCCTAGCACAGTTTTATTACCACCAAAGCCATTTTTTGCTGTCCCTTGATTTGTATATGAGTTTGTGGCCTGACCCACGACCCACCTACACTGAGTGTGCCTGTGATCATCCACACAGCTCTTGGGCTGAGAAATGTTTTGACATGAGGCCACTGATTATAGAGGAAGTTCAGTGTCTAATAAAATGAAAGACTTGTTATTACTTGAGCTGCTACATGCCCTCCCCGCAGCTGCTGTGGTGGATTATACAAGGCTGTTGCTGATATTTTAGAGAGACCAGGGCAATTAGGGTGTGGTTTTCAAACCACAGTAATGGCTGGTGGGCTACTTGGTGACTTTTCTCAGTCCCAACCGGTTTTCTGTCCATAGTGAGGCAAAATGCAGCAGTAAAGGACTGTGAGTGAAATAAGAAACAAACCTACAGGTCTGTGGAGCAGATGGAGAGAGAAGAAAAAAAAATCTTTCTAGTCTTTAGTTACCAAATATTTTCAAGAACTGTCCTATATTGTATAGGACTGATTATGATTAAATCTGCATTCTCAGATTAAAAAACAAACCCTCTTGGAACCTCCCCTCTTGATAAGGCTGTTTTGCTTCATGAGTGCTTGTTTGATTGGAATTTAGGCCAGTAGAAGAGAATATTCGCTTATCAAAGCCCTGCTGGTACTGAAAGGTTTTTTAACAGGTATAGATTTGGGCAGTGATCAGTTCTGAAGCAGCTACACAGGGGAAGAGACCATTTAAAAACATGTATTCTACAACTTTTGTGTAGTTCTCCGACCTTACTGCCAGCTTTTCTCCCACGACACCTGCCTTAAGGGAAGGACAGGACACAGACCGAGTTCACTGTTTATGAAGAGTGTCACAAATATGTTGGGGTTTTTGTGTTTTAGGGGTTTTGTTGGTTTTTTTCTTTTTTTTTTTTTTTCTTCTGGAACTACAAAATAGAGGCATGGAAAGCAGTGTGCTTCTAAAACTCCTTGTCCTTTATGATGCACGTAAGGAGCTCTGAAATCCTGTCATAGTCAATTTCTAGAAATTTGATTTTTAAGCAGTCAGTAAGGCGTGTGAAGACTTATAGTCAGTATTCAGTAGCTTTAAGGTAGGATCTGTTCTGAGATTTCAGTGATCAATAGGAACTTAATTCAATTTGCAAAGTCACCATTTCTTGCAACTTGATATATCCAGGTTATTTGGATCTGTAATGTCTAGGTCATGTGCCTATGAGGCAGCTAAAATACCTATAATATGGTGAAAAAAAGAAAGTTTTGCATTTTTAAATAGACGTGGGGGAAAAAGACTGATCAATGTTTGCTTGCTGCTTTGTCACAATGGAATGAAAAAATATGTGTTCAGCTTTTAGTAGTTGATATGAAAGCACAAAGGGTCATTCTCCACACCCTTGTATTGTATAAGGAGATGAATGACGTGCTTGAAGTGGCTGTTAGACCGTGGTATGGAGACATGATGCCTAGAGGACCTGATGGATTCTTCGCCTTGTTTATGAAGCTTCTATCATTATGTCTACAAAAAAGCTACCTTTTTTGTTCTCTTTCTTATGTACCTCATAAAATAGAGAAAAATTGCATGTAAAAGGGAAATTCTGATCTGGAAAAAATTAATAATAAATAAATATTCCAAATGCTCTCTGTTTTTCCATGCAAATAAATACTTTGGTTTAGTTTTGATTATTTAACACATAATATTGGAAAAGTAAAACAATATTAAACAAAATCAAAGAAAAGGGTATTTGTAAAAATTTTGCTCCCAAGTCTCAAACACAGTATTCAAAGATTATCAGAGCTTTTATTTCTAGGCTGGTTTTTTTTTTCCAGAAAACCCTTTATAATTAATTTCTAAAATATGCTGATATTTCAGAATCCTGTATTTTGACAGAACTCAATATGAGTCATGAGAAGTGGCCTGAAAAACAGGCATTTCTGTGACCTAATATCATAATTACGGAAAGAATTGAATAATGAACTCCATGAGCTCTGCAAAAATGCAAGAGAAATCATTTAAATGGCTGACTCAGCCTCTCTAACACACTCCTATCACTTACCAGGGCTTCGTTATGGGACCGTGGTTGGAAGCATGGGGGGACACACTGGCCTTCATGTCCATCTGTGCTTTGCTCCATCTGTCCTGGGGCACAACACACACTCACCTGGGGGGTTCCAGAGTACTCCTGAGGGAGATCCTCTACTCTGCAATACCTGTAGAGAAAATAAGACATCGCCAATGCATGCACCCACTCTGGGTACAGAAACAATGTTTAGTTTTGCAGATAAAGTTATGCTCCACATATCTCTTCCTTTTTTCAATAATTTAACTATTTTTGTATTGAACTGATGTGAAATTACATGAGCTTGGATAATGTGAATAATGCATGAGATTTAAGACAAACACATGAAAGGAGCCTATTTTTCATGTCAAACAATTCTTTATTTTTTATGGTACAAATTAAAAGTGACAGATCTGAAGCTGTTAAGAAATACACAAAGTGCAGCTTTACTGACCATACAGATATTGCTCTAGATTAAGTACAGTTTTTGTCAGTTTTTTTTATTTTTTTTTTCATGTTAAGCAACCTGTGCAGATAAATCAGCTTTGGTTTCAAAGTCAGAGTAGTAAGGAGCTTTTAAATATCCAGTTTGTTTTCTTGGTCACAAGTCCACCATATCCACTCCTTTTTTATTTATTCATATTTTTTAACAACACAATACAGTCCATTTTGTACTGCCATCTTTCCCCCTGCATGCTCCATGCATGGAAAAACAGATCTCTTTGCAGTGCTTCATAAGTGACCCTGGTGACCATTCTGTAGATTATAGCACATAGGACAAAAATAATAATAATAGTAATAATAATAATTAATAATAGTAATAATATCACTTTTTAACAATAAATAAACAAATGTGCCCCACATAGTCTCAAGTTGGAAACAAGCAAACCACGTGACAAAAAGCTCGTTACAAAATGTTTTCCAAACAGATTTTACAGTCAAACATTGACATGGAAATCAATTTCCTCTCTTATCTTCTTATTTGAATGTTGGTCAATAACTGGGTACAAGTAGAGTGCTGAGGTAAAACACTGATGAACAGTTTTATTTTTGTATTTTTTTTAATAGTAACAGTTTAGTATTGCAAGATTGTCAGCAACATTTAGCCATATCTATACAATGTGCATATACCTACATACATTGAGCTTTGGTCCAGCATTGAGAAGACGAGCAAAGGCATTTTACATATTTCTTTTTGGTTATAGCTTGAGTTCTTTGATACGCCTCTACTTGTTCCTTCCTAGCTCCTTTTTGCTTCCTTGTTTTCTCTCTTTTTTTTCTTTTTTTTTCAGTAATAATGTAAAGAAATTGGAACCATTTGAATGCATTTGATTTCTTCAACTGTCCAAAATAGCTTTTTAGTGAAAAACATAAAAAGACAAAATCAGAATGGTAAGCGAACCCTTGGTTCATTATCCAAATAATATTTTTTATATATAGATATATTTTAAAAAAATCAATTATCAACAAATTGGAAAACCATTTAAACCTTCACATATGACCGCAGAGATTTTTGTTTCATTTGCTGGTAGCAATCTATCTTTAAGTCACATGCAAAATTAAAAGGTATTCAAATGTTAACAATACATGGAAATTGTTTACAAATGGGAACCAGAAATGTTGCCAGTAACAAAATAAAACAAAATATTTATGGCCCCCCCAAATATGTATGACTCACACAGAATTTATCTTCCTAAGAACCTGTTCAGGCACCATTTATGCCTCATAGCAAAAATTTGTGTATAAAAAAATTAATATGAGAAGCATTACAACAATTTATAAATAATTTACAAAACATAATACAAAATTAGAAAACTGTAAAAAAAATCACTGCACATGAATGATTTTAAGACTGTGGGATGAACATTATTTTTTCTTCCACGCTGGCAATTTATATTTATTTTACATTTTCACTGTCCTAGTTATATCCTTCTGATATGTACTTTGGAACAGAAAAGAGCTTATATAACTGCTGCCAGCATATTTTTAAACATTTAGTATCTTTCATACAGTGCTTAGTTAAATTTTCTTCTTGGGGGATTTTTCTTCACAGAATTTAGAGCAGTCCCTGGGAGAATTGGAAATTTAGTTTTTAGGCAAAGAATGGTTGATGGTTTTGTTCCCAGGCTGCTGATGGTGGGGATGGAGTGGGGGAGGGTATGGCCCTAAGGATGACTGAACATGTAATTGTGTATGTGACATTAATGACTGGGCAATTAGGAGTGTTCTGGAGACATGGGTAATATTTCAGGAGCGACTGCTTCCAAATATGATTCGCTGATCCCTGCTTTCCTGTTGGCTTCTGGATGGTGGTCTGATCATTATGTACATTGAACTGTGGCCACAACTTTAGGGCTGTTTGTTATAGACAACATAGATATTTCTGTGGATATAGGTATCTATGGAGAGAGATGGTGAAAAGAAAACCCAGAGGAGCAGATGTTGCTGTGAGACTCTCTACTTTACACGCTCAGCTTGGATAAAGCATCTTTTTTGTCCCTCACAATTTGCCTGTGGTTACTGAGGTGTTTATTCCCATCAGCAGTTATTTATATACCAACAGTTGAAAAAGAGTCAATAACAATTGTCACTCTCCTCTTCATAAAAGCAATACTGAAAATACCCTTAAACATTCCCTGGTGAAGCTTAAAGTCTGAAATGCATTTGCTGGACATGAGCCCATCCTGGAGTTTGGATCCTCAGTGTGCTCCAACACTGACCTTTGAGAGTGCTCACATTTAGAAGCAGCTTCTGGCCCTTTTCAGATGGTCTCTGAAATCTTAAAGCTCCACTAACCATGCAATAAATACCCCACTTTACAAGGCAAATCCCACTAACAAAATACTGAGGGCCAGATTCAAAGCCTAGTGAAATCAATGAAAGTCTGTTTCTTTCACTAGGTTTTGGATATAGCCTGGAGATCTTGAACACTCTTTAGTAAGAAAAGTGTTGTTTGAAGACTCCATCACTTCAGGAACTTCCTTCCACTTCCTAAGTAGATCACCAAAAATCCAGCACAACCATCCTTAGGTCAAGGAATGCAATCAGGAGTTATACCAGCAGAATTTTACGCTACCATTTCTACAGTGAGCTGAACCAGATATCTGATGTTATCTTTTGAGAACTCCTGATCAAGATGCAGCTTCTACCCTAACTGTGGGCTGAATGCCGAAGGCTTGAGCATAACTGAGTTGCAGATGAAGATTGCAGATGACCTTCACAGGTCAGCCCACACCCCATCAAGGACCTGCAACACCTTTCTTTCCCTCTGAGCCTTAGTATGCTTGTAGGTCCAATGACCATAGTGTTTTAGCAGATGATTGACCAATCAGAAAGGAAGCCACAGAGGTAAAGTGTCTTTAAAGAAAAATCAGTTCACCTGAATCATATTGCAGGTGACCCACCTTATATAATCAAGGCATGTTCAGTGGTTTTCCCTATGTCCCAATTGCTTAGTCTAGACAGTGGTTGCAGCAAACACCTGCAGAAGCACATCCTCCTACTGCAGAAATCAACAGGGCAAGCATCAATATGACATTAAAAAAAAAGCCAGAAGGAACAAAGCACTACCATCGAAATTGTCCATAGTAAGGTAACGATCAAAACATCCTCATAACTTCTCAGCCTGTCCATTTGTTTTCATCAGAACCTCAAGAAATTTCTTTGGCTAGCAGACTTTGGAGAGAAATTGCTTCAAATGGAACCATAATATAGATGCAGTACTGTACCAAGTGTGCAGTTTATATTTATACTACAAAATGAGTTTTGGTAACCTCGCCAGGTTCATGGCCAAAGGACAGAGAAATTGCAAGCTACACATTTGACAAAAAGCATAATGTTCAGTGTGGGCTTGACAGTCCATCAGACATAATCCTAATCCTTCTTTGTCCTCTATTGCATTTCAGCATATCAATATAAAAGATTTCACTTTTCTTTTTAAAATTCTTTAAACAGTACTGGGTTTGGGGGGCTTGGGGAAGGGGTGGAGAATGGGCTGGAAGGGAGGAGGCAGCAAATACAATCAGAAAAAAAAAATCAGAAAAAGAAATGCAAACAAAGACATAACACCCTTAGAAGAGAAATACCAAACCCCACAAATCACAGTAAAAAGTTATTATTTTTGGCACCCAAACACTAGGAGATTGCAAAACTGTTGACTAAAAGAAAACAAAATGAGGTGACAACTATGGAATGGCTTTGTACACACCTGCAGGGGGTACAAACAAGGATGAGAGAAATTAATCCTGTTTTTTCCCTCTTTGCAAAATACAAATGTAAAAATTTGCAACACAATTTTACACTCATAAAAGAGCAGACTAACAATCTAGTTTGCAATGCCATGTTTCTGACTTTGGTTAATAGTTTTCATAGTGAATCAGCACTTGATACCTGAAAGGCTACGATCACTCCTCCAGGTGGCAGGCTTGTATTCTCTTTTAACAGATAAAAGTTTTTTCTTTTTTTCTTTCTTTCTTTTTTTTTTTTTTGTTTGTTTTGTTTTTCCTTAAAATGTGTTCATATTTTCATAATATACAGAAAAAATTAAGCAGTTATTTGGTTTACTTTAAGTCCATTTAAAAAAACTGGCTTTTTCAGGTTTTTTTGGAACTAATTCTACCACACACTCTAAGTGTTGTGTATTTTTTTTTTGTTGTTTTGTTTTGTTTTGTTTTTTTAAATAGGAAAACCCACGGACATTTATAAACTGTTCTGTCCTTCTTGTAGTTTTCTCAGTCTTTTACTTACAAGGGTGATGAATAGGTATTTTCACAGAGTTCAAATGGACATGTTTTGGTTGGTGTGGGGTTTTTCTCTGTGTGATTTGGTTTGGTTTTGTTTTATTTTTAGGAGTTTTCTTCCAGAGAGTCTGTTAAAGGCTCCATAGGAACTGCTGTCGCGGGCTCGTGTTGTTTCAAACGTTTAATTGTGTTCTTCAGTGCTTGCCTCTTATTGCAGAACCAAACTCTAACTACTTCCCGGTCATAGTTCAGTTTCTCTGCAATCTCTGTCATTTCTTGCCCAGAGGGGTGCGTGTTCTTCTCAAAGTGGGCATTCAAGATTTCAAGGGCTTGTGGCGTGAATGAGGTACGCCTCTTGCGCTTTTTGGATGGTTCGCTCCCAATAAACTCGGTAAGGTTCTGCATCCCTGCTCGATGGCGGGCCTCAGCCTCAGCCATCCACCGCTCAAGCACCGGCTTTATCTTCTGGGCACTTTTAGGGGTGATGTCCAGCTTTTCAAACCTGGCAGGATACAAAAGGCCAGGGTTCAGTTTGGCTGTCAGACTGCTAGCTATAGTGTTCTCTTGGGCTTCCTGTGGTAGGAAAAAGTGGCTTCTCAGGATGGTGTGTCTGAGGGAAAATTGAGAAAGAAGAGTCTTACACTGATGCTCTGCCAGGGTGGGACTTCCTGCCTGCCTGACTAATTGACTGGCAGAGGTAATTTACAATAGATTACGAAACTGTCAGATAGGTATATCTATAAGTATATCTATACATAGATATAGATATATATATTTATATATAGCTAGATATTTACGCTAACACAAAATGAGCACTACAACAAAATTCTAAGTACACTAAATAATACAGGTTAAGAATCACATTTTCATATTTCTGATGATCTTCAAAACCCTTGAGACTAAGTCTAATTACAGGAAATGATATCAAAGGCAATTGGTTTTATCATCTCGTCTTTATGCTTAATCCTTTTGTTATCCCTCCCAATCCATGTTATCCAAACACCACAGCTCTAATAATAAAAAGCAGTGGCAAATACTAGCCTCTGAATATCAGGTTTCCTTTCCATTTTTCAGCAATTTTCACTGTTTGTAAATTAATGCTATATCCCTTTTCTGGGTTGGAAAAAAAAATCCCATAGCCACGGCAGTGTTCAGCTGAAACAGCTGGACACTTTGCAATTATCTTGCTGTCCCCACAATGTGCAAAGACAGACTCATGTTTTCCAGATGAAAACCAGCATAACAGTCTACTAATATGCTGTGGCACCAAGCTGAGTTTATTGTGGGATTTCTGTAAACTGTACCAGAATGATATCATTTCCTATAAATGAGGTCTTCTATATATCATTTTGCCATCAAAAGTCTTTTGCCAAACCAGATTTTACAAGTATTATAAAACATCTGGAAAAGCAGCCACACAAAGCTTTAATCCTTTCAAAAACAAGCAGAAGACCTGAGTTCATGTTTCAAGTTTTATAAGTAATTGTTTTTTTCATTTACTGAGTTCATCCTCTTTTGCTACACATTAAAAAATCTTAACCCAAGTCCTCTGGTGCCACCCATTTCTATTTTCCCACTTTTCTCTGTCCACTCTGCATGTTGTGGTATTTAATGCTGCAGAAAGGCAACAATTATTGGATGTCACTGCTGTGCTCTCCAGTCCAGGTGGTGCTGAAGCACCACCACCACCACTAATCACAGAGTGCTCTGGAGATGAGACCAACCAAATCAATGCCTTTATGCAAAGAAACTTGGTGACTGTAGCTGGCCATTTTTAGTGTGTCTATTCAGCATGTGGAGGCAGCAAAAAATATTCCAGCATGAAACAAAGCACTTCTCCCAAACAAAGGATAAGACAAAGAATAATTTCAGATAATAATACTCCAAAGAATTTGTTACTGGTGCCCGATATCTTAATGTGGTATTGACTGCAAGGTGTCATTCCTTGGTGTCCAGTGATATTTCAGGCTGAAGGATATATTTTAGAATGTATTATCTCAAGTTAAAGAAAATACTGCTATTTGCATGCAGAACATATCAAGGTGGTATATTGCTCATATGACCTGCATAGGCCACTAAGAGATTCTACATTTGTCTTTGAGCTGGTTGTTCAAATTGCTTGCCTTACTGCCCCTTCCATTGACCTGGAGTTCATACTAAAACTTCTCTGTTACCATTAAAAAAAAAAAAGTTGAATCTACTATTTCTGAGGAACACATGCTGCCACTGAAGCAGCTTGTCTTGGTGCTTAAAAAAAATGCACGGTCATAGCATGTAATTACACCCCAAAATGGTGTCCATCTGAGCTGGGCAAAGAAAACTAAAAAAACTGTAACCTTGCAAGTATTTGGGACCAGCTCTTGCACCCAATCTCATGTTCTGAGCAACTTGCCCCTCCAAGGAGCCCTCTCTAAAAGGTCTCACCATCCCCAGTGCTTTCTCAAACTGTGAGGAAGATGGAGCAAATGAGAAGACAGCAAACTAGACAAAAGTAAAGGAAACTGCAATATGTCCCTTTAAAGTATAGTATGATAAACAGCAACTTAAGGCTACAAAAAATTGTCAGGTGCTAAATACTCCACCTGTTTTAGGCATTCTTTACCAAATGACTACAAAGAAATTAAAAAAAAAAACAACAAAAAAACCAAAACAAAA